>CP125976.1:97306527-97734643 GCA_030063025.1 Avena longiglumis
ATATTTGTGCATAATCATCAAATCATCATGCATGTTTTTCATAAAACTATTTTACCAAAAGCCTATTTTATTTTCTATTTATCGCTCCCCTTTATTTCAAATATAAAACCCTAGTCTTCTAGATATTTTGTATTCTCTACAAACTATTTATAAAGGCTTAATAAAAATAAAAGTTTAATCTAATATAATAAAATATTTTATAAACCGGGAGGGGCAGGCCGACTGTTTAGGCCAGCCCACCTACTACCCCAGTGGCCTAGCCCGTTTCAAACCCTAACCCTAGACACACCAAACCCTAACCTAATCCTAGAACCCTAGCTACCCCAACCATTCCTCCACCCCGCCGCCGCTGTACACCCCGCCTCCACCCCTTCCCCTGGACAAAAAAAAAGACACCAAACCAACTCACACATGAAACCCACGCACACCGACCGCTCTCCCCGCCCGTTGGACCCCACCTCGTGAACTCACCGCGCGGACCCCGTCCCTCACGCCGCAATTCCCGCCCTGCTCGCTTTCGCGATCCTCACTAACCTCTCCGGGCCGACCGGTCACTGTGGTCATGGTGGCCCGCCAACCGCCACGCTTCGCTGACGCTGACGCCCGGCATGTGCCCTTCCCGAGCGTTCGCAGACGCGCCGCCGCTTTCCTCTACAACCCGCCGCCGCCCTCACCTCTGCTCCGCGGGCCCTTGCCTTGGCCCTTCTCTCAACCGCCCCTCTCGCACCGCCGATCGCTAAGGCCCTCCACTGCCGATCCTGCCCGGCCCGCCTGCCGCTCCTTCCTCCGCCTGGAGCCACCGCCTCCTCCGCACCTGCCGCCACCCGGCCGTGGCCCCTGCCGCCGAGCTCGCTGGCCTCTTTGCCCCTTCTCCCATGCCGGAGCCTCGCCTGCACTCTCCTCGCTGTCCCTGGCCTTCATGCGCATGGGTGACTCAAGCGCCGCCTTGTTTTCTTCAGAGGATGACCGCAGTGGCCACCTCCATAGTTTATCCTTTGCTTTTTTTCAATGATGCTCTTGTGTGGCTTCCTGGCATAGATGTTGGGCTGATCTATGTCGCTATGTGGTTGTGAGAAGATGAAGTGGAGATGATGTGAAGTGGTGTGTGCTACCCCGAAGACAATGTTGGTGTAGTAGTGTGATGTTGCCAACTCGGCTACTTTGGCTCCGCAAGGATGCTCGAGTCCCTCATCGACAAGCAAGATCGACACCCCAAGTTCTCCATCGCGGAGCAACAAGATCTGCCACACGGCCTCGAAGACCGATCCCGGTGATTCTAAACCACCCGAACCGGAACCACATCGAATTCAAATCTTCGGACCAATGTGTGACCCCTTGCTTAAGACCATATTTTTATAATATATAATATCTATCTTGTTGCATATTAATGTAGGGGTTCGTAGCATGGAAAACAAAAAATTTCTATCGCATACAAACAAACAAGCCAAGATCTATCTACTAGATTGTAGCAACGAGTCGATGGAATAACTTACCCTCGAAGATTCCAAAGTGTTTAACGAGAGCGGATTCTCATGGGTGATGTAGTCGTACTCTTTCCGATCTCAATATCGTGTGGACGATCCTTCCGGCTGCGCTCCTAAGCGCTCCGCATGGGTCACATCGCTCACTGGCGAAGACCTTCCTCTCCCTTGTTCCAAAGCAGCCGGAGGTTGTAGCACTCTCCTCGATTCTGGCAAAGACAACGGCGTGGTACCTGGTAGAGGGGAAATCCCTCAAGGCTTCGCCTTAAGCTTGCGAGTATGGTGGATTATGAGAGAGGGCTATTAGTGGTCTAGAGATTAGACACACCAATTAGAAGGCTCTAAACCGCAGGCTAAAGCAATTAGAAGCTCTAAACCAAACGGCTCTAAACCGTAGATTTAGAAGAGATAGGAACTTGTGTGTCTCAAGGAGGAGGCCCCGCCTCCTTTTATAGGTGGAGGGGCTAGGCGCCAGTGAGGAGGAGTCCTCCCAACTCGGCCTAGGGCTGGCGCCGCTTGGAGGAGAGTGACCTCCCGCAAGTTGGTTTCAACCTCCTCTTGCTTGTTTCCCAGCTTCGCTTCCATGCTCGCTTTCCAGCTCGCTTTTAGCCGCTTAACTTTTAAATTGGCGCTTGACTTTTCAGTTTTGGAACAGAAGAACACTTAGTACATGATGCAATCATTCAATGACACATTCATGTACCCTCCTTGAGTGCCGGACAATTCGAACCTTCTAGAACATTCCCGATGAAAACACCTAATCATTCCTAACTCCTAAACATGACTTTCCTTATATGAATCTTATTCTCCTGACCATTCCGGATCACCTCGTGATATCCCGGATCCCATCCGAGACCAACAACATTTGGTCTCTTTCATAATACCATAACTACTCAAACAACGTCAATCCTTAAGTGTGTCTCCCTACGGTTCGTGAATTATGCGACATGATCGAGACACTCCTAACAATAACCAATAGAGGAATCTGAAATTCATATGGCTTCTACATATTTCTACGATTACTTTGATCGAATGAACCACTTACATACGATACCAATTTCCCTTTGTCTCACGATAGTTTACTTATCCGAGGTTATGATCGCTTGTGATCTCGCATACCTAGTTCAACCTCATACCGATAAGTACTCTTTCTCGCTCCGTGATATGTGATCCCTTGTGACCCAGTCACATGCTTGCAAGCTAATTGGATGACATTCCACCGAGGGCCCAGAGTATATCTATCCGCCATATGGATGGACAAATCCCACTCTTGATCCATGTGTTTCAACCAATACTTTCCGAACACTCAATGCCACCTTTATAGCCACCCGCCATGGTGTGGTGTTTGATGTCATCAAAGCATCCATCCGTAAAGGTGATATGCATGATCTCATGGTCAAGGAATTAGGTTACTATGTATCGTAAAGCATATAGCAATTGAACTATTGAAATGACTTGATCTTTATGCTACGCTTATCAATAGGAGTATGTCCACCATATCATTCTCCTAACGATATGATCTTGTTGTTGATAACATCTCAATGTTCATGATAGAAACCACAATCATTAATCAACCAACAAGCTAGTGAAGTATAGAGGCTATACTAGGGACTTCAAATTAAGTTTACAAATCACACAAGTATTAATGTTTCCTTGTTAATACTATTATAGCATGAATGTAAACATTTATCATAAACACAAAGATATAATAATAACTATATTTATTATTGCCTCTAGGGCATATCTCCAGCCTCCCACTTGCACTAGAGTCATCTAATCTAGATTACATGGTAATATACCAACACCCATGGCAGTTTGGTGTTGGTCATGTTTTGCCCTGAGAGGTTTAGTCAACGGATCCGCCACATTCAGATCTGTGTGTACTTTGCAAATCTTTATATCCCCATCCTCGATATGTTCTCGAATAGCGTGAAAACGCAGCTTGATATGCTTCAGCTTGTGTGACCTTGGTTCTGCGATTGGCTATGGCGCCCATGTTATCACAAAGAGATAGACATTGGGTCCAAATAAATGACTAGGAACCACACCAGCTCAGAATGAACTCTTTCATCCATATCGCTTGTGAAGCCTCCAAGCAGCCATGTATTCGATTCAGTTGAAGATCTCGCCACAACGCTTTGCTTTGCACCTCCACTAATCATGCACCATTCAAAATAAATACGATCCAGATTGTGATTTAGAATCATCCTGATCGGTGTTCCAACTAGCATCGGTAACCATTAACAACGAAATGCTCATCACCTCCATAAGAAAGAACCATATCCTTAGTTCTTCTCAAGTACTTAAGGATGTTTTTGATCACGTCCAATGATCCACTCGATCACTTTGATATCTCGCTAGTTAAACTAACAGATATGCAATGTCGGGTCTAGTACATAGCATGGCATACATTAGAGATCCTATGGTCGAGGCATAGGAGTCTTACTCATCCTTTCTATCTTCGCCGATGTCGACTTTGAGTTTTACTCAAGGTCGATTAGCAACATGGGCAAGAACCCTTTCTTGCTTTCTTCCATTCCAAATCTCTTTAGAACTTTGTCCAAATATGTACTGTGACAATGATATTTGGCTTCGATCTATCTCTATAAATCTTTATGCCTAATATGTAAGCTTCGCCAAGATCCTTCATTGAAAAACTATTATTCAAATATTCCTTGACACTATTAAGAAGGTCTACATCATTCCCAATCAACAATATGTCATCCACATATAGTATTAAGAATGCTACAGAGCTCCCACTCACTTTCTTGTAAATACAAGCTTCTCCATAAGTTTGTATAAAACCAAAACTTTTGATCACCTTATCAAAACGTTGATTCCAACTTCGGGATGCTTGCTTCAATCCATAGATGGACCGCTGAAGTTTGCATACCTTGTTAGCATCTTTAGGATCGACAAAACCTTTGGGTTGCATCATATACAACTCTTCATCAATATCTCCATTGAGGAATGCTGTTTTAACATCCATCTGCCATATCTCATAATCATAATATGCAGCGATTACAACATAATCCTCATGACTTTAGCTTCGCCATCGTGAGAAAGTCTCATCGTAGTCAACTCCTTGAATTTGTCGAAACCCTTTATGCATAAGTCGAGCTTTATAGATGAATATTACCATCAAGATCTGCTTTCTTCTTGAAAATCCATTTGTTCTCGATGTTCTTCCGCCATCCCAGAAGTCCACCAAAGTCCATACTTGGTTTTCGACATGGATCCAATCTCGGATTTCATGGCTTCTTGCCATTTATTGAACTGGCTCATCATCGCTTCCTCATATGTCTCGGGTCATCGTGTTGTCCACCAACATGACACTCATAACGGATCATACCAACTGGAGTGGTACGAAGTTCTCGTTGACCTCCGAGGCTCAGAGCAACTTCAACCAAGTTTCATGATCATCATCATTAGCTTCCTCTCTAATTGGTGCAGCACCACATGAACTTCTTCCGGTGCGCGCTACTGCAATTTCGAGAGAAGGTTCGACAACCTCGTCGAGTTCTACTTTCCTTCCAGCCACTTCTTTCGAGAGAAATTCTTCTAGAAAGGATCCATTCTTGGCAACGAAGATTTTGCCTTCGGATCTATGATAGAAGGTATACCCAATAGTTTCCTTCGTATCCTATGAAGACGATTTTTCCGCTTTGGGTTCAAGCTTGTCCGTCAGAATTTCTTTACATAGGCTTCAGATCCCCAAACTTTAAGGAACGATAATTTAGGTTTCTTCCCAAACCATAATTCATATGGTGTCGCTTCAACGGATTTAGACGGTGCCCTATTTAAAGTGAATGCGGATGTTTCTAATGCATAACCCCAAAATGATAGCGTAACTGTAAGTGACATCATAGAATCCAACCATATCTAAGAGAGTTCGATTACGACGCTCGGACACACCATTACGCTATGGTGTTCCCGGCGGTGTCAATTGTGAAAGTATTCCGCACTTCTTAAATGCTCGCCAAACTCAGAATTTAGATATTCACCTCCACGATCGTAACGTAGAAATTTAATCTTCTTGTTACGCTGATTCTCTACCTCACTTTGAAACTCCTTAAACTTCTCGAAAGTTTCGGACTTATGTTTCATGAAATAGATATACCCATATCTACTCAAGTCATCCGTGAAGGTAAGAACATAACGATAACCACTGCTATGATGCTACACTCATTGGACCACACACATCGGTATGTATGATTTCCAATAAGTCCGTAGCTCGCCCATCATACCGTAAAATGGAGTCTTAGTCATTTTTCCCATCGACATGCTTCAGATCTTTCAAGTGATTCAAAATCAAGTGATTCAAGAAGTCCATCTAATGGAGTTTCTTCATACGCTTCACTCCAATGTGACCAAGACGACAGGCTACATATAGGTCAAATTATCGCTGATTTCAAACGCTTAGCCTCAATGTTGTTGATATGTGTATTTCCACCATCGAGATTCAATAAGAATAGACCATCTATCAAAGGTGCATGTGCATAAAACATATTACTCATATAAATCGAACAACCATTATTCTCTCGACTTAAACAAGTAACCGCCTCGCAATAAACAAGATCCCGATATAATGTTCATGCTCAACGCAGCACCAAATAACAATTATTTAAGTATAAAACTAATCCCGATGGTAGATGAAGGGTAGCGTGTCGATCGCGATCACATCAACCTTTGATCCGCTTCCCACGCCGCATCGTCACCTCGCTCTTCGCTAGCTTCCGCTTATTCGCAAAGACTGCTTCGAAAGTTACAAATATGAGCAACCGAACCAAGATCAAATACCAGCACTACTACGAGTACTAGTGAGATACACATCAATAACATGTATATCGATATACCTTTCTTCTTGATGTTGCCGCTCTTCGATCCGCCAAGTACTTTGGGCAATTCCTCAAAGGACCTTTCTCCCTTGCAAGAAAGCACTCGCTGTGCTTGGGTCCAGCCTTGGTTTTCTTCACGGCGTGGTAACTTTCTTACCACCCTTCTTGAAGTGTCCTTTGCTTAGACTTGCCTTTCTTGAACTTGGTGGTCTTATTGACCATCAACACTTGGTGCTCTTTCTTGATCTCCACTTCGCAGACTTTAACATAGCAAACAGTTCGCAACTCTTGTTCATGTTCTGCATGTTGTAGTTCATCACAAAGTTCCTGTAATTTGGTGGTAGTGATCGAGGACACGGTAAATCCCCAAAGCATTAGGAATCACTATACCCAAGCTTTGAAGTTTGTTAGCGTGCCTGCATCTTAAGCACATGCTCACCGATTGAGCTGCCTCTTCCATCTTGCGCTTAAAGAACTTTTCAAGCCTCATAGCTTTCAATTGCCGCATGAGTCTCAAAATCAATTTGAGATCCTCGACAATATCATATGGGTCTCACTCTTCAAACCTTTTCTCAAGCTCCGATTCTAAACCATACAAGATAGCACACCGAACTATGGAGTACCGATTCTTCGAGCGAGGTAAACATTCTTTACTTCATCGGGAGCATCACCGCAGTGGGTCACCCAAATGCATCCAAAGACATAGGTCAAATTACCACCGTGAGGACAATCTCAAATTATGGAACCAATCCGCCAAGTTGCTTCCATTGTTTTTCAACTTTTCTTTCTAGGAACGCATTAAAATTGATGGTAGGCTGCCATTGATCTACAAACATATTTGCAATAGTTTAGACTAAGTTTATGACAAATTGAGTTCAAATTAATTAATGAAATTAAACTAGGTGAACTCCCACTCAAAACAACATCCTCACATTGTTTTAGTGATCACATCTAACCAAATCCACTACATCAACACCGATCATCACGAGAGTTGATATAGTTTCAATGGCTAACAATCGTCATGTTCATCATATCTACTATATGATTCATGCTTTACCTTCGGTGATCCGTGTTCCGAGACCATGTATGTACATGCTAGGCTCACAAGATCAAACCTTAGTTTCGCATGAGCAAATCTTGCTCACGTTGTATACACTTGCGTAATCTAACACACCGATCATCACGTGGTGCTTCAAACAACAAGCTTTAGCAACGGTGCTAACTAAGGGTGAACACTTTATGATTTGAAATTCATGTGCATGAGGGATCATCTTATAATGCTACCGCTGCCTACTAAGCAATACAAGATGCATAAAGGATTAACATCACATGCAATTCATAATATGTGATATGATATGGTTTTCTTCTTTGTGCTTCCGATCTCCATCTTCAAGCACTAACATGATCTCCATCATCACCGCATTGCATCAAGGTCAATGACGCTTCACCATGGTTGTCGCCCACCGGCTTCAACTATTACAACTACTTTGAATAGACACGCTGGTCTTAACATAAATTAAAGACAACCATATGGTTTCCCGCCGTTGCCAACTTACAATAAGGAACATTGCATACATCAAATATAATCACAATCATGGCCATATCACATCATCAGACACCCTCGCAAAACAAAGTTAGACGCCTACTTTCTTTTGCATATTTTACGTGGTTTGGGGCTTTCAATAAGTGTCGCTCTAACTTACGAACAAGAACCACAACATTGATACTAGCATTGTTGATTACCCGTTGTAAATTGGATCTTAACTATGCTAGGAGAAACAGCACCATAAAGCCACTTATGCAATACAAGTTGCATGTTAAGTTGGAGCAAGTCTCATGAACGATGTCATGTAAGGTTAGCCCGGCCGCTTCATCCCAACATACCGCAAGATGCAAAGTACACAAAAGCAATCGACAATAAAGCATCAACGCCCACAATGACCATTGTGTTCTACTGCAACAAATCTACATATAGACACGGCTCGATACACTAATCAGAGGGGTTCGTAGCATGGAAAACAAAAATTTTCTATCGCATACAAACAAACAAGCCAAGATCTATCTACTAGATTGTAGCAACGAGTCGATGGAATAACTTACCCTCAAGATTCCAAAGTGTTTAACGAGAGCGGATTCGTGGGTGATGTAGTCGCATTTTTCCGATCTCAAGATCGTGTGGACGATCCTTCCATGCTGCTCCAGCAGCTTGCACAGCCGGTCACACGCCTGCACTCGACGAAGACCTTCCTCTCCCTTGTTCCAAGAAAGGCAATGAGGTTGTAGCACTCTCGCGATTCCCGGCAAAGACAACGCGTGGTACCTAAGTAGAGGGAAATCCCGCAGGCTTCGCTTGCCGGAGCGAGTATGGTGGATTATGAGAGAGGGCTATTAGTGGTCTAGATATTATACACACCAATTAGAAGGCTCTAAACCGCATGCTAAAGCAATTAGAAGCTCTAAACCAAAACGGCTCTAAACCAGAGATGTAGAAGAGATAGGAACTTGTGTGTCTCAAGGAGGAGGCCCGCCTCCTTTTATAGGTGGAGGGCTAGGGCCAGTGGAGGGAGGAGGAGTCCTCCCCAACTCGGCCTAGGGCTGGGTCACGGCTTGGAGGAGAGTGACTCCTCCAAGTTGGTTTCAACCTCCTCTTGCTTGTTTCCCATTGCTTTCCATGCTTGTTTTCCACAGCTTCGCTTTTAGCCGCTTGACTTTTAAACCGCAGTTTGACTTTTCAGTTTTGGAACAGCGAGAACACTTAGTACATGATGCAATCATTCAATGACACATTCATGTACCCTCCCTTCTTCGTCTGCGACAATCCGAACCTTCTAGAACATTCAATTCCCCATTCCGAACCAAACGGGACTTTACTTATATGAATCTTATTCTCCACCATTCCGGATCACCGTGATATCCCGGATCCCATCCGAGACCAACAACATTCGTCTCTTTCTCATAATACCATAACTACTCAAACAACGTCAATCCTTAAGTGTGTCCTCACGGTTCGTGAATTATGCGACATGATCGAGACACTTCTCCTAACAATAACCAATAGAGGAATCTGAAATTCATATGGCTCTACATATTTCTATGATTACTTTGTGATCGAATGAATCACTTACATACGATACCAATTTCCTTTGTCTCACGATAGTTTACTTATCCGAGGTTATGATCACGATATCTCCGCATACCTAGTTCAACCTCATACCGATAAGTACTCTTTCTCGCTCCTGATATGTGATCCCTTGTGACCCACCACATGCTTGCAAGCTAATTGGATGACATTCCACCGAGAGGGCCAGAGTATATCTATTCGCCATATGGATGGACAAATCCCACTCTTGATCCATGTGTTTCAACCAATACTTTCCAACACTCAATACCACCTTTATAGCCACCCAGTTACGGTGTGGTGTTTGATGTCATCAAAGCATCCATCCGTTAAAGGTGATATGCATGATCTCATGGTCGAAGGAATTAGGTTACTATGTATCAGAAAGCATATAGCAATTGAACTATTGAAATGACTTGATCTTTATGCTACGCTTATCAATAGGAGTATGTCCACCATATCATTCTCCTAACGATATGATCTTGTTGTTGATAACATCTCAATGTTCATGATAGGGAAACCACAATCATTAATCAACCAACAAGCTAGTGAAGTATAGAGGCTATACTAGGGACTTCAAATTAAGTTTACAAATCACACAAGTATTAATGTTTCCTTGTTAATACTATTATAGCATGAATGTAAACATTTATCATAAACACAAAGATATAATAATAACTATATTTATTATTGCCTCTAGGGCATATCTCCAACAATTAAATTTTTCATGTCGCATACATATTGTGTGGTTTGGGAGTAATTGTCGATTCGCCTCATAATTAAATATGGAGACCATATGCGGGCGAATCTTGTCCAATATTAACTCCATTTAAAATTGTGTAGCGAACCGGTGACATATTTCGCCTTGTTAATACAACATTTAAAATGGCGGGGTATCTAAATAACTTGAACCTATTAAATAATTGTCGGAACCCCGGTTCCGCTTAACATGGCCTAATTGCATCGCACCTTTGACATGTCATACATCATACATGCATCATGCCCGATCTTCTGGCATAGTATTAAATATTGCATCCGGTGTTTCTGCTAGTGCTTTGCTTCTTCACGGATTAGGCCGATGAGTTGATGCGAGTGTCGACCAGATCTTCGGATGAACCTTCGGCAATGTTTTTCAGGCGAGCATTCTCCCCCTTTCTACCTATTTCATATTTCTAGTCTTTATTTCCTCCTATTGATCTATTGTTATTTGTATTGCGATGCTCTAGTTTTCGTACCCGTGATATCCCTTGCAGCCTCTATATTGCCATGGACACATCCTATTGCCTGTTGATTGATAGACAGTCGGCCTTGCGAGTCGTAGTTGCTTGCTCAGGTGTTGCTTCGCGTCGTCGATGTTCCATCGTTGTTGGGTGGTTGACACATGCTTAATGGTGGAGAGGATCAAGACTTTAATTATTTTTTAATAATTAAAATTGAAAGTAGGTAAATAATGCAGAGACACCGGTGGGTAATAGACAATATTTGGTTTTAATCGCCACCGGTGTCCCGTAGGACCCCAGTTCTTGACACTGCTCGAGATCGAAGGCTAACCACGTGTGGGGTGTGGGCACCCCATCGATAAGTACCGATTTCAAAGTATCACAGGGGCCACAAAGTAGTTTGGGGCTTTATTACTATCCTGCTTATGCCATGATTATGCCATGCTTTTACCGCTTTATTTACTATTATGCGTGCAAGTGCTTGTACTGCTTTTGGAACCCCGTACACGTTTCGCTGTCGATAAGCCTAGTCACACTTTCGGGTTCCCATGCGTTACATGACCGTCACAAACCTCTGGTTCCGTCTCGAGACCGCCGACTTTCACGGGTAGCTTAGTGGGTGGCCCCATGTGCTTGCTTTGGGTCCGGGAAACGCCGTGTCCAAACCCCGTCGACATACCGCTGGGTGTATGTTTTGTGATCTTGTACCTACCGATCCGACAATAAGGGTGTAGGTGCGTGTGGAACTTTGGTGCACCCTCATAGGTTAAATATTTTCGGAAGCCGTGTCCGCGTTATGGACGACTTGGAGCACGCTTCGATCATAGACAACTATAACTAAAGTTTACTGTTATAATTTGACTTGTATCCGATATGACTAGTAATCAACTTTACTACAACGGAATGGCTAAATAAAAGTACCAACAACTGCTGGGTTTGGGATATCTCATGCTAATTGTATCTGACTAGTAAGTGTTGCAACTATAACGGAATGGTTAACTAAAAGTACCACTGCTTATTATATCAGGATGACTATCTATACCTGACTAGTAATTGCTGCAACGATAACTGAATAAATAAAACTGCCAACTGTGTGAGTTCCTCGGTTGACTTCCTCATTTGGTCTCGAGGGGGTTATACCAGGATGGGTATGTTTGGTGGTAGTATCAGGTTGGCTCCGAATAGGTCTTTCTTATCCTCTCGATAGCCGATGCTATATCGAGTCTCTATAGGTTGTTTAGTGCATGTTGCGCCGCTTCACCACCATACCTATGTAGACGAGGACCGCCGAATTTAGTCTCGCTGCAATCGCATCAAGATCGACCGCTCTTTTTCCTTTGCCCTTTGTCGGCACCTTTTGTGTGTGGCAGGTTTTGTGATCGACGTCGTTAGTGGTTACCTTTCGGCCTGGGCAGGGTTATGGACACCATTGGTTATTATTCGGGGCTCTTAACTCAATTTGCATCTTGTCCGTACTCAGACGTTTTATCGTTTTTAAGGTGGTTGGATCTTTCTACTGTATATATGTATTCTTGACTCTTTGAGTCATTGTTGTATATATCTGTTCGGTGGGTTCCATCGTGGACTATTGTGCAATGGTATTACTTCGTTTTCCACCCGCACGAAAGTGCCTGATGGGCACCTTTGAATCGTTTCTATGCGAGTTTAGCGGGAGTCGCTGAAACTTGCATAAGGTCGATTCTGAGGGTGTTACAGAGTGGTATCAGAGCTCAGCAGTTACGATACCCCACTGGTCCAGCCTATAGGATAACCTAGCTAACGGACGTTTTAGAGTGTCAAAACTATTTTGGAAAATCGGTTGGATATATCTGATTAGGTCTGCTTTTACTCCTTATCCCTCTGCTATTCTCCTCTTACCTCAACGTGTTTTGAATCTGCTCTCTTATCTTTTCTTCGAGTTCAGGAATTCTCGTGGTTGGGTTTCACTGCACCTTCGTGGTTTCGCCTCCTCTTGTAACGGTGCTTCACATCCGATCTTCATGCTATCCGATGAATATTTCATCTGGTGGACCTTTCGTGGACCCAAAATTCACTAATTTTTTCTTTGTATCCTCCTGTTCTCCAACGCGACGATATCATCTACGCCGAACTAATGAAGAGCCCGTGATCACCCCTTTGTTTCCAACATCGCATGTGAAGATCTACAGATGAATTACGAGAGTTGGTTGCATAATTATCCTATTCATGTGCGTAGTAATGCTTTGGGTGCGATGGTCGATCACCATTCGACTACTCTTATCATTCGCTCTTGTACATTGAATCGGTGGATCAAGCAATTTTACTCCTTCCATAGAAGTTAGAGGTGGTCTTATTTCTTGATACCATTACCTTCGTCCTTTGTTCACCGGAGCGTTCTCTCGATGAACATGAGCAACGACCCCTTGTTGGTGGTGTCGCCGATTTTGAGATGGAGAAATCACCCTTGTTAGTGGTGTCGCGAGGATCTACACGAAGCGAGAAGATTCAGACCGTCGGCCTTCTTCCCTGTACCATGAGGCGGATCTCGAGGGCGAGATCCATTGTTAGTGGTGTCGAATTGTAGCACCCCGGTAAATTTCACTACTAGAAATCGCTTGCTATTTTTATATTTGTGCATAATCATCAAATCATCATGCATGTTTTTCATAAAACTATTTTACCAAAAGCCTATTTTGTTTTCTATTTATCGCTCCCCTTTATTTCAAATATAAAACCCTAGTCTTCTAGATATTTTGTATTCTCTACAAACTATTTATAAAGGCTTAATAAAAATAAAAGTTTAATCTAATATAATAAAAATATTTTATAAACCGGAGGCAGCCGACTGCTTAGGCCAGCCCACCTACTACCCCAAAGGGCCCAGTGCTTCAAACCCTAACCCTAGACACACCAAACCCTAACCTAATCCCAACCCTAGCTACCCCAACCATTCCTCCACCCACTGCCAGGCCACCCCCGCCCACCCTTCCCCTGGACAAAAAAACACACCAAACCAACTCACACATGAAACCCACGCACACCGACCGCCCTCCCCGCCCGTTGGACACCACCTCGTGAACTCACCGCGCGAACCCCGTCCCTCACGCCGCAATTCCCGTCCCCAAGCCCTTGCTCGCTCGCGATCCCTCATCAACCTCTCTCCCGCTGCCGGCCGTCCCTGGTCATGGTGGCCTCACAACCGCCACCGCTGAGACGCCGACGCCCAAGATGTTGCCCTTCCCGAGCTGCCTCAAGATGCGGCATGCCGCTTCTTCAGAACCGCCGCCGTCCTCACCTTTGCTCCGTGGCGGGCCCTTGCCTTGGCGGCCTTCTCTCAGTGCCGCTCCCTCCCTTCACCGCCGACCGCCAAGGCCCTCCACCGTCGAGCCCGACCCGGCGCACTCTGGCCGCTCCTTCCTCTTCCCGTGGAGCCACCGCCTCCTTCTGCACCCGCCGCCACCCGGCCGTGGCCTCTGCCCGGCTGCCGCCGCTTTGCCCTTCTCCCATGCTTGTGAGCCTCGCCACACCCTCCTCGGCCACTGCCCTGGCCTTCTCGTGCATGGGTGACTCAAGCGCTTTGGCCTTGTTTTCTTTAGAGGATGACCGTGCATGTGGCCACCTCCCCTATAGTTTATCCTTTGCTTTTTTTCCAATGATGCTCTTGTGTGGCTTCCTGTGGCATAGATGTTGGGCTGATCTGTGTCGTTGGCGTGTGGTTGTGAGAAGATGAAGTGCAGATGATGTGAAGTGGTGTGTGCTACCCCGAAGACCATGTTGGTGTAGTAGTGTGATGTTGCCAACTCGGCTACTTTGGCTCCGCAAGGATGCTTAGAGTCCCTCACCGACAAGCAAGATCGACACCCCAAGTTCTCCATCGCGGAGCAACAAGATCTGCCACGACCTCTAAGACCGATCCGCGATTCTAAACCACCGAACCGAAACCACATCGAATTCAGATATTCGACCAATGTGACCCTTGCTTAAGACCATATTTTTATAATATATAATATCTATCTTGTTGCATATTAAATTGTTCATGTCGCATACATATTGTGTGGTTTGGGAGTAATTGTCGATTCGCCTCATAATTAAATATGGAGACCATATGCGGTAATCTTGTCCAATATCGACTCCATTTAAAATTGTGTAGCGAACCGTGACATATTTCACCTTGTTAATACAACATTTAAAATTGGGGTATCTAAATAATTTGAACCTATTAATAATTGTCGGAACCCGGTTCCGCTTAACATGGCCTAATTGCATCGCACCTTTGACATGTCATACATCATACATGCATCATGCCCGATCTTCTGGCGTAGTATTAAATATTGCATCCGATGTTTCTGCTAGTGCTTTGCTTCTTCACGGATTAGGCCGATGAGTTGATGCGAGTGTCGACCAGATATTCGGATGAACCTTCGGCAATGTTTTTCAGGCAAGCATTCTCCCCCTTTCTACCTATGTTCACATTTCTAGTCTTTATTTCCACCTCCTGATCTATTGCTATCTGTGTTGCGATGCTCTAGTTTTCGTACCCGTGATATCCCTTGCAGCCTCTATATTGCCATGGACACATCCTATTGCATGTTGATTGATAGACAGTTGGTGAAAGGATCGTATGGGCACCTAGAGGGGGGGGGTGAATAGGTGCTACTTCAAATTTTACTCTTTTTCAAATTAGGGTTTGACAAGAAAGGTAAATTCTCTAGAATATGCAACTATGGTGAATTTACCAATATGTCAAAAAAGCACAAACTAACACAACACTAAGCAAGAACAAGTAAGTAAAGTGCGGTAAAGGATAGAAGTAACCAAGAGAGTGGACGCGGAGACACAAGGATTTGTTTCCCGTAGTTCCTTCCTTTTGAGGGGAAGTACGTCTACGTTTGGAGAGGGGGTGGTTTCAAACCACCAACGCCACGAGAGGCCTCCCTTGTTCTCCGATGAACCTCACCCCAACGGGCTCGATTCACCTTCCACTATATTGGCAACCTTCGAGGTGGAAGCTAGCACCTTTACAGCAAGTTCGGGGCACACATCCACAACTGAATTGGAGGCTCCCAAATACAAGCAAGCTGTCGAGACAAATCAAAGACAAGCTTGTAAGAACAAAATCAAAGTTTGGGTTTCCAAAGAAACACTAGAGCTTGGGGGCCCTCAAGTGAATGAGGGGGAAATGAAGATCTCTCTTGGTGAAGATGTGAATCAAGGCCTCCTCCTTCGATTCTCCAAAGATCAATGACTTTGGATGGTTGGATGAAGATATCTTGTGGATTTGGTGGCTCTAATGGTGTTGGTGTTCTTGAGCAACTCGAAAATTGGAGGAAGAAGATAAGGGTCCCTATTTATAGACAGCCTCCTCCACGATCCGCTTTCTAACCGCTAGAAAGTCGGATGAGACTCGGTCTACACCGAGACTCGGCCAATCTCCTAATGTCTCCGATCGCCTTCCGACCGACCCAGCCTTCTTCACTGAACACCGGAGACTCCGGCCTTCCAACACCGGAGACTCCGGACTGACCAAAGTCCGAAGACTCCGGAGTAACCTCCGGTGCAGCCTTCGGACCCCTAGTCAGAATGTCCCAGCCATGTCCTGGGAGGCTCCACCGGAGCCAGCACCGGAAACTCCAGACCACACCGGAGACTCCGGTCTTGGCAGACCGGAGACTCCGGTCTGGAGTTTCCAGAACAGTGGCAAATGTATGTGGTCTTTTCCCAAGAGTGTGTGTGATGTTTATCTGTGGTAATACCAACCTGTGGACAATAACAAACTGTAAAATGATCAACTTGTTGTTACCGAACACCAAAAGTGATTATGACAATAAATGCCCTTTCAATCTCCCCCTTTTTGGTGTTCGATGACAACAAGTGATTTGCATGGAATAACATATAAATGTGGCTCCCCCTGACTATGTGCAGCAATATAATGAAGTAAATCATGTAAGGAAGATAATATCAACGATAGCACACATAGATCTCACATGAGTTACAGTAGGTGTTGCACACAAGCACATAGTCATAGACACACATAAGAACAGTAGATCACATAAATTTCAAGTTCGAATATCCAAATAAAAGGAAAATAACGGCAGATAGTCACAAATCCCAAGTCCCATGCAAAGCGATGAGAATGTCTTCTCCCCCTTTGGAATCGAAATGTCAAAAAGGGAAAAGACCTATACTAGCGCCCCAATAACTCAGTAGTCATCATCATCCTCATCATCCTCGGCATCCTCATCCTCATCCTGGTCATCCTCGTCCTGGTCACCCTCGTCCTGGTCATAGTCATCATCATCATCCTCAGGAATAGCAGGTCCTTTGCCGTGAGGGCGAGAAGAGGAAGTACCCTGGTATCCAAACCCAGAGGTGACATCAACAAACGTCTTCCACCCACGGACTATCCTGCTGGGCATTCCATGCCCCAAATGAGAGAGTGTGATCAGACTGTGGACTGCCGAGCCCCATGCTCATCATTGTATTCATCTTCACCTTCCTCAATGTGACACCACGTCCTTGATCTCTTTGAGGAGCTTCTCAATGCGGGCTTGCTTTGGTAAGATGCATGTCGCTTTGCTGAATGTTAACGCTCATGCAGAAAGGGTCCTTTCCCAAAACTGGCCTTCTTGACCCTCTCATGCACATAGTCTCTAGACATGGTAGGCATAGGGACATTGAGGCATTCTTCCTCCAAACTCTAGGTGGAGAGGAGCCCTCCGTCTCAATCTCCTCCTCATCATCATTTCCATATAGGCGCTTGAGCTGGCCCCATGTGCCCTTATGCGCAGAGAGACCGAGTGTGCAGTGAGGTGGTGGTATGCCATGTGGAGAATCATGCGGCTGGGAGTTGATGAGTCTCATAATCAAGGGTGCATATGGAGGAGATTTCTTGAAAAGAATGGCATGGAACATCTCCTCGAAAATGAAGTCCATCACATCAATGGGTGCAGCCTCGGCCTCTAGTCCAGCATTGAAGATCCGGTGAGTATGGTACAGGAGGTTGACAAGCCCGCCCCTGAGAGCATCATCATTTCCAGCACTTGGAGCAATAGTGTGACGGAAAATCCTCAGCATAAGGTTGTAGAGGGTCTTGAGTCCCTTGGAGGCCCCCACAACACCATCATCATACAGAGGTGCCAGCTTTAACTTGTTCTCATTCAAAGCTGCTGAGTGCATGCGCTGCCCCACAAAAGTAGATACACCGTGAAAGGTCTCAAAGATGACATTGGCAAAGTCATGAAAGGTAGCTGTGCAGCGAGTAGAGCCAGTCATCCACACCATGGTCCTGTCAAGATCAGACCCAAACACCACTGTGGCATAAAACTGTTGAACAAGGTGCACACTGTAGTCTTCGCGCAGCTCCATCAAGTTGTAGAGACCCAGCTTCTCACAGATCCATAGGGCATCATTGAAATAAGGACTCTAGCGCATTTGCTCAATGTTCATGAACTTCTGAGGGCAAACCGGTGATTTGGTGAGTACACCATACACATCCTTCATGAACACACCCTGTTCTTTCCTCCAGAAACGAGGGTCCTCACTGGTGCGAGGCAGTGCATAGAAATTTGTCTTCCTCAGCTCACGGTACTCCTCTTTAGACATCTTGGCTAGGGACTGGAGGTTGTCATACTTGGCTTTGCATGTTCCTCCCTTTCAGCTCTCTCTTGATCCCTATTCATGTAAGCTGCATCTCTGTCACATCCCAAAATTTTCAAATTTTAAAATGTGAAAAAAATAAACAAACAAAATAAATAAATGATGAAATTTAGGGGGTAGGATTGTAACATCCTGATTTTTACGGGCCAATCTTTTTTTAAACCAAGGGATATTGCAACAGGATCAAATAAAAATAAATATTATGTTTAGAGTTTTTAAAAAATTATTTTCAAATGTTTTGATAGTATTATGATATATAAAAGGAGACTAATCTCTCTTTTTTATCTTATTTTGTTTTACCAATTCTTTCTGATTTGTTTCTCTCGAAAAATTATTTTGGATTTGCCATATAACCATGCACGTGCATGCAGCTTTGGCCTGATGCATAATGCCACCACGACGTTTCTAGCTTTAGAGTCTTTTCTCTTGTTTCCATCGAATCAATTCTGTCACCGTTTGTCTTATTTTCTAGCATGAGCTTGCATCGCTCCACCTGGCCACACTCAGCCTAGCAAGGATGAAACATTTCGGTGAGTTGGGAGAGTACGTAGAACTCACCACACCAACCAGCTAAAGCGCCACACTGCCTTGTCTTCCGAAACGCCCAATCTTTAAGAGCCTCTAATTCATTTCTTCTCACACACGAGTGAGCCAGCCAAGAAACGCCTCGTATAGAACCTGCAATAACCGTTACCTCGCCTAATTAATTCTCCCTTTTAATCAGAGAACGCACAATCCTCCTCCTATATGGTACCAAACGATCCTACATCTTCTTCTTCTCATCTCTGCTACCAGCCCGTCCGTAGCTTGTTCCATGGCAGAATCTAGTTTGGATCGCCACCAAACGCCGCTCCTTTTCCGGTGATTTCGACCACGGGAAGCAGAGCTGCTGCGCCATCATATCCGTAAGGAGAAGAAGAACCCGTTCTTGAACAAGCAGTCCAGGCCTTCGATCACGAAAAACATTCTACACAGCTCTTCAAACTCGGTTCATCATCAGATCTTGTCGTCCACGGTGAGAAACTTGTCAATTCCTTGAACTGGAACACTCTTCTCATTGATGCCTACCTACAGGACATGGTTATGCACTATTCCATCGCCGTCGGACATGTCTCCATTGAAGTCACATTGTCATCATCGTCATAGATCACCGTTGGAACATGTCGAGCAGCCGCGACCATGTCACCAGTATCACCAAGGTCTTCTTCCATGTCTTGTACTACTTCATGGGTGCCATGATCGATTACTTCATCCAAATTGATCAACGTCGCCACCGTTCTCGTCGACCTCGGCGATCATGAATTCGGGCCGGTGAGTCGCACCCTGCTTTATTTTAAGATCGATCATCTCGATACAACTTGCCATGAACCAAATGCCAGCGCGTGTTAGAAACCTATTTTTCTTTATTTCTTTTCTTGATTTCTCATGGTACATCGATAGTCAGCATGGTGCGTGGTAGGACCTAAACCTACATGGACAAAAAGTCCTAATTACATTCAACTACTACTAACTTACGCTTGGAGCTCGTACATATCTTCCTAATTAGCTATACATGCGAACTAAATAGATTTTTCTCGGACAATACATGACCTACTAGAGCTAAAAATCTAACACCACCTCATGTAGGCCATGCGCATGCATATAGAAATCCACCTGAACTTGTTGCTTGCAGTAGGATTTTATTTCGGACTAGCACGTCTCAAACTAGCAGTTAGACAACTTGATTTATTCTGCTAGCTAAAACGTTTTGAAAAACATGGAACTTATTATTATTAGGTACGATTACATGCTCTACTTAACCGAAAAATTAATCTCTATGTATAGTTTGTGAGGCTTTCCAGAGTACGATCAGCCTGGAGCGTCCAATTCCTTTTAGCAACGATGCACTTTGTTTAATAAATTGCTTCTGGAAAATTAGTTGTTTTTGCAGAAACTTGTGTAGGCATATTTTGTGTATAAAATTTATTCTAAAATTGTTTTTAGGATAAAATCTTTTGTAAATGGTTTGTTTTGAACCTATTGACCATAGAAACCAACTTTTGGATTTAAAAAATATATTTTGTGAGGCTAAGGAATAACTCTTTGAATAAAAGCATTTCTAGCTAAATAAAAATGTTGAATATGTTTTAAAAATGCTTTTTGAGTAAAACCTTTGGAAAATGATTTGAATTAAACTCTCTGACCCAAAACACCAAGTTTTTATAATTAAAAATATATTTGGTGAACCCTGTAAAATTATTACTTTGTTTAAATGCATTTCCAACAAAATAAAATAATGCTTTGATTTAAAAATGGTTTTTAGATGAAACCTTTTGCGAATGGTTTTAGTATTAAACACTTGACCTTAAAACACTAACATGTTGTGTTTAAAAATATTTTAACTTTGATTTAAATCGTTTCTAGAAAAACAAAAATGACTTAAAGTGGTTATTTTTCACTAACTTGACTAAAAACGGTTTTGCCACTTTTAGAAATGACCAATAGGTGTTTTAAAATGTTTATAACCTATTATAAACCACTTTTTCCAAATAAAACAATATTTGGCATGCTTGCATACATTGCTTTGTTTTTATTATTTTATGTGATGAATTGCTTGAATGGTAGATTGAATTTGTGCCTTGATTGAATTGTAGTGAAATTTGAAGAGTGTGACTATTACAAGATCAAGGATTGAACTTATATTCTCTACCAAAAAGGCAAGTGATGCTTCATACTTTTTGTCCCATTACTTTCTCTATGCATTAGTGATTTTGCTAAGTAAAACTTGCATGGATTTTGCTAAGTACAGACCTTGCTATAAGAAAACCTAGTAGATGAATCCTTAGTAGGATTTTCCTAAGTTAAGATTACTACTACTATCAAGCTTAGCCTAGCTAATAGAAAACATGGGTGGAAAATATATTCACACTATGGAAAAATCTCTAAGTCTGAGGACTTATGTTTTTGTTTAATAAAACAACTAAGTCAATGAATCCCCTGGGTGGAATGGGCTTGCTTGGTGGTTTTTGGTTGAGTGGTTCACAAGGCCATGGACTTGGCTTGTGTATCTCACTTGTGGTATGCCACCCAGGCACAAAGAGATTTGAGATGTCAAATGTTGAGAAGCTTCAAGTGCAACCACTTGGCAATATGGGCTCTGCCATGATCATATAGGTTGCAAGAACTTAGCAAAATGGACAGTGGGTGGTAGTGTTTGATAGGTTGAACGCTCCATTTTGGTCTAAGGAAGGCTTCGAAAGATTTTGTCTTGGGAAACCAAGTCTTGTGGGTAAAGTGCACCACCTCAGAGAGTGTAAAATCTAAGTACTTAGCCATGTCCCTGGTAAAGGACAATTTGAGCATCAAGACATGGAAGCAATCAAGAATCTCATCATTCAAATTTCTAAGTTAAAACTTGTGGTTTGAACAAGGGTTGTTTGAATTCTTCAATCATTGATGGAGAGATGGCTTGGTACAAGGATCTTGAAATCTTTGATTGAGAAAAATGATTTTGACAAGCAAAAAACTTAGTATTTTCAAAATGATAAGAAAAATCTATTTTGAGCAATGCAAGCCTCAACTCCACTTAGACAAATGCATATAGATGATAGACTCCACTACACTACCATAGTATCACTTGCCAATACAATTCAAATGTATTGACCCTTGTGGCTGTAACTTGTAATGTTGCAGGTTTGATTGATTTTAGTGAAGATTGTTTGATTAGGATTACAAAGTCTACAACCAACATGCCTGTGGCACTTTGAAGATGAAGGACCCCATGATTATAATTATTCACGCAATGTAATGTAATAGCCAAATGAGCTATGTATTGATGTAATAAAATTATGTTATTCCTGGTTATAAAGTTATAATATGACCTTTGTTTCTTGATATTACATCTAAACTGTGGATGCTAGCTATTGATCCAGGGACTAGCATTGTAAAACACAGGAGGCTCTATCTTATCTAAGATTGGGACCCCTACAATCTCGTGCCCGCTGTTCCCGGTTGGACGGAGGCACGATAAACTGACCCTGAGCTTCATCATAGCGAGGATTGCCCCTTTGGGACTTAGCCTTGGTACGGCGAGGACGACTAGAACCATCACCTGTGAACAGAAGTGAGGGAGATAGCATGGAGATAAGTATATATATGTCCCAAAGATACAATACAAGAGCTTTGATGCATTTCTGGACTACGTTGATTCACCCAACACCGGAGTCTCCGCACCAGATACCAGAGTCTCCGGTTCAGACCGAAGTCTCCGGTCCTGGGGACCGGAGTCTCCGGACCTAAGTCCGGAGTCTCCGGTCAGGAGGCTTGGGTATGCAATGGGGAGATGCTGGTGAGGGTGAATCTAGTAGATCGGGCAATGCAATAAGGCTAAAGTACTAGAGTGCATGCAAACAAGTGATTCCAATGGACAAATCGGCAACAATCCTCAAAAACACATCTAGGGTTGAACCCTATGAGGAAAAAGGAGAGGAGAGGTACCAGATCTATCCATGGGATCGATTCCTCCGGTGGGAATGACCCAATGGAGGAGAGGGGAAGGTTGGCCGGCTGCACGGCGGATCCCGGGGGCTTCTTGACCTCCGGGGAGGATTTTTGGAGGAGGAGGCGACGAGTTTGGAGGTAGGGGACGGGGTGAAGAATGAGGAACTGTTGTTCCAGTTCACCCCGTGTCCCTTCTTTAAGTGACAGAAACCGTCCAGACCGGAGACTCCGGTCTACGCCGGAGACTCCGGTGTTTGTACATCGGAGACTCCGGTCCTCCTCGACCAAAAGTTCCAGGAAAGGTGTTTGGGGACATATATGAGAGATAGATGGTTTTTAAGATAGGAAAAGGGCTTGGGTTGATACATCAAACTATGAAGAACCAATAAGAGCCATAGAAGTTCGAAAATAATCAGAAAAGCTCCAAGGGACAAAAATCAAGCAAATGATGAACATGAGTAAGTGCCAACCTCTCAAATGAGAGAGGGCGGTGGCCTAGGCCACCATATTTGAGTATATTGGCTTGGCACCACGAAGATATATCTTGGGTCCATTACCAAAACTCATCATTAAGCTCACATATCACTAAATGATATTAAGAGGAATGATTTTGATTGCTTTGGGCATAATGGGGAGGATGGTCCAATCAATTAGGACCGCACTCCCCCTATATCCATGCCTACACCTAGACCAAATATGAGATGAAACATAGGTGAGAGTGCAATAACATCAAGTCAAGCTCCTAGAATCTGCGATATTTAGTTCATTCCTCAAGTAGCAAAACCTTGCTTCATCAAGTGGCTTCGTGAAGATATCGGCAAGTTGATCTTTGGTTGGTACATATGATAGATCAATATCACCTCGAGCAACATGATCTCTAATGAAGTGATGGCGAATCTCAATATGCTTTGTCCTTGTGTGATCCACCGGGTTTTAGGCAATCTTGATGGCACTTTCATTGTCACATAGAAGAGGCACTTTGTCACAATGGAAACCGTATTCCTTTAAAGTTTGCCTCATCCATAGCAATTGAGTGCATGCACTAGCAGCTGCCACATACTCGGCTTCGGCGGTGGAGAGAGATATACAATTTTGCTTCTTGGAAGACCAACATACCAAGGACCTACCAAGGAATTGGCAAGCCCCGGATGTTGATTTTCTATCATCCTTGTCACTCGCCCAATCCGAATCCGTCTATCCACAAAGAGCAAATGTTGAGCCTTGAGGATACCAAAGACCATAAAATGGGGTATGAACCAAATATCGAAAGATTCTCTTGACCGCCATCAAATGGCTTTCTTTAGGAGCCGCTTGATATCTTGCACACACACCTACACTCAACACAATATCAGGTCTAGATGCACAAAGGTAAAGCAAAGAACCAATCATATACCGGTATACCTTTTGATCCACATCTTTACCATTTGGATTTTGTTCTAGATGAGTCTTTGTATCCATGGGAGTAGGAGCTCCATTCAAATCTTGCATTTTGAATCTCTTGAGCATATCTTGAGTATACTTGGCTTGGTTGAAGAATGTCCCTCCTCTAACTTGCTTGATCTCAAAGCCAAGGAATACTCTCAACTCCCCCATCAAGGACATCCGGAACCTACTAGTCATAAGCTTTGAGAATTCATCATTAAAAGCTTTGTTAGATGAGCCAAAGATAATATCATCAACATATATTTTGCATACAAAAAGCTCCCCATTGACCCTCTTAGTAAAAAGAGTGGGATCGATTTTCCCAACCTCAAAGCCACGGTCAAACAATAACTCTCTAAGGTGCTCATACCACGTGCGTGGGTCTTGCTTGAGCCCATAGAGCGCCTTGTCAAGTTTGTAGACATGGTTTGGAAAGTTGGGGTCCTCAAATCCCGGGGGTTGCTTAACATATACCAATTCATTTAAAGGACCATAAAGAAATGCACTTTCTACATCCATTTGTTGCAACTTAAACTTATGATGTGTCGCATAAGCAAGAAGGATACGGATGGACTCAAGGCGAGCCACGGGTGCACAAGTCTCTCCATAATCAATGCCTTCAATTTGAGAATACCCTTGTGCAACCA
This sequence comes from Avena longiglumis, assembly GCA_030063025.1. NCBI lineage: Eukaryota > Viridiplantae > Streptophyta > Magnoliopsida > Poales > Poaceae > Avena > Avena longiglumis. The sequence goes on from CP125976.1 coordinate 97,331,368, forward strand.
ATCTAGCCTTGTTCCTTACTATAATTCCATGCTCATCTTGCTTGTTCTTGAATATCCACTTTGTTCCAATAACATTGCGGCAATCCTTTGGCTTCTCAACTAACTTCCACACTTTGTTTCTCTCAAAGTTGTTGAGCTCTTTGTGCATAGCTTCTAACCAATCTGAATCTTCAAGAGCTTCCCACACTTCCTTTGGTTCAATCATGGAGATGTGTGCTTGGTGTTCACTGAACCTCTTCAATTGTGCTCTTGTGGAAATTCCTTTCCTAAGATCTCCAACAAAATTTTGGAGAGTGTGGTCTGTTATTTCCAGCATTCTTTCCTTTCTAGCTTTCGACGGCGTGGATCTCCTCATTGTTTCTTGGAGGACCCTCTTCATCATTTTGATCCTCGTATTGACCATCAACTTGACCTTGATCATCATTGGAGTCATCCTCTACATTGGGAGGCAAGGATTGACCTTGGTCTTCATCAAGTGCTCTTCTAGCATCAATTTGAGCTTGTCTCAAAACAGTTTGGATGGATCTTCCTTGACAAATTGACTTGGCACCACTTGACAACCCATCGAATGGACCAAGCTCCCTTTGACTAGAGTTCACACATTGATCACTATGTTGAGGGTCCACATCTTGTGTTTGGCTTGAGTCAATGTCCTCTTTGGTAGATGGATCATGTTGAGGTTGTGAAGATGAGGGCTCCACTCGAGTGGAGTATATTTCTTCTCGATCCACCATAAGGGGTTCCTCAACGGGGCGGATATAACCCACACCCATTCTTCCTATGGCATCCTGAGGCATTTCATCATCTGCATCACAAGCATCAACACGCCCCCCTTGGGGACCATCATATTCTTCGAAGGTCACACTACAAGATTCTATGACGGCTCCGGAGATCTTGTCATAGATTCTATAAGTGTGAGATTCGAGACCATAGCCAACAAAAATACCCTCTAATGCTTTAGACTCGAATTTAGACAAACGAACACCTTTGATGAGATAGAAACACTTACAACCGAACACCCGGAAATAAGATATGTTGGGCTTGTTACCGGTAAGTATCTCATATGGAGTCTTGTTGATTTTCTTGCGGAGGTAGAGTCGGTTTGAAGCATGGCAAGCGGTGGAGACGGCTTCGGCCCAGAAGTTTTATGGAGATTTAAACTCCGCCAACATGGTCCTAGCCATCTTAATAAGAGTCCGGTTCTTCCTTTCGGCCACACCATTTTGTTGAGGGGTGTATGCAGCGGAATATTGATGTTTAATCCCCTCATCACTAAGGAAATCATTCAAGGTGTAGTTCTTGAACTCGGTGCCGTTGTCACTTCTTATAATCAACACGGGTACATTGTGTTGCCGTTGAACTAAGTTGATGAAGTCGATAAAAGTCCTTTGAGTTTCACTCTTCAACATGAAGAAATAAACCCAAGAGTATCTTGAAAAAGTCGTCAACAATCACCAAACAATATTTCTTCCCTCCAAGACTTGCATGAGATGGAGGACCAAATAGGTCCACACGAAGGAGTTCCAAGATCTTGTTAGACTTTATTTGGTTCGTGGGCTTGTGAGGAGCGTCATGCATCTTCCCTAGAACACATGCCCTGCAGACACGATGTTTGGCAAAGGAAACATTTTCTTTTAGTCCAACAATATGGCCCTCTTTATGGAGACTTTGAAAAGTTCTCATATTGACATGGGCTAGTCGGCGGTGCCATAGCCAACCCACATCGGCCTTTCCGTATAAGCACATCGGACCTGCAGTGGCTTGCCCCGAAAAGTCCACCACATACAAGTCATTTTCGACGTACCCAACAAAAGTGACCTTGAGAGACTTGCTCCACATGAGGACCACAATATCATCATCAATAAAGAAGGCAAAGCCCATCTTTCCAAGAGCACAGACAAAAAGTAAATTGTATCCAAGGGTTTCAACAAGCATGACGTTCACGAGTGTAATGTCGTGAGCCACCACTACCTTGCTGAAACCCATTACCTTATACTTTGACTTGTCGGCATATGTGATGGTGATTTGATCTTCATTTGACACCAAGTCCTTGACAATAGACGAGCTTCCGGTCATATGACTTGTGCAACCACTATCGATCACCCATTTAGACCCTCCGGAAGCATAAGTCTCCGTTCCTCTTGCCATAAGGCAAGTGACTTTCTTGGTGGGAGAGTTCTCATTTGGAGAATCAAAGAGTGAGAATGTCGGAGTAGAGGTGGTGGCTAGAGCAGCCACACCATGTGAAGTTTCCTCTTCCTCATCTTCATCATCTTCATTGTCGGAGGAGTATTCTTCATGAGTGATCAATAAAATTTCTCCCGACTTCTTGTTGATGGGATTCTTCTTGATGAAAGGTTTCTTGTAAGGTGCCTTGAGGGTCTTCTTCAACACAAGCTTACCCCCATGATCTTCTCTCTTTTCATAGAGACAACTTGCTACAAAGTGATAGCGGTCACCGCAATTGAAGCAAGTCCTCAATCTCGTTGTAGTTTCTCTCTTCCCATTTGGGTTGCTCTTTCTTTGCATTTCCATCTTAGCCTTGGCGGGGTTCTTCCAAAAGTTCTTTGCATAGAAAGCCATATATTAACTATGAGCAATCTTGACTTCATCAGGGTGGTCCATGGAAGGACCTTCATCACTGTCATCTTCATCCCCATGGTCCACAGCTTTGGCCTTTAATGCAACATTGACAACATTGCTCATGCCAAGAGCACGAGCACGGGCATATTTGGCATTCTTGGCGGCAACCTTGAAAGCGGCCATCTCTTGCATAACTTCATTTGAGGTCATGAGATGGTAGTTGTGTCTTCCTTGTAGACTCTTCAAGTCGGTGGGCTCAAAAGGCATGAGTGCACTCACATACTTCCTTTTTATCCATGCATCATCCACATGTGAGGCACCCACATTTCTAAAGGCGGTGGCGGTGGTCTTGAGCCTTCGGTACATGTCTTCATGATCTTCACCTTCTTTCATGTAGAAGACTTCGGCTTCATTGCTTAGAGCATCATATCGGTTCCTCCTCATACTCTCATTGCCAACAAACAACACAGTGAGAGCATCCCAAGCTTCCTTTGCAATGCTAAAGTGCTCAATGTGTGGGTAATCCTTTGTTCCCAAACCTTGTTGAATCATATGCAAAGCAGTAGCATTGAGTTGACTATTGACAATCTCTCTTCTTGTCAAGTTGTTTGGATCCCCAATAAAGAGTCCATGCTCGATGATGTTCCATAGTTCAATGCAAGAGTTGCGCATATGAGTTCTCATTAGTGATTGCCATTGAGCAAAAGTAGCAGACTCTTCTAGCTTAGGTGGGTCACCTCTATTGTACACATGAGGGTGAGGGATGGGAGGATCGGGAGAGTACCAAGAATCACGGTGCTCAACCCCCCCCATCAAGTCGTGTGGAGGAATTAGCGTTGTCTAGTTTGTCCCCTACCACCATACCCTCGGGGGATACCGGAGTATTCCCTTTAGGTACAACGGATGGTAGATCCTCTTGAGGAGATGGGGGTGATGAGCCATCTTTGTCTTTAAGAAGTTGCTCAAGCATCTTGACTTGACCAAGGAAGAGCTCAATATTGTTTCCAAGTTTCGAGATCTTCCATGGTCACCGGGTCGACTCACTACCACCATCCCCTTCTTGGCTACCCATATTCTCTTAGGCGGTAAATCACAAATAAAGAGCTGAGGCTCTGATACCAATTGAAAGGATCGTATGGGCACCTAGAGGGGGGGGGGGGGAATAGGTGCTACTTCAAATTTTACTCTTTTTAACATTAGGGTTTGACAAGAAGGTAAATTCTCTAGAATATCCAACTATGGTGAATTTACCTATATGTCAAACAAGCAAACTAACACAACACTAAGCAAGAACAAGTAAGTAAAGTGCAGTAAAGGATAGAAGTAACCAAGGGAGTGGACGCGGAGACACAAGGATTTGTTTCCCGTAGTTCCTTCCTTTTGAGGGGAAGTATGTCTACGTTTGGAGAGGGGGTGGTTTCAAACCACCAACGACACGAGAGGCCTCCCTTATTCTTCGATGAACCTCACCCCAACGGGCTCGATTCACCTTCCACTATATCGGCAACCTTCGAGGTGGAAGCCAGCACCTTTACAACAAGTTCGGGGCACACATCCACAACTGAATTGGAGGCTCCCAAATACAAGCAAGCTGTCAAGACAAATCAAAGACAAGCTTGTAAGAACCAAATCAAAGTTAGGGTTTCCAAAGAAACACTAGAGCTTGGGGGCCCTCAAGTGAATGAGGGGGAAATGAAGATCTCTCTTGGTGAAGATGTGAATCAAGGCCTCCTCCGATTCTCCAAAGATCAATGACTTTGGATGGTTGGATGAAGAGATCTTGTGGATTTGGTGGCTCTAATGGTGTTGGTGTTCTTGAGCAGATCGAGCAGCTGGAGGAAGAAGATAAGGGTCCCTATTTATAGAAAGCCTCCTCAACGAACCGTTGTAGAAAAGTCAGACCGGAGACTCCGGTCTACACCAGAGACTCCGGCCAATCTCCGGACCGATCTCGGATGCCCTTCCGACCCAGGCCAGCGCTTCTTCACACCGGAGACTCGGCCTTCCAACCGGAGACTCGGGACCAAAGTCCGGAGACTCCGGAGTAACCTCCGGTGCAGCCTCCGGACCACTAGTCAGAATGTCCCAGCCATGTCCTGGGAGGCTCCACCGAAGCCAGCACCAGAAAATCCGGACCACACCGGAGACTCCGGTCTTTGCAGACCGGAGACTCTGGTCTGGAGTTTCCAGAACAGTGGCAAATGTATGTGGTCTTTTCCCAAGAGTGTGTGTGATGTTTATCTGTGGTAATACTAACCTGTGGACAATAACAAACTGTAAAATGATCAACTTGTTGTTACCGAACACCAAAAGTGATTATGACAATAAATGCCCTTTCAGTTGGCCTTGCGAGTCGTAGTTTCTTGCTCAGGTGTTGCTTCGCGTCGTCGATGTTCCATCGTTGTTGGGTGGTTGACACATGCTTAATGGTGGAGAGGATCAAGACTTTAATTATTGTTTAATAACTAAAATTGAAAATAGGTAAATAATGCATAGGCACTGGTGGGTAATAGACAATATTTAGTTTTTAACCGCTCACTGGTGTCCCGTAGGACCCCGAGTTCTTGACACCTATTCCGAGATCGAGCGCGCTAACCACAGGTGGGGTGTGTGGGCACCCCCATCGATTAGTACCTGATTTCAAAGTACTGTACCAGGGGCCACAAAGTAGTTTGGGGCTTTATTACTATCCTGTACTTATGCCATGATTATGCCATGCTTTACTACTTTATTTACTATTGCGGCGTGGGCGCTTATGCTATTTTGGAACCTGTACACGTTTTTGAGATCGACAAGCCTAGTCACACTTTGGGGTTCCCGATACGTTTGACCATCGTCACAAACCTTTGGGTTCGTCTCGAGACCGACTTCGTTCTGGGTAGCTTAGTGGGGTGGCCCCCATGTGCTTTGGGTCAGGAAACATCGTACGAAACCCCACGACATACCGTTGGGTGTATGTTTTGTGATCTTGTACCTACCTGATCTGACAACAAGGGTGTAGGTGCATGTGGAAACTTTGGTGCACCCCTGCAGGGTTAAATATTTTCGAGAAGCCGTGTCCACGGTTATGGACGACTTGGAGCACAGTTCTTGATCATAGACAACTATAACTAAAGTTTACTGTTATAATTTGACTTGTATCCGATATGACTAGTAATCAGCTTTACTACAATGGAATGGCTAAATAAAAGTACCAACAACTGCTGGGTTTGGGATATCTCATGCTAATTGTATCTGACTAGTAAGTGTTACAACTATAACGGAATGGTTAACTAAAAGTACCCACTGCTTATTATATCAGGATGACTATCTATACCTGACTAGTAATTGCTGCAACGATAACTGAATAAATAAAACTGCCATCTGTGTGAGTTCCTCGGTTGACTTCCTCGTTTGGTCTCGAGGGGGTTGTACCAGGATGGGTATGTTTGGTGGTAGTATCAGTTTGGTTCCGAATAGGTCTTTCTTATCCCTCTCTGATAGCCGACAGTTATATCGAGTCTCTATAGGTTGTTTAGTGCATGCTGCGCTGCCGCTTCAGTCCACCATACCTATGTAGGCAAGGACCATCGAATTCTAGTCTCGCCGTGTACTGGCATCAGTACTGACCGCTCTCTTTTTCCTTTGCCCTTTGTCGGCACCCCTTTTGTGTAAGCAGGTTTTGTGATCGACGTCGTTAGCAGGGTTACCTTTCCGGCTCGGCCTGGGCAGGTTTATGGACGCCATTGGTTATTCCTCGGGGCTCTTAGCTCAACCCTTAGCTCAATTTGCATCTTGTCTGTACTCGGACGTTGTATCGTTTTTAAGGTGATTGGATATTTCTACTGTATATCTGTATTCTTGACTCTTTGAGTCATTGTTGTATATATATATTCTGTGGGTTCCATCGTGGACTATTGTGCAATGGTATTACTTCGTTTTCCACTCGCACGAAAGTGCCTGGTGGGCACCTTTGAATCGTTTCTATGCGGGTTTAGCGGGAGTCGCTGAAACTTGCATACGGTCGATTCTGAGGGTGTTACAGAATTTGAAGAGGGTCTCTCTAAGTTGTTGGCATACCTGGCGGAGGTCGTAGTAGGCGAGTAGGAGCTCGTAGATTCCCTTTAAGTTGACGATGAAGAGGGAGCAGAGGGCCGACTATGAGCCGATGGACTCTTCGGGAAGGTTCATTAGCCGGTGCGGATTGTGTCCTTCAGGCACAGGGGAACCATTTCGTCATGAAGCGGTCGTCGACTCCCGCGGTGTCACATCCCAAAATTCTCCTAATTTTGGAATGTGAAACAAATGAATAAGATTGATTGATTGTTTGACTTTGTTGAAAATTCTCAAAGAGAAGAAACTTTTTGAATAGAAAATCCTCTCAACCTTGAATTCAAAATCTTATATTCTTTTGTTAAGACCTAAGTAGCCATATAGGCAAAAGGGCATGGATTGATTATGGATTGTAGAATTGGTGTGCAAGATTTAAAAATGAAAATCATGAAGCATTCATAAGCATTTCATCCATGCAAAGTTCTCACAAGCTAAATCCAAATCCTGGTATCTAAATCCTATAGTTGATTCGCCCAAATGTTCCTAAGGGTAATTAAAATTGACTTATTAAAACCCACTGTTGCTAAGGCATAAATTATTGCTAAATCATAGCCTAAAGGGATCCAATTAATACTACAAAATTTTAGAAACAAAATTGAGCTCATTTGGAGCTAGTATGAAAAGGTTATGGAATAAATACAAACACATAAAGATATAAATAAAATGAGATATACAAGGATTTATAAACCCACTACTTCCAAACTAGTAAAAAGATTACAAATTTGATTCTATAATGACCTATTCGATTTTAGAAAAATTTAGGAACAAGAATCATATCATTTGAAGTTCGTATGCAAAAGATATGAGGGAAACAAGTAAATAGAAAAAAGAAAAAGAAAAAAAAAAGAAGAAAAAAAAAGTCTAACGGGCCGGCCCAGCAAGGACCGACCGAACTAGCCACGGCCGCGTACAGACAACGATCGATTTGGTGCTTTAATTTCCGTGCAAAAATCTGTTTTCTATACCTATCTCTACTCAAACTCTTATAACTTTTTATCTACAACTCCGAATCGACTTCCGTTTGTTTCTACTTGTTCCTTACTCCAAGGCCTATCTCTAAACCATCTCAAACCTCCATATAAACTCATGGAGCCACGGCTGTACGAGTTTCTATTCTCGAAATCCCGAATCTACCTATTCCCGAATCTTGTTTCGCTTTTTAACCCATCTAGACTTCGTCGTTTGCTTTCGGTCAAAAAACGAAAGTTGAAGATCGCGTCGAAATCTTTCAATCCCGACAAACCTCACCTCTTTTCATCCACCACAGCCGGAGAATTTCGTATCGCAATATTTCAGATCTTACGGTGTAAATCCAAGATGTACTCGCGCTCGTTTCTTCAAATCCAAATTCCTTTGGTGAGAAGGTAGGAATTATGATTCCCCACAACTTTCATGTTCTGAGTTTTTCGATTTGACCTACGGATTTGTCTCCCTAACACAGATCTATTTTTTGTATTCTCGAGCCAAAATCGGAATATCTTCTTCTATGGCGGATCCTATCAGAATTTGCCGAGATCCAATCAAACCGATGCGTCTTGCTATGCGTCATCCGGTCATCTTCGTCATCAACGCCACGTCAACGTAAGGTCAACATCTAGTCCCAGTCAGCATTCAAAGTCAACTGTTCAGGTCAGCGGAATATTCCTGGAATATTCAATTTAAATTGCATATTATAGGTCTAACTTGTAAAATTCATTAGAAATTCATACCATGTCTAAAATTACGTATAATATATCAAATTGAAGATAATTTTACGTAGAATCATCTTATTGAATAGATCCAACTTTTACTGTACGTGGTTACTGCAGTAATTTAATTAGTTTTAATGGTCTTTTAGGTTAATAAATTCATAAGAAATTATCTGTAACTCCGAAAATATGAATAATATATCAATTTGAAGCTACTGTAATGTACTTTAATAATATCTGGTTGGATCTAGCCTTTGCAGATTATTTAACCCGTAGAAATTTAATTAGTTTTAATGCCTTTATAAATCATTAAATTCATAGTAAGTTAATTGCTTGTCACAAAAATACAAATGATATACCGATGGAAAGCTGGTTCCATGTAGATCATCAATCTGCAATTAGTTCGGCATTTTACTGTAAGGTTTTGACGTGAAAATCTAAATAGTTTAATGGCTTATTTAGAGTAATAAATTCATAAGAAAATAAATACTATTCAGAAAATTACAAATAATATGTCCCTGAAATCACAATTCCGTGGAGATTACAGATATAATTTTTGTTTGATTTTTAGGAAACATAAACTGTATGAATCATTTAAAACCCATTAAACACTATTTAAATCATATAAAAATATCTATAACTTCGATTAGGTTGAATCCAACGCCTACTGGTTCGTATTAACGTCCTCTATCCAGTAAACCCAAGAAACAAATTTAATTCTACCGTTAGAACAGGCGTTACAACAGAACTATCAAAACCCTTATATTGGCAAGTAATCATTAATCACAAGTACCCTATTGCATTAAATGAATTCATACATGCATCATATGATATATTAATGTTCATATAACTAATTATAACCATTGTGTTATGTTAAATCATCATGCATGTTTTCGATCATCCTTGTCGTGTTTGTTATGTTTGCAATTGTTTTGATTGGAACTACCTTGTCCTCGTATTAGATTGTTCGGAGAGTGCGATTCTTTGAGAAATACAATCAACACCCATATTATCAACATAAGGCAAGTTACACCACTTGTTCATAAATTTCGTCCAGTTTTGATTCTATGCATGTGATCTTTAAAATCTGTAGTATGCATGTGTAGGATGATCTAGTAGAATTTTCCTTAGTACTATTTTGCAAGTGCGATGATTTTGTAGTATGCCATGAGTAGCTCTATACTTAGGATTTCCATCCTAATAGGTTACCCTTGTTTTGCTAAGTATTGCTTGCTATGCTATATATACAAAGTAGTTGGGGGTTCAAAGACAAAGAATTTTCTAAGTATAAAGGCTCTCTAGAGCAAACTTTTCCTCTCAAATCCACTTCAAAATAAAACTAAGTTTTCTTCAGGCGGAATGGTTGTCGGGTCAACGAGTGTGATTTTAGTGGAGGACGCCAGGAATCAAAGAAGTCGCCATGTTTGATTGAAGCTTCGGTGCAACCACAATACATTATGGGCTCTGTCTTGGCCTAGTACTTAGTGGAAACCTCACTGGTACCAACATTTGGAGGATTCTTGGCACGTTGGATTCGGAAGGTAGAGGGGCTACTAAGGAAAGCCTCGCCATGGTCTTGTCTCAGAAAGGGCTTGATCGTGGATTGTGGGTAAAGTGCACAAACTCTAGAGTATTGCAATCGATCGATCGGTAGTGTTCACGTAATGTAACAACAATGAGCGTCAAGGATGGAGCCTCAAGGATCTTCCTCTCTCTTTTCTAAAACAAAGTTTTGAAACCCCATGGCGTGCGTAATATCGCTAATGGGTGGGATTTTGGGAAACTTGGTGTGTAATATCCAAGTGGCGGCAGTGCGTAATATCCAAGTGTTTGGTTGTTTGGACACTTGGTGCGTAATATCCTCGTGTGCCACTCGACCTTATTTTATCTAAGCAAATGTTTACAAAGTAGGACAATCCTCTCTTCTTCTCTCTACTTAAGAAAACTAGCTTTGTGCAAATGAACTCCAAAGCCTAAACTAGCCTTGCATGTAGAGTTAGTCTTTCCTTCCTTGGTGTAATTTGCCAATACATTCAAAGTATTGACCCAACTTGTTGGCTGCACGTTTCATGTGCAAAATTTCGGAGATCGTTGAAAGGTGCGCTAGGATTGCGGGTCTTCACTCAACCTGCATGGCATTGATGGGACTCAAGTTGTATTTATATAAACGCTTGTAATAATGTAAATTCTGGATTACTCGATTCATGTAATAAAGACTTGTGTTTTACATGATATTTCATCGACTGTGAGTGCTAGCTATTGATCCAGGGACTAGCATGTTATTCACAGGGACTTAGGATCTTACTTGATCCGAGGTCACTACACGCGGCCTCGATGCCCGTGGTGTAGAGTTGCAGGAACTCGCATGGATTGGTGGTCCCATCATACCACGATGGTATCTCAGGGCGAAACTTGTGCGACCATACCACGCGACAAAGCTCCCTGATGAAGGCGGGGCAACCGTTGGCTTGCACCTCCTTGTCGTTGGCAAGGGCCACGTGGTTCTTCTGACCTGCAACGGTGATTTCCTTGACAAGGTGATCTTCGCGCCAGCCACTGCGCCCGTGGAGGCGAACGATTTGAAGCTATTGGCGGGTGGCGAGGCGTCACCGGGCTTGGGTGAAGTGTCGGGCGCTTCTGGTGCAAGCCCCCATCCCTTAGTGCCTTGTCCTCTGACCGAGACCCTTGCCCTTTTGGGAAGAGGGTGGAGATATCGAGGAGCTTGGCGAGTCGGTCGCAATGCTTCCCCTGGCTGGGATCGGCTCGTGCACCATGCGCTTGCACTACTAGGAAAAGGCCTATCAGTGGCGCATCATTTTGGGACTTCTGTGGCGCATATGGGATGCGCCACTGTTATCTCATCATTAAAGTGTAGTTCTGTGGCGCATATTGATATGCGCCACAGAAGTCTCAAAAACTTCAGTGACGCATATTGCCAAAATGCGCCACAGAATTCCTGAACCAGATCTCAAACTTCTATGGCGCATATTGCCAATATGCGCCATAGATTTTTTTTTTCAAATTTCAAAAAAAAACCAGCCATATCTGGCCGGAGTGGGAGGTGGGTGGCGGGTGGAGGGTGGAGGAGGAGGGTCGCTAGAGTAGGAGGTCGCTAGTGTAGGAGGAGTAGGAGGAAGGGTTGCCAGAGTAGGAGGCCGCCAATGTAGGTGGAGTAGGAGGGGAGGGGTCGCCGGAGTAGGAGGAGAAGGAGGCCGTCGGTGGAAGAGGAGGAGTAGTAGGAGGAGTAGTAGGAGGAGGAGTAGGAGGAGGTGGTGGAGGCCATGGCCGGAGTAGCAGGAGGAGTTGGCCAGAGAGTGGAGAAGGTGGAGGAGGAGGAGAGAAGAAGGGGAGGAAGAGAAGGATAGGAAGAAGGGGAGGAAGATAAGAAGAGGAGGAAGAGAAGGAGAGGAAGAAGGGAGGACGAGAAGAAGTGGACAAGAGAAGTAAAGGGGAGAAGGATAAAATAGAGGGGGAGGGCACCACAGAAATTCCAAATTCGAATCCGAACACTTTTGTGGCGCATATGTGAGAAATGCGCCACCGAAGTTTCTCCCCTTTTTTATTTTTTTGCAGGAAAAAATATTCTTTCTGCCATAAATTTTTACTCTTTTTGAATTTGGTAAAGCTGTAAAACTTCAACGGCCTCCGGCCATTGAAATCGAGTAGGAAATTTCAAGACGATCATTTTGGTATATTAAACTTTTTTCCGACATCGTATGCAAAAGTTATGGCCGTTTTACTATCCCATTACTTTTTTTTTGCAAAATACATCGAAATTCATGTTTTTCAATTTTCCCTACAACTATACCCAAAATACAAATACATATCAAATGAATTTTTTTTTGAATTTTTTATCATTTTCGTTTATTTTTAAGTTAAAAGGTGTTCCAGGAGGGTGGGATCTGGTTTTCCATATTCTGTGGCGCATATATAGGTATGCACCACAGAACATTGGTCAACTGAATTTTGTGGTGGGGCCTACCCTCACTTTCTGTGGCGCATATGTCCATATGCACCACTGATGACCCACAAGTATAGGGGATCGCAACAGTCTTCGCGGCTAGTATTACCCACTTTATTGATTCGACACAAGGGGAGCCAAAGAATACTTGCAAGCCTTAACAACTGAGTTTTCAATTCAGCTGCACCTAAAAATAGTTCTTGCTCATAGAATTTTATCAGCAGCAACAGTTTGTAGTAGCAACAGCAGCAGCAAAACAAGAGCAATAGTAACAGTAGCAACAAACAGTAGGATATGAGCGCGGTAGCCATAGGGATGGATGGACGGGCGTTGCATGAATGAGTCTAAACATGTAACTTCAAGATCTATGGCATTACAGATAAATAAAAATAAGCATCCAAGTAATAAAAAATCATCGGCATGTGCTCCATATATAGTCATACGTGCTCGTAATAAGAACTTGCACAACATCTTTTGTCCAGCCAGCCCGTGGCAGCGGGGCCTCTAGGGAACTACTGGCAATTAAGGTACTCCTTTTAATAGAGCACCAGAGCAAAGCATTAACACTTTGTGAACACATGTGATTCTCACACCACAGCCATACCCTTCGGTTTTCCCAATTTCTGTCACTTCAGAGCCTTTGAATCCGTACAATGATATGTGTACGCAACTTGCAGATAAGATCACAAGCAATATTATCATAATGATTCATTAATAAGTTCAGATCTGAGATCATGGAACTCGGGCCCTAGTGACAAGCATTAAGCACAACAAGTTGCAACAAAGTCAAATAGCACTAATAGAGATACTAGGTGTAGGGTTCACAGCATAGAAAACAAAAAATTTCCTATGATGGGAACAACTAAGTACCAAGATCTATCTACTAGATATAAGCAACAGGTGGATATACATCCATAGATGATATAGAGGTTGCACTCGTGGATGATATAGATGAACGCTTGCCGATCTCAAGATCGTGATGAAGTCCATCTGGTCCAGCCGGTCCAGCACGATCAAGTCCAGCACCTCAAAGCAGTGGTGCATCCGTGATCGCACACACGTACGGGTACCCCGACAACCTCCGCGCCCTCGCTCCAGCGAATCAGCGGAAGCAACAAATCCTTCCAGAAAAAGCCACCGAGAATATGTATCGCGCTGATCCGAGACCATGGGGAAATTCTAAAAGGGGGAGAGAGATCCTTCGCGAGGAGGTGTGAGAGACAAGTGAGAGGAGGGGTCCTTTATAGGGAGGGGCAGCCCAAGGGGGCATGGCCGCCAGCCATGGAGGGTGCCCCCACCTCTCCCTCATTCATGTGGTGGAAGCTCCACTCACATAAAAACCTCTCCACTCTCAATTCCACTCACATGCATTAATTTTCCACAAAAATTAATGCAAGCTCTCATTTAAATAAAACTCTTTTACTATTTATTCAGAATTTTGTTAATTACTTTAATTAACAAAAATTCACATAAAACCCCTTACAACATTTCAATTTCACATGCAGAACCAGTTTCAGCAATTTCAACCGAAACAGTTTCGGTGTCTAGTGAAATAAATTCATGCGCTTTCCTTTTTCTTTCTCTGGCATATCATTTGCTCCGAATGGTGTCGGTATCCCTTAAGTGTGTCACCCTACAGTTCACGAATAATGCAGACATGATTGAGACCCCTCTCCGACCAATAATCAGCAGCGGGACCTGGAGATCCATACTGACTCCCACACATTCAACGATGACTTCTGTGATCGTGTGAACCTTTTACGCTAGTATCTTAATCCCTTTGTTTCACGATATATTACATGTCCGAGATTCGATCATCGGTATATCCATACCTAGTTTGATCTCGTTACCGACATGCACTCTTTTATCGTTCCCGTGATATAACATTCTAGTGATCAAATCACTTGCTTGCAAGCTAATCAATGTGATATCACCGAGAGGGCCCAGAGCATATCTATCCGTCATCAGGATGAACAAATTCCACTCTTGATCCATGGGTCTCAACATAACACTTTAGTAGTTCTGAAGCCATCTTTATAATCACCCAGTTACGGTGTGACGTTTGATGTCATCGAGAAACTCTTCCGGTGTTAGTGATTGACATGATCTCATGATCTAAGGATTAGGATCACTTCGTAAGTTGTTATAGCAATATAAACTCAATGACTTTGATCGTAATGCTATGCTTCGGATGAATGTTCATCACATCATTACACTAATGTTGTGACCTCGTTATTAACAACATCCAATGTCCATGATCAAGAAACTTTGATCATCATGTTAATCAACAAGCTAGTTTATAAGAGATGCATAACTAGGAACTTCCTTTTTTTATTAAACACACATGTATTAACATTTTCGTATTAATACAATTATAGCATGCAAAATAAACATTTATCAGAAATAAGGAATACGATAATAATCACTTTATTATTGCCTCTCGGGCATATTCCCTTCAGTCTCCCACTTGCACTAGAGACAATAATCTAGTTTGAAAACTTTGCGTATTGAACACCTATGGCTTTCTGGTGTTCCATATACGCAACTGCAAGTGGTTAACATAATCTATGAATCTGACGCTTTCAGGTCCGTGTGTATTTGCATGTCTTTGCGTCTTCACGCATCACTCATTCTCCAATGAGATGGCATTATATAAATTTGGTCTTTCGGTGAGACCTTTAGTTCCTTGGGGTTAAAACACGTTGATACTATTGTCATACAATATATCTTTAGTGTTAGCCTGTTGCGAACCACACCTTAGTTTGATAACAAACTACTTGACACAAATGCCCTCCTTTGCTGCTACTATAGCAGTCATATACTTAGCCTTTTGTTGTAGTATTCGTCACAATGTCTTAACTTTGGAATACATCCAAATCCATCATGAAAACTTCTTTCCATTTCATTGTGCCACTCATAGTTTAAATTGAGATAAACTTAATTTGTATCTTGCGACAAAACTAGTATCAATGTAATGCTTTACAATGAACTATTTGTAATTGTTTGTCACCTCTACACAAATATATTCTTAGTTCTTCCAAAAGATCATAAGAATATCCTCAGTATCGTCCAATGATCATTTTATGATTCATTCTGGTATATGCTCATAACACTTAGAGCATAGGACATATCTGGATGTGTACATATCATGGTATGATTGATCAAAACATTCTCGTGATTTCACTCATCAAATGTCAAAGCACTTGAATCTTGTTTCACTTATCAAGTGTCGATACACTTGAATCTTGATTCAATTCCTTTACATGCGTCAAGAACTGTTTCTTGTTGTTTCTATATTGAACTCCTTCAATATATCATATATGTACGTTTGGCATAACCATATTAGCGTCATAGTCTATCCACTATAGACTTTTATGATAAATATTCGGGTTTTTCCTAAGTCTTTCATCGAAATGAAATTCTAAACCTTTGTCAATAAAATATACATCATTTCTAATCAACAAGATGTCCTCCACATAATGTATTAGAAATATGTCTTAGCGCTCCCACTTAATTTCTTGCAAATGCAAGCATCTTCATCGTCTCCTGATGAAAACTCTTTTTCATCACGGTGAATATTCCAACTCCACGATGCTTACTTCAACCATTGAAGTTTGCATGCCATTTTTAGCATCCTTTGAATTAACAAAACCCTTTGGATCATGTCATGTACACGTCCTAGGTAACCATTCTATTAGAAGAACTTTGTTTTGTTTATTCATCTACCATATACCAAATTATATGTAGTGGTTGCTACTTTAATCCGTCCAGACTAAATATCGCTATGAAAGATCAAATCTTGTCATAGTCAACTCCTTGAACATTGTCATAAAATACTTTACGACATTTCAACTATTTCATAGATGTGAAACATCCATGTCTGTTTCTTTATAGATCCAAATACGACCGATAGGTTTTTACACCTTCCCGGAGGGTCTTCCAAGTTCAAAACTTGATTTATCGTATATGGAACTATCACAGATTTTATGGCTTCAAGCCATTTGACGGAGTCAGGGCCCATCATCGCGTCTTTGTATGTATTCGGTTCATCATTGTCAAACAATAATTATTTACTCTCAAATATTAGCATTTGATTGTTTAACCGACCTACTTGGTTCAATAGGAACTTAGATCTCCGTGACCACAACCTTTGAGGCACATAAGCTATGAGCATTATGACAGCCTTCGGAACGATTTCCGGCGCTGCACAACTCATCACATATAGCTAAGGTTTGTTAACCTTATCAAAGTTCTATTGCCCTCCCACTTAACTTTTGCGAAAAATTCCTTTTTCAAGATATTTCACATTTCAAGCGACAAACCCTTTTGTCCTTGGTGTTATGGAGGAATACCCAATTGTTATTCGAAATAACCTACAAAGACATGCTTATCCGACTTCGGTTGTAAACATCTTACTTATGTTTAGCATACCAAAATTTAAGAAATGACAACTTGGGTTTTACCCCAAACCATAACTCATATGGTGTTATTTCAACGGATCAAGATGGAGCTCTTTTCAGTGTAAAAGCGATAGTCTCTAAAGCTTTAATCTTTTAAAACATAATGGCAGTTTTATCAATAACACCTTTGATCCAACCATGTCAAACAAGGTTTCATTACAAATCTCAAACACTCCAATTCCTATGGTGTTTCGGGATATGTAAATCTAGGTGTTTTGCTAAACTTGTAACTCAAATAAATCCCTTTATGATAAAATCATAATTCATTTATTTTCTTGTTACACTTGTAACTCAAATAAATCCCTTATGATAAAATCATAAACTATTCATTTTCTTGTTACAATGATTTTTCACTTCATCTTGAAAGTCTTTGAAACATTTTCAAATATTTCATACTTCATTCTCATTAAGTGAACATTCACTCAAATTTACGGAGAAAGTATATGAAGTTGAAACCCTTTGCTTACGACTATAAGTAATGGACTACATACATCGATATGTATAAATTCGAATATTTTAGTCGTTCGTTCTTCTTTGGCCTTTGAACGAAGTTTTTAATTATCCCGAGGAAAGTCTCACAAGCGTCACTTGATCAAATCAAAGACTCCAAAAATCCATGAATATGGAGATTCTTCATGTTTTCTTTCCAATATAATTTAAACGGCGATGTCACTTCGTAAGTGATCTTTCAATCATTTGTCTTGCGACATTTTAGCATTAGGTTGATGTGATCTCTCCAACTAGATTTGTAAATCATCCATCTAATATGGAATATGGTAATTATTTGAACAACCTTTGTTCTCATAATACCTGATTTAAATAACAATCATTAAAACAAATCTTGAAGTCAAGCTTTGATGTCAACGAGAAATACAAACAACGGTTTGTTTGTTTTCGATGAACATCATCACATATTCTCTTGATAGTTACTTAGGCCATTGTGGTTCATGAATTGCGTCGTTCCGTATGAAATTTCATACCAACCAATTCGGTATCCAATACCCAAGAACCACATTATTTAACAAACAAAGAATACAACCATAACCTGTATATCATCTATATACCTAAATTGGATATTTCCAATCTTTTCTTTTCTGCCAAATATATTTTATAGATTCTCTTTCAGCATTTCCTTTTCCTTTTTAAAAGAATCTATCAACATCAAAAGTGGCGCCATATACATGACACATAGTCCAAAGCGTGTATATTCAAATAATAATACCTTTGGACTTGCACTTTGAAGTAGATCACTATCATCAAAATGATCGGTATTCTTTCAAAATCCATTCTTTAGTAATCTTTTAGTTTAGTAAACACTTTACATACATCTTCTATTCATCCTTATCATGAAGACTTTCATGATCAAGCTACTGTAGCTTATAAAGGCGAATCGTGAGTATAACATTACTTTCCAAAACACTTTTGGATGATTAGGATGTCTAACATCTCTAACCTTCGTAAATTCTCATCCAATATGAGAACATATATTATACTCTATCATATTGCAACCAAAAAATTGTTTCAGATATCGTTATATCTGCCACACATGATGGTTTCTGAAACAATTCTTTCAGCTCCTAGATAAACTTGATATTAAAACAATCAAGAATCATGGAGGCAAACATGATACTTAGGATACTAACACTGGAATTGTTACTCTCGATTTAATACCAATTATTAAATTTCACGGAGTAAATAGAATTTTGCTGAAAGTTTGCAATAGGACTTTAAACTTTAGATTGACACTCAACACAATACGATACCAGTTCGTAAAGTATATATCCAGAATTCTATAGTTCTATTATCTCAATTACAACTATGCATAAGGTGGTGAACGAATGCCAATGACTACAACAAATTATGCAAATTCACTTTGATTTAATTTATGATAAATTGAGTTCTACTAATCCAAATTAGAAATGAACTCCCACTCAAAACGACATCCCTCGTGTCTTTTTGGTGATTACATGAACCAAATCCACTACACCAAGTCCGATCATCACGTGAGTCGGTGTAGCTTCAAAGGCGAGCATCAAATGGGCATCATATCTACTATATGACTCATGCTTAACCTTTCGGTCCATGTTCCGAGGCCATGTCTGTACATGCTAGGCTCGCCAAGTAAGAACCTTAGTATTCGTGTGTGTAACTGTTTTACACCCGAGATATGCTCGTGGATTCAAGTACACCCGATCATCACGTGATGCCTTGAAGCGACGAAACATTGTCGGTGCATACTTAAGGAAGAACACATTTTTATCTTGATATCTAAATGAGGGATCATCTTATTATGCTAATAAAATGCCAAACAAGCAATATAAGATGCAATCAAACATCACATGTTTATTAGTGAAATTATATGGTTCCCGCATATGATCTCTATCATGTGCACCGTGGTATGATCACTATCATACCTTTATGTGTAAGGCCAAGGTCTATGGAATTTACACGTTATGTGTGTTGTAAGAGTATCATCTCATACTTCTACTTACAACATCACCATATCATAACACTAGCCCAACAACAATCTAAACTAGACGCCTCTAATTTATCCATTGCAAGTTTTACGTGGCTTAGGGATTTCGAAAGATAGAACCGTTCTTACCTACGAACATGAACCACAACGAGGATAACCAAATTGTTGACAACTCGTTGCAAATTATATATTGACTATAGTAGGAGAGACAGACACCCTCTAGCCACTTATGCAAACTAGTTGCATGTCAAGCGTGGAACAGGTCTCATGTGCGAGGACATGTAAAGTTTGTCCGGGCCGCTTCATCCCACTATGCCACCAATATCCAAAGTACAACTAAGAAGCAATAAAATGATCATCATCGCCCACATACTCATATGTGTACTACCTGTGCAAAGTATCTACGCATAGATCCGGCTCTGATACCACTGTAGGGTTCGCAGCATAGAAAACAAAAAATTTCCTACGATGGGAACAACTAAGTACCAAGATCTATCTACTAGATACAAGCAACAGGTGGATATACATCCATAGAATACATACCCTCTAAGATCGAATAGCATTAACGAGGTTGTACTCATGGATGATGTAGACGAACGCTTGTCGATCTCAAGATCGTGATGAAGTCCATCTGGTCTAGCCGGTCCAGCACGATCAAGTCCAGCACCTCAAAGAAGTGGTGCATCCGTGATCGCACACACGTATGGGTACCCCGACAACCTCCGTGCCCTCGCTCCAGCAAAGCAGCGGAAGCAACAAATCCTTCCAGAAAAAGCCATCGGGAACATGTATCTTGCTGATCCGAGACCATGGGGAAATTCTAAAAGGGGGAGAGAGATCCTTCGCGAGGAGGTTTGAGAGACAAGTGAGAGGAGGGGGTACTTTTATAGGGGAGGGGGGGCAGCCCAAGGGGGCATGGCCGCCGGCCATGGAGGGTGCGCCTACCTCTCCCTCATTCATGTGGTGGAAGCTCCACTCACATAAAAACCTCTCCACTCACAATTCCACTCATATGCATTAATTTTCCACCAAAATTAATGCAAGCTCTCATTTAAATAAAACTCTTTTATTTATTTATTCAGAATTTTGTTAATTACTTTATTTAACAAACATTCACATAAAACCCCTTACAACATTTCAATTTCACATGCGAGAACCAGTTTACAATTTCAGCAAAAGCAGTTTTGGTGTCTAGTGAAATAAATTCCTCGCTTTCCTTTTTCTTTCTCTGGCATATCATTTGCTCCGAATGGTGTCGGTATCCCTTAAGTGTGTCACCCTATGGTTCGCGAATAATGCGGACATGATCGAGACCCTCTCGACCAATAATCGGCGCGGGACACGGAGATCCATCACTCCTCCCACACATTCAACGATGACTTCTGTGATCGTGTGAACCTTTTACGCTAGTATCTTAATCCCTTTGTTTCACGATATATTACATGTCCGAGATTCGATCATCGGTATCTCCATACCTAGTTTGATCTTGTTACCGACATGCACTCTTTTCTCGTTCCCGTGATATAACATTCTAGTGATCAAATCACTTGCTTGCAAGCTAATCAATGTGATATCACCGAGAGGGCCCAGAGCATATCTATCCGTCATCGGGATGAACAAATTCCACTCTCGATCCATGGGTCTCAACATAACACTTTAGTAGTTCTGAAGCCATCTTTATAATCGCCATTCGGTGTGACGTTTGATGTCATCGAGAAACTCTTCCGGTGTTAGTGATTGACATGATCTCATGGTCTAAGGATTAGGATCACTTCGTAAGTTGTTATAGCAATATAAACTCAATGACTTTGATCGTAATGCTATACTTCGGATGAATGTTCATCACATCATTACACTAATGTTGTGACCTCGTTATTAACAACATCCAATGTCCATGATCAGGAAACTTTGATCATCATGTTAATCAACGAGCTAGTTTATAAGAGAGGCATAACTAGGAACTTCCTTTTTGTTTATTAAACACACATGTATTAACGTTTCCGTATTAATACAATTATAGCATGCAAAATAAACATGTATCATAAATAAGGAATACTATAATAACCACTTTATTATTGCCTCTTGGGCATATTCCCTTCACTAGGCACTATGCCCTAACAATATTATTCGATTACATGATAGAACTCATCCAATCCCTACCATCCCCATAGCCTACAACGGGGGATTACTCACTCATGGATGAGGGAAACATCAATGGTTGATGGAGGGGCGTTGGTGATGACAATGGCGATGATCCTCTCCAAATTCTCCGTCCCGGCAAGGTGCCAGAACAGAGTTTCTGGATCCGAATCTTGGTTTTTGATAGTGGCGGCTGAGCGGAAATCTTTCTAGAAAAACAACGCCCCCCCGGGGTTTTAGGTCAAGGGGTAACTTATAGGCGAAAAGGGAGCCCGAGGGGGTGCCTGGGGTAGCCGCACCCCCCAAGGCGCGGGCAGGGCCCACCCGCGCCTGGCATGTGTGTGGGACCCCCAGGCCTCCACTCCGTTTTTCTTATGGCTCCGTGGATCTTCTGGCGAAATATAATTTTTGGCATATTTTCCGGGATTTTTCCTGATAGTTGATTTCCTGCACAAAAACTAGACATCAAGGTAATTCTAGTGAAAACAGTGTCAGCCCATGTTAGTTGTATCCAAATCACACAAGTTTAGAGGAGAAACAATAGCAGAAGTGTTCAGGAAAGTAGATACATTTTGGACGTATCAACTCCCCCAAGCTTAGCTTATTGCTTGTCCTCAAGCAATTCAGTTGAAAACTGAGTGCGATAAAAGAACTTTCACGAACACATTTGCTTCATATGATGTATATATTCTCAGCACAGGAGTAGATACTTAAATCATTCATAATAAGAAGCATGCAACCAAGTCTACTCAATAGTCATTGCAAGCTATGAAGAGAAACCAACTCAATAATAATCAGTAGCATGGAATATAAATATAAGCAACATTGCAATGCTCATAGTAAGGTAGGATAGAGTGGTATCTCGCTTGCCTTTGTTTGTAGAGCACAATATAAATGCCAAGGCACCTCTGAAGTTCACATGAAGACTAGAAGTAATGATATCAGAGATACAAGCATCAAAGCCATGACATAATTAACCAAGTTTTGAGACAAACACAAGAATGACAACTATGCTCTCAAGGGGGTGCTCATAGAATAAGTGGTGACTCAACAAGGGAGATGAAAAGGTTTTGAAAAGTTCGAAAGGCTTCCTAATGCTGAAAGGAAGATACTCATTAGCTTTGATCTCTCATTGACCCTATCATAGGCATCTTCATATGGTTAATGTGAAAGTGAGGTCCAATATGAGTTATATGCTTGACAGACCATAAACTGGAAATCCCATGTCCCTTGAGTACGAGGGCCGCTTCGCGTGCTACTCAACTTTGTTTACCTGCAAGTTCTTGTCATTGTACATACATGCATATCATAGAGAACCGCCAACGGGGTACCCCTTGCACATGATACAGGAGCTATCCCGTGATCAAAATGACAAGGAAAGCAGACAATGAGCATCTCAGCAATCTTTTTATTTACTATGTGCATAGCTTTTTATTGAGGATGCTTCACAGAATGCTCATTATGGTGATGCTACAAGTTTCCACCATGATTAGGCATGGCTTAGGATAGCGGTCCAGGCGTTTCTCTAACACATATATATACTCCATGAACTCACAAGCTCCCCTTTTATTTCACACTGTCGACATCCGCGAACAAAAGAGCAAGGTATCAACTGGATATGTATCCAAAAAGTGTTGAAAGTGTTCCCCGTGACATCACGGTTCTGCTAACTCCCAACATATAATTCTCAAGCATATAACTTTCATGGACATGTCACAATGGTTCAGGATTATTAAGTGCAAAGAATAAAGTGTGCCATCAAGTTCGTGAGAGCTTTACTAACTAACTTTCTCAAAACAGACAAACATTTTATTTGGAAGAAAACAAGGCATATAGAATATGCACTGGAATAGCAAATGATGCTAATAGGTAGGTATGGTGGACATAGTTGGCAATATTTTTTTGGGGGAGTTGGATGCACAAGTAGAGATCATACTCGGTGCAAGTGAAGGCTAGCAATAGAGAGGGAGCGACAAACGAGAGAGCAATAATTGTCATAATCATGCTTGCAACAAAACAAGACTAATTATGGCATGAAAGTGATACAAGAACTCTAAGGCAAAATAAATCATCGAGGCTTACTGACTATTGTTTAGTCATATGCATGTGTGAGCATGTGCCAATGTTAGACCCCTCCTTTATAAAGGATAGGATCCCTGTGATTGCAATGCTAGTCCATGGATCAATGCTAGCATCCACAGTTTAAGATGAAGTACACAGATACAAAGGTCGTTTATTACATTCATTCAAGAGATAAAACATAGTCTTTTACAACTCAGGGCCATAAGCCTAATACAAGAGTTTTAAGGAATAAGTAAATAAACACAAGTCTTCATCTTCATGTGCCACAGGCATGCATGTTGAGTGTAGACTCATGACTCCTAATCATCATCGGAGTAACCTGCAACATCACAAGTTACAGCCACAGAGGGTCAATACTTTGGAATAGTATTGGCAAGTGATACCTTAGTATATTTTAAGTGGACTACAATACTATATGCTTTTTGGCTAGTGTAGCTTGGCTTGCTTTGCTTTAAAATAAGTTTTTCCTATTAGTTGAAATCACTAAGTTTTTCTTTGTCAAACTTTCCTAAGGAATCCACCAATAGACATTGGGGTCCTTCACCCTTGTTCACCCACAGATTTTTACTTAGAAGTTGGAGTGATGAGATTCTTGTGGCTTCCATGTCTTGATGCTCAAAAGTGTCCATTTCCTTGGACAAGGCTAAGTACTTAGATTTTCCATCTGCAGAGGTTGTGCACTTTTCCCACCAGACTTGGTTTCCCAAGACAGGACCTTTCAGAAGCCTTTCCTTAGTCAAATGGACGCGCTCCATTCCTATCATCCCATCTACCACCAACTGTCCAAATGACTAAGTTCTAGCTTCCTATATGATCAAGGCAGAGCCCATATTGCCAAGTGGTTGCACTGTAAGCTTTCTCCACACTTGGCCTCCAAATCCCTTTGTGCCTGGGTGGCATTCCACAAGTGAGATACACAACCCAAGTCCATGGCCTTGTGTAACCACTCAACATAACCCAATCTTCCCATTCCACCCAGGAGTTCATTTGTCTTAGTTGTTTTATTAAGAAACTATAAGTCTCTTGACTTAGAATATTTTTATCATATAGTATATATAGTTGTTCACCACCCTTGTTTGCTATGAGCTAGGCTAGGCAAAAATATGGTAACTTAACTTAGGAAAAATTTCCCTAGCAATTCTACTATTTCACTCTACTTAGGATTTCCCAATTTAGCACTTAGCAAAATATCGTGCAATACTTTAGCAAAATAACTAATGCTAACATAAAACTTAGGATAGGAATATTCATGAAAATATCACTTGCCTTGGTAGTGTGGAGAGTAGCACTCTTCACAATCACAATCACTAGCAAAATCTACACAAGAAATCAAGCATACAATTACATACAATTAAATACAACCAAAAATAACATGAATGCATGCATGCAAGAATTTACCAACTGTTAAATTTTGAAAATCCTATCAAGTGTGTTCATGACTACAGAAACATAACATGTCACAAGTTTGCCCAATAAATTTATTTGGTCATAATACAAGAGTTTTATAATTCTATATCTAAAATAGCCCTAACTTGTTCCACAAATAAAACCATTTTAACTGTTACTATATGCTAAACAAATTGGATATTCAGAAAGGCCTTGTTTCACTGAATCCAACGGTATAAAGTTTGCAAAAATCTAACGTGGCATTTGAAAGTTATGAGCATTTGAAGTTTGAATCTAAATCAGGTTTTAAATTCTGTTTTTAATCCAAACCTTGCCACGCGTCGCGTTATTACTGGCGCGTACCGGTTCGCACCGGATCACCCTTCTGTGCCGTTGGATCTAACTAACGCTGCGCAGCTCAGATCTGTCCATACCCCTTCGTTAAGTGAAGTGTTTCTACGCGTGGGATTCAGATCTAACGGCTAAGAATCTCCTAACCAAAAACGAGCGGCGCTACCGGCGGTGACAGCGTGGCGTCGATGGCGATGTGCGGCGTTCTAGGTCGCCGGGAAGGTAGGAGATGCTTACAGAATCGCAGAGGCTCCGATGCTCAAGGTGGCAATGGCTTGGAAAGGCGACGGGTTCGTCGGGATTTCTCGCCGAGTTCGCGAATCGTCACCACGGTCGATCGTCGATGTTGGCGAGGTTCCTCGTCACGCTTAAAAACAGGGTACCGTCGGATGCGCAAGACGATGAGGATTCTAGGCGACGATCGAGGGCAAGGGACGGTGGCTACTACGGAGGAAGGTCGCGGAGTTCTTGCAGGAGACGGTGGCGGCCGTCGTCGCGTTGCAAGCTAGGGTCATGCGAAGCAAAGCGGAGAGTGTCGAAGATGCATGAGGTTCCTCGAACAAGATAGCGTGAACGCGAGATCGGGGAACTCGAGACTCACCGAATTCGGCGCGATCGTCGGAGGCGGGGTTGCAGAGAGAAATGCGTGCTTGGGGTTTGGGGGAAAAGAGAGAGGGGACAGAGGGGGTTTATATAGCCTGGCTAAGCGCGAGAATTACTCGGCCATTGATTCGAATTGACGCCGCGATTATCACTCAGGAAACGGCAGCGTTGATTGGGGACGAACAGGTCGTGCGGGTGGAGACGACGAACAGGAGTGGTGGGGTCCACCTGTCAGTGGGGAAAAGAAACGAGGGGAGGTCCACTTGTCAGTGTCTCAGTGGGTTTGATAACGCGAATCGTTTCTGGGTAAGGTGTCTTTGGGCTGGTTGGTGGGCTTAGTGGGCTGCCTGGGTTGGGTTGGTCCTTTTCCATTTTTTTTATTCTGTGTTATTTTTCCTTTTCTGTTTTATTTCCTGTTTTGAATTTTCAATCCACTTATTCAATCATTCAAACAATTCAAACATTCTTTAAACTTTGCATTGTGTTTTTGGTTCTGTTTAGTAGTATATACCAACTTCAAAATAGAATAACATTTTAAATCTTTTATGTTCCATTTATTAATTTATTAATTAAAGATGGACTATGGTTTATTAATAAAACAAGGTTTGGTTTATTTAATAGAATCTCTATTTTAAATCCAAATACTTTCAAATTCAAATCAGTAGGTATCCTTTGGAAATAAAGAATATTTGGAAAACTTGCTTAAAGTAATATAATCTTTTTACTTTAGGGTCCATTAATAATTAAATAAAGTAGACTTTCATTATTATTTCTAGCAAGTTTTCTTTTATTGGGATATTTATTTTGAATCTTTAAAATAAACCAAAATATTTTAGTAGATTTTATTTGTGAATTTGAGGTAGCTTATTTTAAACAATTTAATAAGTTCTGATGTTTCACTATAAATTGATAAAACCTCTTTATTAAATAAAGTTGGATATTAAAATCTTATTAATTTATTTAAATCAACTTTTGCCATTTTATTAAATGTTTTTTTATTTCCAAAGCCTGGTCAAAGTTTTAATTTGGCTTTATTAATAATCTTTATTTATAATTTTACCTTTTCTTTTGAAAAACCAAATTTTTTACCAAATGGTCAAATAATAGCAATTCCCAAAATATTTATAATTTCCTTTATTAAATTTTTATCTTTATGAAACTTAAGATTTTACTTAATTCAAATGGGTTTGATTTTCTAAAGGATTTCAAAAATTTCTTCTGGCTCTGAAAATTAATCAAAATTTTATTTTATTCATTTATTTTCACATTACAAGATTTGGAAAATCTTGGGATGTGACAGCCAATTCAATTCACATGAAACTTCTAGAGGAGGATACCACAATATCATACCAAAATATGAATAAAATAATGCAGGCAAACATTCATATGACATGCTACAAACTATTAGCAAGCTGGAGCCAATCATAGACAAGCAAGAACTACTAAGCATCCATCAGTAACACACTCCTTACAATGAACAGACTAAGCATGCTCACAATGATGAGTATATGTACAAAAATGAAAACAAATTGAGTTCATTACCATCCTCTTACCACACCTCAAATTGTCTTAATCTTCATTATTTCCCTTCACTTGTGTGACTTGAATAATAACGTGAAACCAAAATCCACTGAGGACGGCTGAACCCTGCAAAGAACTCACAAAACCAAAGAAGAACAACAAATATTTTTGGTGTTTTCTATTTTTCAAACAAGCCAACAAAGAAAAAACAAAGAAAGGAAAAACAAACCAAGCAAAGCAAAATCTTTTTGGATTTTTCTTTTAGGGAAAACCAAAGCAAAGAAACAAACCAAGAGAAACAACGAAAATATTTTTGGTATTTTTGAGAAAGCAGCAAAAGAACCAAAAAGAAAGCGAAACAATGGATATACAAAGAACCGACCGAACATGATATATAGATGAGTGTGATGTCGGTATACCTCCCCCCAAGCTTAGGATTTTGGCCTAAGTGGGGCTCAATAGCGCGGGTAGTAACCCCAAGCTGGTGGATCATCATATGAATGATCATAGTCAGACGCTTGCGATAAAGAAGAAGACGCACCCCAATCAAATGAGGGCTGATGGTATGAAGGCTCTCCCAACTTGGGGGCTGAACCGAATCATATCCGGCATCCTCTCCAACATTCTCCTTTTGCTGGGAGAGCTCTGCCACATATGTGTCAAACTCCTCCTCCGTGAGCGACCATCCTTGCCTGTTATCAAAATTAAACAAAGAAGGTGTAGGCAAATAAACTATTTTCTCAGTCCTACCCTTTCTCCAACCTCGCTGGGCAAAAGATAATTCATACGGTAAACTTCTCACATTAGCCCCCAAGGAAACAAAAGCATGCTGAATCATGGATTCAAGATCAAGCCTCTCTATGGGGAACCGATAATCTGAACGGTGAGGCTCTAAACCATGGAAAGCTAGCAACCTAGAAGCAATGAGACCTCCACAAATTCCACCCTTCTCGCGGTTGGTGGTGAGACGGTAAGCTATCAAAGCACCCAGATTATAAGATCTATTCCTATTCAAAGCAGCTGCGATAAAAGCTAGATCAAAATAAGATAACTTCCTAGCAATCTTTCTAGCAAGAACACACTTGGTAATGAAATAGGAAAAATATATTATGGCTGGGAACTGAATGTTCCGAGTTTTACCACTTTCCTTGGAGAAATCAAAACCTTGGAAAATCTCAGCTTATAAATCCATAAGTGACTTGGGTCTCTCCTTGATCTTCTCACAAGATCCCCACTGAGTTACTCTAATTGTTGCACATAAATCAACAAATAGCAGGTAGACAGCTATATTGTTATTTTATAATGGACCATTGGATTAGATGAAGACCAAGTAAACCGAAAGTCCTGCACAACAGCTATGGTTAGCTTAACATATTGAAATGGTTCACCTTCAACAAAGTGTTCCAACCCTGCATTGGCAATCATAGTTTGGAAATCCTGGAGGATTTCCGCAGTTCTCATAAATTCATGGCATGGATATATGGAAGGAAAGACTCCTTCCTCACGATGAACTTTCATTGGCTCAGGTACCATTAAGTCATATTGATTCAGTGGGTATGCACTCATCTTATTTTCTAAATTTTTTAGACAAACATCAAACCAAGTGATTTCCAAGTTGATAAATGATGAGAAACTACTATAGGAACTTGCTAGAGGGCTACACATGCATCAAAATGAAATCTCTAAGCATAAAAGAAGCATGCAAGCTCACACAACCTGTCACCTATAGCAGCAAAATACTCAAGATATAATCTATCAATCACAAATCTAATTGGACAAGTGGAGGAGGCACATACCAAGGAGCAATCCCTCCAAAAATCAACAACAAAGAGGGGCTGAGCAAGGAGATCGAAAATCGCGAGCAAGAACAGCAGAAACTCGAGCTTGAGCAAGTTTTCTGGTGTTTTTCGGGAGAGAGAAAGAAGATGGCTGGGAGGAGACACTTTGGAGGGCCCTAGGTGGGCCACACCCCATTGAGGCGCCACCTATAGGGGGGCCGCGCCCACCATGGGTGTGGATGCCTGGGGTGGCCCCCTGGGTCACTCCAGGTGTCCCTCTGCCCCTTTTTTCGAGGAAAAATTTATTTTAAATTTTCAGGGATTTTTCGGGAAACTTTATTTTTGGCCAATTTCCAGGGTATGGAAATTGATTTTCTCGCAGAAACAGTTTTTTTAGAAGAAGCAAAAGCAAACCAAAAGCCAAACTACAGAAGCTCTAAGACACTCTAACAAGCAAACAACTAACAAAACCAAAGCTAGCAAAATAAAAGGCAAAGACTAGGAAGGAGAAAAGTAAAAGAAAGCAAGTATAACCACCATGAAAACATTATTTTGTTCATTAAAATCCTTTAGTTAACAAGGTTGATCAATTATTGTTACCAAAAAAATCTTATATGAAACAAAACTTTGCATTCCACAAGGTGATTATGTTACCTCATACTTGATAGCAATGGTCCCAATCATAATAGTTTCAAAATTTTCTTGTGGAATGGGACAATATATTTCTCCAACCTTGATGCTCTTAATATTTTGAATGGAATTCA
This sequence comes from Avena longiglumis, assembly GCA_030063025.1. NCBI lineage: Eukaryota > Viridiplantae > Streptophyta > Magnoliopsida > Poales > Poaceae > Avena > Avena longiglumis. The sequence goes on from CP125976.1 coordinate 97,361,252, forward strand.
GGCAATAGCTTCTAGCAAACTTCTTGGGGAAATAAAAAGTATGCTCTTTGTCATTAATATTGAATGTTACTTTTCCTTGATTGCAATTAATAACAGCACCTGCAGTATTGAGAAAAGGTCTCCCAAGGATAATAGACATATTATCATCTTCAGGCATCTCAAGCACAACAAAATCAGTCAAAACCAAGCAATTATGAGCCACTTGAACAAGAACATCCTCACATATACCAACAGGAATAGTAATTGACTTATCAGCCATTTGCAAAGATATATCAGTTGGTATCAATTTTTCTAGCTGGAGTCTCTTGTAGAGATAAAAAGGCATAACACTAACTCCAGCTCCCAAATCACATAAAGCAGTCCTAACATAATTATTCTTAATAGAGCAAGGAATAGTTGGTATACCTGGATCACCAAGTTTCTTTGGAACCTTACCATTGAAGGAATAATTAGCAAGCAAAGTAGAAATCTCCTCATTAGTAATCTTCCTTTTATTAGAGATAATATCCTTCATATACTTTGAATAAGGAGGCAACTTAATAGCACCAGTCAAAGGAATTTGCAAAAATAAAGGCTTCATCCACTCACAAAACTTGTTGTAGTGTTCTTCCTCCTTTGTCTTGTGTTTCTTACCTGGAAAAGGCATAGGTTTCTGCACCCAAGGTTCTCTATCACTACCATGTTTCTTAGCAATAAAGTTTTTTTAGTGTACCTAGGGTTCTTAGTGTGCTTCTCAGGTTCTTCCTCAAATTCCTCCTTATCAGGAGCATCATTTTTATCATTACCACTCTCAGTTTCAGCATCAGAGACAAATATACTATTAGGATCTACAGCAGGTTCAAGTGGTTCCTCAACTACCTTATGTTTATTTTTCTTTCTCTTACGAGGACTACTACTACTTTCACCTTGTTGATAATCCTGCTCAATTCTTTTAGGGTGTCCTTCAGGATATAAAGGATCTTGAGTAGCTATACCAGTCCTAGTTCTAATTCCATAAGCATGTTTATCTCCTGAGGCATTAACTAGCATATCCTTTTGTACCTTAGGAAGTTGATCAAGTTGGGTTTGAACCAATTGAAAGTGTTTACAAAGCATTTTAATATCATTAGAAGTTCTTTCCACAATATCTTTCAACTCATTGATAGCTCTAGAGTTTTCCAATAAATGATTCTAAACTTGTTTATTAAAATTACCTTGTTTAACAATAAATGTGGCAAGTTCCTCTAAGCATTGACCAGGAGGCTTACCATAGGGAATATCACCTTCATTAAAGTGGAGAGAGTGTACCTCAATAGTATATGAGTAGGGAATTGGCTTGCATAATTCTACTATAGGAGGTAGATTCTTCACATCTTCAGCTCTAATACCTTTCTCCTTTAGACATTTCTTAGCTTCTTTCATCACTTCATCATTTAATGCAATGAATCCTCATCTTTTGTGTGGGTATTGGATCTGGTTCAGGCACAACTGGTTCAGGAGTAACAGGCTCAGGTGTATTTATCTCAATTGAAGTCCGATCATCATAATTCTTGCTTATCTTAGTCATTAATTCTTCAGTATTTGTAGGAGTCCTTTTCCTGAAAACACAATCAGCAAAGCTATCTAGGTATGTCCTAGAATCATCTGTTAGTCCATTATAATAAATATCAAGACGCTCATTCTTAGGCAATGGACATTCAGGATGTGCATGAATCAAGGCACAGAACCTTGTCCATGACTTAGGCAATTTTTCTTCTTCTCCCTGTTTAAAATCAAAAAGTCTCTGCAAAGCAACATGGCTAGCACTAGGAGGAAAATATTTCTAGAAGTAAGAAGCAATCAAGCAATCAGGGCTATCAATGGAACCAGGAGGTAATCTATTAAACCAAGCCCTAGTTTCTCCTTTTAGTGAAAAAGGGAAGATCTTAGTAACAAAATACTTGCGCATCTTAAAATCATCAGAAACAAAGCACTCATAGTAGAAAGCTCATTCATATGAGCCACAACACTCTAATTTTCAGTCCCACAAAAAGGTCTTTCTTAACAATGTCCAAATAGGATAAATCAAGAGATAAATCATAATCTTTATCTTTAATATCTATGGGAGAGGTGGCAAACTTAGGATCCGAGGACAGTTTAGGCATAATAGTACGTCTAGCAAGGAGACTCTTAATAGCGCTAGTACCATGTGTGTTTCGGCACTCTTCAACAAATTCATCAATGAACTCAATGTAACCACCATTAATATCATAACTCTCTCTAGACTCAGGTGAGCTAACAGTGTAATGATGTCTTCACTAGGAGTTTCAGTATTTCCTAGACTAGCCATAGTATCATCTAGGAAAGGATGATGACCCACAAGTATAGGGGATCGCAACAGTCGTCGCGGGTAGTATTACCCAATTTATTGATTCGACACAAGGGGGGCCAAAGAATACTTGCAAGCCTTAACAACTGAGCTGTCAGTTCAGCCGCACCTGGAAATAGTTCTTCCTCACAGAAGTTTATCAGTAGTAACAGTTTGTAGTAGCAACAACAACAGTGAAACAGTAGCAATAGTAACAGTAACGATAATAATAGGATTCGAGTGCGGTAGGCATACGGATGGATGGATGGGAGTTGCATGGACGAGTCTAAACATGTAACTTCAAGATCTAGGGAATTGCAGATAAATAATAACGAGCATCCAAGTACTAAACAATCCTAGGCATGTGCTCCAAATATAGTCATACGTGTTCGCAATGAGAACTTGCACAACATCTTCTGTCCAGCCAGCCCGTGGCAGCGGGGCCTCTAGGGAACTACTGGCAATTAAGGTGCTCCTTTAAATAGAGCACTGGAGCAAAGCATTAACACTCTATGAACACATGTGATCCTCACACCACAGCCATCCCCTCCGGTTGTCCCAATTATTGTCACTTTGGGGCCTTTGGATCCGGACAATGATATGTGTACACAACTTGCAGGTAAGATCACAAACAATACTATCATCATTATTAAATAATAAGTTCAGATCTGAGATCATGGCACTCGGGCCCTAGTGACAAGCATTAAGCACAAAAAGTTGCAACAAAGTCAAATAACACTAATAGAGATACTAGGCACTATGACCTAACAGATCTTATTCGATTACATGATAGAACTCATCCAATCCCTACCATCCCCAAGCCTAAAGAGGGGTATTACTCACTCATGGATGAGGGAAACATCGATGGTTGATGGAGAGGCGTTGGTGATGACGATGGCGATGATCCTCTCCCAATTCCCCGTCCCGACAGGGTGATAGAATGGAGTTTCTGGATCCAAATCTTGGTTTCTGATGGTGGAGGCGGAGCGAAACTCTTTCTAGAAAAATGTCGAACCCCCCCCCCCGTTTTTAGGTCAAGGGGTAACTTATAGACGAGGAGGGAGCCCGAGGGGGTGCCTGGGGTGGCCGCACCCCCTAGGCGTGGGCAGGGCCCACCGGCGCCTGGCAGGGGTGTGGGCCCCTAGGCCTCCACTCCGTTTCGACTTCTGTCTCCGTGGATCTTCTGGTGAAATATAATTTTTGGCATATTTTCCGGGGATTTTCCTGATAGTTGATTTCCTGCACAAAAACTAGACACCAAAGTAATTATGCTGAAAACAATGTAAGTCTGTGTTAGTTGTATCCAAATCACACAAGTTTAGAGGAGAAACAATAGCAAAAGTGTTCGGGAAAGTAGATACGTTTTGGACATATCAGCCACATAAGTTGGAACTTCTGTGGCGCATTTTGGACATATGCGCCACAGAAAGTGAGGGAGCCCAACCCCGGTGGAGGGTCCACCAAAATTCTATGGCGCATTGTTTCCTATATGCTCCACAGAAATGTGAAGACTTCTGTGGCCCATTGCCTGAAATGCGCCACTGGATTTTATCTGTGGCGCATGATCACACATATGCGCCACAGAAGATTTGTCTATCTATAGCTGGTTTCCTAGTAGTGTTGGCGGCCTCCGGCGTGAGGTGCTCGATGTGGCCGCGTGAAGACGTGGTGCAGGAGAGTGACGTGACGCCGCGCGAGGGGGACTTGGGATCCCATGAAGGGTGGTAGGAGGATCCCATTTGTCCTCCGTCCACGGGGTATGCTCAGAGGTGGTTCGCCGTGGGGCCGACTCCGTTTGAGCCTTGCTCACCCGGGGCGGAGAGCGCGCTCGCCCCAGATCTCGTTGCGGGCCGACATGCCGACGAGGTCGATGAAGATCTTGAAAGAGTGCCTCATTGATACGCCCAATTTGCATCACCTTTCTATATCATAATTTACCTCTATTCATTGATATTTGTCTTACTATGAGGTATTACTTATGGCTTTTCATCTATTTATGCATGTTGGATGATTCCTGGAGGATGGACTGCCGGAGTCTGGATTCTGATGGAAAATAAGGCATTTTGGTGCAATTTCACGAAGATCAGAAAAATATGGAAACATATTATTTTACCAGAAGATGAAGGAAGCCAGAAGGAGGGCCAGAGATGGGCCTCAGGGGGCCCACACCCCCTAGGCGCGGGCCCACCTGACCCCGCGCCTAGGGCAGGTGTGGCCCACCTGCCCGGCCTCCGACTCCGCCCCTTCGCCTATATCTTCCTTAGGAAACCCTAAGGTTATGGGGGCGACCACATATAGATTTCCGCCTCCTTTGGGGAGTGGAAAACACCGAGAGAGAAAGATCTCTCCGGCAGAGAGATTTCTGCCAGGGGAATTCCTTCCCGGTGAGGGAAGACCGTCGCCATCAACACCGTCATCAAGATAGGCTTCATCGGGATCATCATCATCTTCACACCATCATCTCCACTAGCACCATCACCACCACTCCGTCACGCTGTAACAATTGTGTTGGATATTGCTTTAGTTCTTAGGGGAAACTTTCCCGGTGTTAATTACTATTGTAGTTGATGCTTATGAGTGGAACCATTGGATTATTGTTTATGTTCAGATTGTTATCCATTATCATATCATCTTTGATCTTGATCCATATGATGTCTTGTGAGTAGTTCGTTTAGTTCTTGAGGACATGGGAGAAGTCATGTTGTTAGTAGTGAATCTATGATGAGTTATTATTCAATGGTTTAGTATTTAAGTTGTGGTGCTATTCTTCTAATGGTGTCATGTGAACATCGACTACATGACACTTCACCATTTATGGGACTAGGGGAATGCATTGTGTATTTGGATACTAATCATGGGGTTGCGGTAGTGACTGAACCCCGTTAGGACACCTTTACAAGGGAGTGTAGGATCTCGAGTTTAAGGCTGTGGTTAGATTTATATCTTAATTACTTTATTGTAGTTACGGATGTTTGCGGGGGTTTAATCACAAGTATGTATTAGTCCTAGGAAGGCGGTATGTTAGCAGGTTCACCCACACAACACTTACAAACACCAGCGAAGAGTACTCAGCTATTTGAAGCGAAAGCACTTGACAGAATTCCCACGTGTCCTCGAGAACGTTTGGTCCTTATAAGTATTTCCACCGGTTTGTCCTTTGCTAAGAAAGGATTGGGCCACTTGCTAAGTATTCACAGGGATTTCCTGCTCCTTACCACTGTTTAGCACCTTCTGCTCCCCGTTGGGATTGACACTCCTATTTATCGAAAGTACTATGATACACCCCCTATACTTGTGGGTCATCAAGACTATTTTCTGGTGCCGTTGCCGGGAAGTGAAGCGCTATTGAAGAGTGGAATTGGTAAGGGAAACTTTTACTGAGAGTATTGCTTTTGTTACTTCTTGTTACTTTGTTTCCAATATGGATAACCCACTTGGTTTTCTGTTTGGAAAAACTACTACCGCTGCTACGGTAGTAGATGAACCATCTCCCGTTGATATGGATCCTTTTAAGATACCTACAAGTATTGTTAATCGTGTCATGGATAATTATTATTTTGGGGATGGAATTGTCCAGCCTGGTGATCACTTGATTTTTATCCATGAATTATGCGGGTTGTTTAAGTGTGCAGGTATCACAACTGAACAGGTGAAGAAGAAGTTACTCTCCATATCCTTGAAAGGGAGAGCTGAAGCATGGTATAAGCTACTGAAGAATGGGAAATCCATGGAATGGGAGGAGATGGCATCTCTCTTTTACTCTAAATTTTATCCTCCTAGTGAAATCCATAAGGATAGAAATCTTATATATAACTTTTGGCCTCTTGATGGAGAGAGTACAACTCAAGCTTGGGGGAGACTGAAGTTACTCATGCTTAAATGTCCTATTCATGAACTCCCTAACAATATTATTCTCAATAACTTTTATGCTAGGCTTTCTCTTCATGATAAAGATTTACTAGATGCTTCTTGTGCTGGATCATTCACACGTATGAAGGAAGAAGCTAAATGGGATATCTTAGACCGTATTCAATATAACACTGAGGCTTGGGAGAATGACAAAGGAAGAAAGTCAGGTATAAACTATGATTATGAATGCATTAAATCTTTTATGGGTACTGATAACTTCCGTGATATTTGCGATAAGTTTGGCCTTTATCCCCAAGTTCTTGCAAAATGTTTTAATGCCTTTGCCTCTTATATTGAACTTACCAAGAAAGAGTGGGACAAGTACCACGCTCCTTATAAAGACACTGTCACCCATGTTCCTGCTAGTGCAGAGGTTTGCACTGTTGATCCTATTTTTCCTGAACCTTATATTGAGAAAAATCCTTTTCCTTCTAAGGTGAGAGAGCATTCTATTATGGCTATTGTGGTTAGCAAAAGCGCAAAGAAAGCTGTAGGGTCCGATGAGCTTATTGATATTGAGCCTGTGGTAGCTATTGTGAAAGATCTTGTCACTAGAAATATAGATGATGAGCATATTGTCTTCTGTGAAGACGCTACTAGTATTGTTTCTCATCCTAAGAAAGTTAGAAAATATAGTGTCCCTGTGCTTTCTGTTAAAATTGGTAGTTATAGCTACAATGGTTTATGTGATATTGGTGCTAGTTCTAGTGATATTCCTTATGAGCTTTACAGGGAAATTATGCATGAGATTGGTCCTTGTGAGCTTGAGGACATTGATGTGGTTATTCACCTTGCTAATAGAGAGCAAGTTTTCCCCATTGGTATTGTAAGATATGTGGAGGTCCTTTGTGGTAAGATTAAATATCTTGCTGATTTTCTAGTACTTGGTAAAGAAGCTAGTAAAACCTATCCTATCATCTTTGGTAGACCCTTCCTTAATACTTGTGGGGATATCATAGATTGTAGGAAGGAAAAAGTTTTGACTAAGTTTGCTGGAGAAGCTTATGAGTTTAATTTTTCCAAATTTTCCAAAACTCCTTATGAAAATGAATTACCTGATGAGGATTTCAGGGTTGAACAATTGTCTGCTATTTCTCTTGCTCATAACAATGCTTTGCAGCAGTTCATGGAAGACCATGAAAGTGATGTCTTCATGAAGGAAAGAAATGAGATTGACGAAGTTTTTCTTTGTCAGCCAGAACAGCTTAAGCATAATCTACCTGTGGAAGATTTGGGTACCACACTACCACCTAAAGGGGATAATGTTTTTAAATTAAAACCTTTACCTGATGATCTTAAATATGTTTATCTTGATGATAAGAAGATATATCCTGTTATTATTAGTTCTAAACTTTTAGGGAAGGAAGAACAAAGATTATTGGAGGTATTGAAGAAGCACCGAGGAGTTATGGGTTATACTCTTGATGATTTAAAAGGAATTTCTCCTACTATATGTCAGCATGCTATTAATATTGAGCCTGATGCAAAACCAGTTGTTGAGCACCAACGCCGTCTAAATCCTAAGATGAAGGGTGTGGTAAGAAATGAGGTATTAAAACTCCTTGATGGTGGTATTATTTATCCTATTGCTGATAGTCAATGGGTAAGCCCTGTTCATTGTGTTCCCAAGAAAGGGGGAATAACTGTTGTGCCTAATGAGGATAATGAGATTATACCCCAAAGAGTAGTAGTTAGGTATAGAATGTGCATTGATTTTAGAAAAATTAATAAAGTTACTAAGAAATATCATTATCCTTTTCCCATTATTGATCAAATGCTTGAGAGGTTATCCAAAAAGACTCACTTTTGCTTTCTTGATGGTTATTCTGGGTTTTCTCAAATTGCTGTGAAAGCACGGGACCAAGAGAAAACCACTTTTACTTGTCCTTATGGTACTTATGCTTATATGCGTATGCCTTTTGATTTATGTAATGCTCCTGCTACCTTTCAGAGATGTATGTCTGCTATCTTTCATGGTTTTGTGAAGAAATTGTGGAGGTTTTCATGGACTATTTTTCCGTCTATGGGACTTCTTTTGATAACTGTTTGCACAACCTTGATAAAGTTTTGCAGAGATGTGAAGAAACCAACCTTGTTCTTAACTGGAGAAATGTCATTTCATGGTTAATGAAGGGATTGTTCTTGGACACAAGATCTCTGAAAGAGGCATTGAAGTTGATAGAGCCAAAATTTAAGCAATTGAGAAGATGCCTTGTCCTAGAGATATAAAAGGTATTCGTAGTATCCTTGGTCATGTAGGTTTCTATAGGAGGTTTATTAAAGATTTCTCCAAAATTTCAAAGCCCCTTACGAATCTTCTCCAAAAATATGTATCTTTTGTTTTTGATGATAATTGTAAGGAAGCTTTTGAAACTTTGAATAAGGCTTTGACAACTGCTCCTATTGTCCAACCACCTGATTGGAGTTTACCTTTTGAAATCATGTGTGATGCTAGTGACTTTGTTGTGGGTGCTGTTCTTGGACAACGTGTTGACAAGAAGCTGAATGTTATTCATTATGCTAGCAAGACTCTCGATGCTGCTCAAAAGAATTATGCTACTACTAAAAAAGAGTTCTTAGCTATAATATTTGCTTGTGATAAGTTTAGGCCTTATATTGTTGACTCTAAGGTTACTATTCATACTGATCATGCAGCTATTAAGTACCTTATGACAAAGAAGGACGCTAAGCCTAGGCTTATAAGGTGGGTGTTGCTTTTGCAAGAGTTTGATCTGCATATTGTGGATAGGAAAGGTGTTGATAATCCTGTTGCTGATAATTTATCTCGTTTGGAAAACATTTCTTTGACCCTTTGCCTGTTAACGATAGTTTTCCAAATGAGCAGTTAGCTGCAATAAGGGTAAGTCCACATGAGAGTCCTTGGTATGCTGATTATGCTAACTTTATTGTTTCCAAGTATTTGCCTCCAACCTTTACAGCTCATCAAAGAAGGAAATTCTTTTATGATCTAAGGCATTACTTTTGGGATGACCCACACTTATATAAAGAATGAGTAGATGGTATTATGCGAAGATGTGTTCCAAAATTTGAGCAACAAGAGATATTGAGAAAATTTCATGGCAGTGCTTATGGAGGACATCATGCTGGGGATAGGACTCCATAAAAGGTTTTACAATCTGGATTTTATTGGCCTACTCTTTTTAAAGATGCAAGGAAGTTTGTCTTATCCTGTGATGAATGCCAACGAGTAGGTAACATCTTTAGACGCAATGAAATGCTTATGAATTATTCTCTTGTTATTGAACCTTTTGATTGTTGGGGATTGGACTTAATGGGGCCTTTTCTTTCTTCAAAAGGGTATACTCATATTCTTTTTGTTGTTTACTATGTTACGAAGTGGGTAGAAGCCATACCTACAAACGGTGCTGATGGTAAGATCTCTTTGAAAATGCTTAAAGATTTCATTTTTCCTAGGTTTGGTGTGCCTAGATATCTCATGACCGATGGAGGCTCTCATTTTATTCATGGGGTTTTTAGAAAAACTCTCGCTAAGTATGATGTAAACCACATAATTGCTTCAGCTTATCACTGTCACATTCCAAGATTTTCCAAATCTTGTAATGTGAAAAATAAATGAATAAAATAAAACTTTGTTGATTTTCAGGGTCAGAAGAAACTTTTTGAATCCAATTGGAAATCTTCAAACCAATTTGGATCAAATAAAATCCTAAAGGTATTTAAAAAAATAACATTTGATAAAGGAAAATAAAATATTTTGGAATTACTAATTTGGAACTTTTAAATGAAAGGTTTTGGATTTCTAAAGAAATAGAAGTTTTATGAATAAAGATTATTTTATAAAGCCAAATTAAACCTTGGCCAAGCTTTTGCAATATTTTTTTTTGTTTTGATAAAAATAGTAAAGGTTTATTTAAATGAAATAATAAGGATTTAGTATCCAATTTTATTTAAGTAAAGGCTTTTCCTATTTTAAACAAACACTAAAACTTATTTATTTTAAATAAGTTTTCCAAGTATTTTATATTCTCAACTAAAACCTACTGAAGTGTTTTGGTTTTATTTTAGATTTCAAAATAAATATTTTAATAAAACAAATCCTATTTGATTTAATAATGAGGGTCTATTGTATTTAATTATTAATGGACCCTAAAATAAAAGGTTATTTTGTTTTAAACAAGATTTCCAAATATATTTTATTTTCAAATAAAACCTACTGATTTGGTTTTGAAAATATTTGGATTTCAAATGGAGAGTTTATTAATTAAATCAAACCCTATTTGATTAAATAACTAAAGATCCATTTTATTTAATTAATGAATGGATCCTAAAAAGAATAAAAATATTATTTTATTTTGAGAATTGGTTTATGTTGTTAAGCAGAACCAAAAACTCATTACAAGATTGGAAGTGTTTGAATTGTTTGAATGTTTGTAGTGTTGTTTGATTTGTGAATTGATTTTCAAAACAGGAAATAGATTTGGAAAAAGAAAAAGATTCAGACAGAAAAAAATAGTGCAAAGGACCAAGCCCAACAAGGCCCAGCAAACATCCCAGCCTTCCCCTCCCGAAGAAAACGTTTTGTACTCAGAATCTAACTCAGACAGACGATGACTGGTGGACCTCCCTCTCACTTCTTTTCCCACTGACGACTGGACCCCACTCTCCTGTTCATCCTCCTCACCCGTGCGACCTCCTTCCCCCAAACCTCGCTGCCGCTGCTGCCATTCAATCCACGCGTTCAATTCACCATAATACCGAGCTTTAATCTCGCCGCGACCACGCACGTTAAAACGCCAGCGTATTCTCCTCCTTTCCCTCATCACCCCATCTCGACCGCCCAGGCCGCCCCAATTTCTCCCCGAGCAGCTCTGTCTCCGACGAGCTTCCACCTTCAATTCCGGCCAGTACTTTCCACCTCCATCCTCACCGGCCACGCACACACACTCAGCACTTCCAGGTGCACCTTCTTGTGCCATCACTTCATGCGTCCCTAACGTCGACAAGCACGGCAGAGGCGTCGCCGCCGTCTATCTCGCCTCCGTCAAGCTCCGGTAAACCTCGAGCCGCTCGCTTCTCGATCATGCGAGCAACTTCGCCTTGGTCTTACGCACCTAACCTTACCCTCGGTTGGCCTTCGTGACTGTAGCGACGACTCCGACCACGACCGAGACCACCGGCGTTGTTCTCTACTCCGGCGAACAATCGCGGTGTACCGCATACGCCACGACAAGCACCGTCGAGCATCACCACATCCTCGCGAATCTGGTGAGAAACCTCCCTCTCTTCTAGCGTCTGCCTGCTTCGCCATGCCACTATCTCGCTCCGCCGCTTCCGTTGTCCTAGCGCCAGACTTTTGGCAAGAAGCGGTAGAGCCGTTCGATCTAGATCGGTAGTAAGATTAGATCATTTAAGTCGCGAAGAGGTACTCTCTCTGGACCAAACGATCTAATTAGATCCAACGCACCTCGTTGCTGATCCAGCCGAACCGGTACCCGCGAATAGCGATGCGCCGCATGTCACCTGTTCTGTTTAAAACAGATTTGAAATCAGATTAGTTTGTGATTTTCCAACCTTTGTAACTTTTGATCCACACGTCCAAAATTTACAAATTTGATACCGTTGGAATCAGTGGAACAAACCCTAGCCAACCATGCCTTTAGTTTAGCAAATAGTATCTGTTAGCTTGTTGGTTTTTGCAGAAACATTTGTATGCTTGTTAAGGATGTAAAAATTGTTTAAAAATGAATTTGGGGTTAAAATCTTTTGCAATTGGATTGTTTTGAACCTACTGACCCTAGGAAACACTTTGTGGATTCAAAAATGAATTTGGTGAAACAAAATAATGATTCTTTGATTTAAAACCATTTCTAGTCAAATAGAAATGTGGTTTATTTATTAAAAATGAATCTGAAAGAAAACTTTTGGGAAATGTTTTGTTTTAAACTCTCTAACCCCAAACACCAAGTTTTATGGTTTGAAAACATATCTGGTGAACCTTGTGTATCTCACTTGTGGATGGCCACCCAGGAACAAAGAGATTTGAGATGTCAAATGTTGAGAAGCTTCAAGTGCAACCACTTGGAAATATGGGCTCTGCCATGATCATATAGGTTGCAAGAACTTAGCCATATGGACAGTGGGTGGTAGTTTTTGATAGGTTGGAGCGCGTCCATTTTGGTCTAAGGGAAGGCTTCTGAAAGATCTTGTCTTGGGAAACCAAGTCTTGTGGGGAAAGTGCACCACCTCTGCAGAGTGTAAAATCTAAGTACTTATCCATGTCCCTGGTAAAGTACAATTTGAGCATCAAGACATGGAAGCAATCAAGAATCTCATCATTAAAATTTCTAAGTTAAAATCTTGTGGTTTGAACAAGGGTTGTTTGAAATCTTCAATCTTTGATTGAGAGAAGCTTTGGAAAAGATTTTGTCAAAACAAAAACTTAGTATTTTCAAATGATAAGGAAAATATATTTTGAGCAATGCAAGCCTCAACTCCACTTAGCCAAATGCATATAGATGATAGACTCCACTATACTACCATAGTATCACTTGCCAATACAATTCAAATGTATTGACCCTTTGTGGCTGTAACTTGTATGTTGCAGGTTTTATTGATATTAGTGAAGATTGATTGATTAGGATTACAAAGTCTACAACCAACATCTGCCTGTGGCACTTTGAAGATGAAGGACCCCATGACCATAGTTATTCCACTGCAATGTAATGTAATAGCCAAATGAGCTATGTAAGATGTAATAAAATTATGTTATTCCTGGTTATAAAGTTATATTATGACCTCTGTTCTTGATATTACATCTTAACTGTGGATGCTAGCTATTGATCCAGGGACTAGCATTGTAAACACAGGGGATACCACCTTATGTTGTTTAAAGGTAAGGACACTCCCTCTACAATCACCCCCAAACTAGTGGGCAAGTAGAACTTTCCAATAGGAAATTAAATCTATCTTGCAGAAAACTGTCAACAGATCTAGGAAAAATTGGGCTAAAAAGTTGAATGACGCTTTGTGGGCTTATAGAACTGCTTATAAAAATCCTATGGGGATATCTCCTTATAAAATGGTCTATGGGAAAGCTTTTCACTTGCCTTTAGAATTAGAACACAAAGCTTATTGGGCAGTGAAAGAATTGAATAGAGATTTTAGACTTGCTGGTGAGAAAAGGCTACTTGATTTAAGTAATCTAGATGAATGGAGAGGGGAAGCTTACAAAAATTCTAGGCTCTTTAAGGAAAAAGTAAAAATATGGCTTGATAGTAGGATTCTCAAAAGGGAGTTCAATGTTGGTGAGAAAGTCCTTTTGTATAGGTCTCGTCTCAGATTTTTTGCAGGGAAACTACTCTCCAAATGGGAAGGACCTTTTGTTATCAAGGAAGTATACCGTTCAGGTGCCATCAAAATATCTTCTCTGAAGGATGACACAATACAGGTGGTTAATGGTCAAAGACTAAAGCATTATATTTCTGGAGATTCTTACAATGAAGATGTGGATGTCATTCAAATGGTGACTCCAGAAGTGGTAAAAACAGAAGGTTCATGAAACTCCAATCTTTTTATATTTTTGATGTTTTACTACATAAGGGAAGTTACGAGACGAAACTGAAGAGGAAACAGAGCCCGGGGCGGACATACCCACCCAGCGCGAGCCCGGCTGGCGCTCTGAGAGGTTTGACTCCTGAACTCAAATCTGCCTTGTTTCCGTGTCAAAACCTTCCTTATGCCTTGAAACTTCGTCATATATAACCCCCCGGATCCCCCGAGGTTCGTGCATCATGTTATCGTCGCGTTTTCGTTTCGATCTGTTTCTGTTAGGAAATCTACTCAAGTTTAGAGCACCATGGCCTCCGCCAACGACAAAGGCAAGAAGCCCGTGAAGATAGAGTTGGAAGAACAAACCACAACAGGAACAAGGGGAAGGAAACCTACTGTTGTAGGAGCAATTAACACCGCGGATGCTTTTTCTCGTCACATGCAGGGAATCATAGCCTTCGGTCCATAACTCGTATACTGCCCTGAGGCAGCGGAAGCCCTTCGAACCACCAACGAGTTTTGTGAAAGATACTGTGCTTTGAGGATAAACGTGGATGAACTTCAAAAGGAGAACAACAAGCTTCATAAGATGTTGGAGGGTTTTCTTATTCTGAACAAGGGTGCAACACCACCACCACCAAAGGAGTAATTCGTCATCAGGTTTGGCATCCCCTTGGCTTGTTCCAAGTTTGGGGGAGTGTCGCGGTATCACCACCATTATCTTTTATCTTCTACCTTTTTAGTGGATTCGTATCTTTGGTAGAGAGGTTATCTTATAGTTTGGTTTGCATGTGGAAGTATCTCTCCTTTAGTTGATTATCTATGTATCCCTTGGTGTGAGTGCCTTTATTGGAATATTAATAAGAAGTCTCATCTTTTACTTTTTGCACTTCTTATTTTAGTTTGCAATCTCTATTATATGATGGATCTTGTTGATCAGTATTGGCACCACTTTGGGATCATCAAGTGGATCTAAATTGTTTTTGGCAAACCGAGTTCTGGTCAGTAGCATTACTATGAAAGAGAAAAAGAAAGAAAAAGCTTACAGGTATTTTGTATCATTTGTTTTTTTTCTTGTTGGCTCATAAGCTTAGTATTATTTATTTAAGATCCTTTTGTGTCTTCAAGGAAGATTGCGTGTTTGGCTTTATTACTTGTATGTTTGCTTGTTTCTTTCAACTCTCTTGCTTGCCACCCAGCCTTGCTAGCCAAAAACCTGTTTTGAGAAGGCATACTTCTCATGTTTCCAAAATCCTTCAAACCAAAACTTTTGCCACTTGTTTCCACCTTATCTACCTAGTAGCTTTTGCTATTCCAAGAAAATTCTCAAGTTTCTTCTACCTTTCAAATTAAAAAGTATTTTGTTATGTGAAAACTAGTTAGTAAATCTCTCACGAACTTGATAGCACACTTTATTACTTGCCCCTAATAAACTTGAACCATGGTGGACATCGAAGTTGTATATGCTTGCATCTATACGTTCGAATTAGCAGAACCGTGATATCACGGGGAACGTTTTCAACACTGCACTTGTACTCTGTACACAGTTGATATCGTGCTCTTTTGTCTATGGATGTCAATGATGTGAAATAAAGAGGGAACTTGTAAGTCCATGGAGTTTGTATTATGTGTTAGAGAAACGCCTGGGCCGCTAGACTAAGCCATGCTTAATCATGGTGGAAACTTGCAGCATCACCATAGTGAGTCATCTATGAAGCATCCTCAATAAAAAGCTATGCATATGGTAAATAAAAAGATTGCTGAGATGCTCATTGTCTGCTTGCCTTGTCATTTTGGTTATGGGAAAGCTCCTGTACCATGTGCAAGGGGTACCCCGTTGGCGGTTCTTAATGATATGCAAATACTTACAATGACAAGAACTTACACAGGCCCAAAGTTGAGTATGCATGAGTGGCCCTCATATTCAAGGGACATGAGATTGCCAACTTATATTTAAATCAACATATACTCCATCTTTGTTCACTTTAACCTTAATCATCTCAAGATGCTTATGATAAGGGCAATGAGGGATCAAAGCTAGTAAGTACCATAATATTTTGGAAGCTCTTTATGACTTGTAATCCATGCTACCCTCTAAGAAGGGACCTTTCTCCTAGTTACCAGTTGAGTCAGTAAACCTACTTCCTCTCTATCTCCAACAAGCATTTGAGTTGTGTTTCAAGCATTCATATGGTGATTTATTCAATCATGTTCTTCATCTTCCTTGTTTGCACAAAACTCTTATCTATTGAGTATTAGTTTGAAAGACTTCACTTGTGAAAAACCTTTTTGAGCAAAGAGTGTTCATGTTTTGAAACTTCTACAAAAAGCTTTTGTGAAACTGTTTGCTAGGTGTTCTCTAACCAAGAACAAGTTTGACAATTCCAATTATGATTTATCTTTATGCATCTCTATTGTGACTGCTGTACTTGGTTGCAAGCTAAGCTATATAATGGTGAGTTTCTTTCTTCTATGAGTTGTGCAATGGTAAGTGTGATGCTTCTTGTTCGTATTCTTTTATCGACACTTCACTCCATCAGGACCGTCTCCAGTATTCGGGGCCCCCGGTGCGACTTACAAAATGGGTTCTAATTTTCGTTCAAACTCAATAGTTACGAAGGTGCTATTCTGTACGATGTTCACAAATTTATAGACTGACAAAACAATTCAACATGAATTTTAGCGAGTTGTTGCGGTCATACCTTGACACGTGAACTTGATCGCAATCAGGAGAGTCGTGGTGAGGCGAAGATAGGCATAGCTCTTGTCAGGACAAGGAACAATGTTGGATTCACTAATCGGTTCAGACAATCAACTTTTAATCTATTTCTGCTTCAATTTGGAGATTAAATATATATAAATATAGGATATATTTGAGATGTATATACACGGGTTCAGCAAGAAAATTTTACTACGAGATTCAGAACAAGGTTCAGCATTCACATTCTACTAGAGATTCAGAGAGGGTTCAGCAATCAGCGGGCAAAGTCTAGCATCAAATTCTCTCAACGGAAGCACCGGCCATGTACGCTATAACTGTGTATGCTAAGAGATTCAGACGGAGCAGGGTAATTAAATAGAGGAAGCAGCGCAGGTAATCAATCCGTTCTTAGTATTTTCATATCTGGGGCACGTACTAGGTGGTCGATCTGCTGCTCCGTGCCCGTCATCCCCTTCGATCGATCTGCCGGCAAGGAGTCTAGGCAGAGCGCAGGCAATCGATCTACAGCCTAGGCGGAACGCGGCTGCGAGGCATAATTCGGAATACGGATCAGCAATTGATCTCGAGAGGTTTGTTAAATCGTCTGATTAGTGAGATTTAGGAAATTGGGGGCCCTGTGAATCAGGGGGGCTGTTCGGGCGCTCCATCCGAACATGCCCATCGACGGGCCTGCACTCCATAAACATGTGGACATGTTTACTGAGCTCAGTATTCGCTTGGGGACAAACAAAGTCTAAGCTTGGGGGAGTTGATACGCCCAATTTGCATCACCTTTCTATATCATAATTTCCTCTATTTATTGATATTTGTCTTATTATAAGGTATTATTTATGGCTTTTCATCTGTTTATGCATGTTGGATGATTCCTGGAGGATGGACTACCGGAGTCTGGATTCTGATGGAAAATAAGGCGTTTCAGTACAATTTTGCGAAGATCATAAAAATACCAGAAAAATATGGAAACATATTATTTTACCAGAAGATGAAGGAAGCCAGAAGGAGGGACGGAGATGGTCCTCAGGGGGCCCAGACCCCCCTAGGCGCGGGCCCACCTTACCCCGCGCCTAGGGCAGGTGTGGCCCACCTGCCCGGCCTCCGACTCTGCCCCTTTTCCTATATCTTCCTTAGGAAACCCTAAGGTTATGGGGGCGACCACAGATAGGTTTCCGCCGCCTCTGGGGGCGGAAAACACCGAGAGAGAAAGATCTCTCCGGCAGACAGATTTCTGGGAATTCTTTTCGGAGGGAGTCGCCATCAACACCGTCATCAAGCTAGGCTTCATCGGGATCATCATCATCATCATCATACACACCATCATCTCCACCGGCACCATCACCACCACTCCGTTCCGCTGTAACAATTGTGTTGGATATTGCTTTAGTTCTTAGGGGAAACTTTCCCGGTGTTAATTACTATTGTAGTTGATGCTTGTGAGTGGAACCATTGGATTATTATTTATGTTCAGATTGTTATCCATTATCATATCATCTTTGATATTGATCCATATGATGTTTTGTGAGTAGTTTGTTTAGTTCTTGAGGACATGGGAGAAGTCATGTTGTTAGTAGTGAATCTGTAATGAGTTATTATTCAATGGTTTAGTATTTAAGTTGTGGTGCTATTCTTCTAGTGGTGTCATGTGAACGCCGACTACACGACACTTCACCATTTATGGGCCTAGGGGAATGCATTGTGTATTTGGATACTAATCATGGGATTGCCGGAGTGACAGAAAGCTGAACCCCCGTTAGGACACCTTTGCACAAGGGAGTGTAGGATCTTAGAGTTTAAAGTTGTGGCTAGATTTATATCTTAATTACTTTCTTATAGTTACAGATGTTTGCAGGGGGTTTAATCACAAGTATGTATTAGTCCTAGGAAGGGCGGTATGTTAGCACAGGTTCACCCACACAACACTTACAAACACCAGCGAAGAGTACTCAGCTATTTGAAGCGAAAGCACTTGACAGAATTCCCATGTGTCCTCGAGAACGTTTGGTCCTTATAAGTATTTCCACCGGCTTGTCCTTTGCTAAGAAAGGATTGGGACACTTGCTATGTTTGTTTGTTACTTCTGTTACTTGCTCTTTGTTTTGTTGCCTTGTTAGAAAACCACTAAAAATCCGTTTGCTAAGTATTCACAGGGATTTCCTGCTCATTACCACCGTTCAGCACACCTTCTTCTCCTCGTTGGGATCGACACTCCTATTTATCGAAAGTACTACGATACACCCCCTATACTTGTGGGTCATCACTCATACCCCTACCTGGCGGGCCAAATGTCGGATATTGTGTCCCACAAAGAAACTAGGGTCCAACAAGCCCTTGGTTCGAGAGGGGGTTAACCGCGCGTTCCTAGGAGCTTTTGCGACCCTGGATCAAGAGCACGACAAAGAGTTCACACAGGTTTTTTTACCCATGTTCGTGACCCTCGTGAGGAGGTAAAGCCCCTACTCTTGCTTTGTTGTATTGGTCGTTGATACGTCGTAAAAGTATCTATAATTTTTTATGCTACATGCTTGTTTTATACCAACTATCTTATGTTTTGTCTACACTTTGAGGAATTTTTATACAATTTCTGGAACTAACCTATTAACAAGATGCCGTAGTGCCAGTTGCCTGTTTTCTGCTGTTTTTGGTTTTAGAAAAGCTAGTAAAGAAATATTCTTGGAATTGGACAGAACAAAAGCCAAAGTCAATATTTTACCAGACACGACACGAAGACCGAAGGGGAGACAAAGTGGAGCCACGAGGCCGCCACACCTAGGGCTGGCGCGGGTCCCCCTAGGGCCCGTCGCCCCATGATGGCTGGCTCAGTTGATGTGGAGCCTGTTGGGAACCCCAAGAGCAAGGTGTGAAGCAGCAAGCAACAAGTTTCCCTCAGTTGAGACCGAGGTTATCAAACCAGAAGGAGGAAGGAAACATCACACAAGTGTTGCAAGCAACGCGGAGACCTGCACAACACAAACTCAAGACTTTGCCCCAACGAATCAGTGAGGTTGTCAAGCTCACCGGTTTGCTGTAACAAAGGATTTAACGTATGGTGTGGAAGGTAATGGTTTGCAGCAAGAAAACAAGTAACAGTGGAAGATGTATCAATGGTAAAGATTGGACCGGGGTCCATAGTTCACTAGCTACTACATGGGCCCATAGTCCAAGGTGGAACTACTCACGCATCATACTGTAGAGAAGGCCTCCAGGATGATTCCCCCTCCGGCAGGGTGCCGGGAAGAACTTCAGATCCCCCCGATCTAGGGACAATGGTGGCGGCGGCTATAGACGGTTTCGTGGAGATTTGATCGGGTGCTTAGGGTTTCTGCATCGGGGGGTTTTTATAGGCGAAGGGGGAGGCCGAGGCGTCAGGCGCCAAACCCTAACCCAGCGGGGTGGGGCCACCAGCACTGGGTGGTCTGCCGCCTGCCGGCCCCTCGGCTCCCTCCGTTCTTGTTCCCCACATAAAATAATTGACTTTGACGTTTGTCCCGTCTAATTCCGAGAATATTTCTTTACTAAATTTTCTAAAACCCAAAACAACAGAAAACAGGCATCTGGCACTGTTGCAACTTATTAATAGGTTAGTACCAGAAAACATGTAAAAAGCACCTCAAAGTGTAGACAAGTAAAGCAAAGTAGATACTAAACAAGCATGGAGCATAAAAAATTATAGATACGTTTCCGACGTATCAAGCATCCCCAAGCTTAACTCCTGCTCGTCCTCGAGTAGGTAAGTGATAAAAAGAATAATTTTTGAGGTGACATGCACCCTCACAATAAAGATCCAATCATTTGCAAGCATTGAAAGCTGGTATCAAAGAACTCTAAACATGTGCATGAAAGATGGAGTTCTAACAATAGCACATAGTAACTATGCATGCAACATGGAAAGTTACAAACAAAGATCATGAAAAACATGCATTGAAAAACGTTTGTTTGTTTCACATACAGAAAACATGGCATAGTGGCAATCAGCTTGTCCCTCATGGAGTAGCAATATAGATGCATAGGACACCTTCAAAGTTTACAAGGGTGACTAGAAACAAATAGAACAAGAACAAGTAATATCACAATATGCAAACAAAAACTAACAAGCTCCAAGAACAACACAACTGTACATGAAACAATAAAAACAAAGTGTCTAGACAGACCTGAGCTTTTTATTGATGAAGAAGGGGATGCCTTGTGCATCCCCAAGCTTTGACACTTGCACCTATTGGATATTTCTTGGGGTGACACCATAGTGGCATCCCCAAGATTGATATTTTGTCCATTCTTCATCTCATTACATCATTCTCTCTCTACACGTGAAATTTTTCCTTCACACAAAACTTCACACAATCTTCATTAGCAACATTAGTGTATTCAAAAGATATTAGACCTCTGGAAAAGCTTTGAAACAACAAGGCTTTTCACTAAAAACACAAGATACTGTAGTAACTCCTTCAAAAAGCTCAATTCACCTAAAGAGAACTCAAAAAGGAATCAATAAGAAGCAAATGCGAATAATGGCAGAAATCTGTCAAAACAGACCATCAGGTAGAAACCAATTTTTTAGAACATATTCTGTTGCTCGAATCAAAAAGTGTTGAACTAATGAAAGTTAGCTAACATACTGGGAGATTTATTCGTAAATTTTCAGCTCAATCCGTGTTACAAAGACTCCTCACGGATTTTTTTGGTGGAGGACAAAAATCTGTTTCAGACAACTCCCAAATCTTACTTCCTCTCATTAGAGGTCATTCTTGGCACAAAAGCAAACAAAAGGGTAAGGAGAGGTCATTACAGAATTAATAACTTCTAAGACTCAAGGAAACTCTTGGTTTATCTCCCAACAAGTACTTTTCTTTACCTTTAAGTTAGGCACAAGGAGCAAGAAGAATCAAGTATTTTCAAATGAAGAAGCATTAACATCAAATCTTGCTTTCAAATGAGGAGCAAAAAGCAACTTCTCTCTCCTCATAGGGAAGTGTTCAATACCATTCTTGAATGGAAAATGATATTTAATGGTGTCTTCTTTCATATCAATGATAGCACCAACTGTTCTAAGAAAATGTCTTCCCAAAGTGATAGGACAAGAAGCATTGTATTCAACATCCAAAACATAGAAATCAACAGGGACATAAGCATTGTTAACCATAATGAGAACATCATTAACATTCCCCATGAGTTTCTTCTTAGCATTATCATTGATTGGGACATCCAAATAACAATCTTCTAATGGTGGCAAATCAAGCATTTCATAAATCTTCCTAGGCATAATAGAGACACTAGAACCAAGATCACATGAAGCTTTGAGATCAAAGTCATTCACTTGCAAATTAATAATGGGTTCCCAACTATCTTCTACTTTCCTAGGAATAGAAGCTTTGTGTTTTAGCTTCTCTTCCTTAATCTTAACAAGAGCATCTGTAATGTGTTTGGTGAAAGCAACATTCATATCACTAGCATCGGGACTTCTAGCAAGCTTTTGTAAGAACATAATCACTTCATAAATATTGCAACCATCAATATCAAAGTCAAACTTAGCATCACTAGTAGTAGGCATAGTAGGAGTAGGAATAGGGACTACTTGAGGTTTAGTGGTGATGGTGCACACACTATTGTTTCTATCAATTTCAGCTTCCCTTTCCCACTTAGCATGAAGTTGAGCTAACAGCCTAACATTTTCATCAATAGTAACTTGTATGGCATGAGCAGTAGCAAAGGTGTTTTCCATAGTTTCAGGTTTAGCAGCCATTTTATTAACCAAGGAAGGTTGAGCTTCAAACAAAGAGGATATATTTTTCTCAACAGTTAAAAGCTTTTCCTCTATAGTCTTATTGAAAGTGGTTTGTTTACTAATAAAGTCCTTGAGCATGACTTCAAGTTCAGAGGGGGCACTTCTAGCATTATTGTAAGATCTTCCATAGGAGTTGCCATTATTAGGAGGATAAGGCCTATAATTGTTGTTGCCACCAAAATTATTCCTATAGGCATTGTTGTTGAAATTGTTGCTTCTAATGAAGTTCACATCAACTTGCTCTTATTGAGCAACCAAGGAGGCTAAGGGAACACTATTAGGATCTAGAGGAGCTTTCCCATTAACAAGCATATCCATAATAACATAAATCTTTTCACTCAAAGAGGAAGTTTCCTCGGTAGAATTTACCTTCTTACCATGTGGAGCTATCTCAACATGTCATTTAGAGTAGTTAACCATCATATTATCAAGGAGCCTTGTTGCAGCACCCAAAGTGAGGCCCATAAAGTTACCTCCAGCAGCAGAATCCAATAGATTTCTTGAGGAGAAGTTCAAACCTGCATAAAAAGTCTGGATAATCATCCAAGCAGTGAGTCCATGAGTAGGGCAATTTTTAACCAAAGATTTCATTCTTTCCCAAGCAGGAGCAACATGTTCACTATCAAGCCGTTTAAATTTCATAATGTCACTTCTCATAGATATAATCTTAGCTGGAGGATAGTACTTTCCAATAAAAGCATCTTTGCACTTAGTCCAAGAATCAATACTATTTTTAGGCAAAGAAAGCAACCATTCTTTAGCTTTTCCTCTCAGGGGGAAAGGAAAAAAGCTTGAGCTTAATAATATCTCCATCTACATCCTTATACTTTTGCATCTCACAAAGTTCAACAAAGCTATTGAGATGAGCAGCATGATCGTAAGAACCAGCACCAGAAAATTGCTCTCTCATCACAAGATTCAACAAAGCAGGCTTAATTTCATAAAAGGTAGCATCAGGAGCAGGTGGAGCAATAGGAGTGCTTAGGAAATCATTGTTGTTGGTGCTAGTGAAGTCACACAACTTGGTGTTCTCAGCAGAGTTCATTTTGGCAAAGGTGGGCAAGCCAAAAACAACAACAGCTAGAGCAGGAACTAAATTTTTTGTGTTTTTGAATAAATCAAGCAAACCAAACTAGACTATTTTTTTTTTGGGTTTTTTGGAAAGAGGCAAACAAAACAAGCAAAAGAAACAAATCAAACTAAAAACAAAGTAAGGAGAAAGTAAGTGAAGGACTCCCCTTGTGAAGACGTCCTTAGCCTCCCCGGCAACGGCGCCAAAAAGCTTCATGGCTGGCTCAGTTGATGTGGAGCCTGTTGGGAACCCCAAGAGCAAGGTGTGAAGCAGCAAGCAGCAAGTTTTCCCTCAGTTGAGACCGAGGTTATCGAACCAGAAGGAGGAAGGAAACGTCACACAGGGGTTGCAAGCAACGCGGAGACCTGCACAACACAAACTCAAGACTTTGCCCCCAACGAATCAATGATGTTGTCAAGCTCACCGGTTTGCTATAACAAAGGATTAAATGTATGGTGTGGAAGGTAATGGTTTGTAGCAAGTAAACAAGTAACAGTGGAAGATGTATCAATGGTAAATATTGGACCGGGTCCATAGTTCACTAGAGGTGCTCTCCTTAGATAAACAACATGGCATGAAGGGTAAACAAATTACAGCAGGGCAATTGACAGGAACTTAGCAAGGCATAACAATGCAATTACCAGTCAGAAAGATCCTATGAGATTAGTTTGAACAATACAACAAGATTCATAGACCGCCATCCAACTGCATCTATGACTAGAAGTCCACCTTCAAGTTATCATCTGAACCCCCTCCGGAAGTTGCAAGCAACAGACAACTGCTTTAAGCAAAGTGTGTAAGGTAAACAGTCCACATGTTCCATGAACAAGAGACTGTTGTTTTCTCCCTAGTAGCAATAGCACATCTACAACCGAAGAGATTACTGTCACTTCCCTTGGAAACTAGAGGCATGAACCCACTATCGAGCATAAATACCCCCTCTTGGAGTCACTAGCAACTACTTGGCCAAGATAGCTACTAACAACAGAGAGCATGCAAGATCACAAACAACACAGATATGATAGAATCATAAAGACAAAACCATTAATCAAACCAACATAATAATCTCAATATCCATCAGATCCCCGCAACACACAACATGCATGATTACAAATAGATTAGATCTTGATCATGAACGGAGCTCATAAGATCTATACATGAAAGCACAAAGGAGGAGATACAACCATCTAGCTACTACATGGACCCATAGTCCAAGATGGAACTACTCACGCATCATACCGGAGAGAAGGCCTTCGGGATGATCTCCCCTTCGGCAGGGTGCCAGGAAGAACTTCAGATCCCCCCGATCTAGGGACGATGCTGGCGGCGGCTATAGACGGTTTCGTGGAGATTTGATCGGGTGCTTAGAGTTTCTGCATCGGGGGCTTTTTATAGGCGAAGGGGGAGGCCGAGGAGGCCAGGCACGGGGTGGGGCCCACCCGCGCCTGGGGTGGGTCTGGACACCCTGGCCAGCCCCTCCGGCTCCCCTCTGGTCTTCTTGTTCCCCATGAAAAGTAATTGATTTTGACGTTTGTCCCATCCAATTCCGAGAATATTTCTTTACTAACTTTTCTGAAACCAAAAACAGGCATATGGCACTGTTGCAACTTGTTAATAGGTTAGTACCAAAAAACATGTAAAAATCACCTCAAAGTGTAGACAAGTAAAGCAAAGAAGATACTAAACAAGCATGGAGCATCAAAAATTATAGATACATTTCCGACGTATCACCCCATGGTGTGGGCCCCTCGGGAGTCCACCGACCTTGCCCCTTCGCCTATATAAACATCCCGAAGCAGAAAACCTAAGTACCCGATCGGAAATCCACGAAACAGTCTATAGCCGCCGCCACCATCATCCATAGATTGGGGGGATCCGAAGCTCTTCCCGGCACCCTATCGGAGGGGAGAGATCATCCCGGAGGCCTTCTTCATCACCATGCCAGCCTCAGGGGTGATGCGTGAGCAGTTCACCCTTGGACTAAGGGTCCATATAGTAGCTAGATGGTTGTTTCTCCTCCTTTGTGCTATCATGTTTAGCTCTTGTGAGCTCCGTTCATGACCAAGATCATCTATTTGTAATCCTACATTTGTGTTTGTTGGGATCCGATGGATATTGAGTACTATGTTCAAGATTGATTATTGATTCTATCATGTCTGTGTTATTTGTGATCTTGCATGCTCTCTGTTACTAGTAGATACTTTGGCCAAGTAAATGCTTGTAACTCCAAGAGGGAGTATTTATGCTCGATAGTAGGTTCATGCTTCTTGTAATCTGGGAAATTGATAGAAATCTCTAAGGTTGTAGATGTGCCATTGCTACTAGGGAGAAAACAATAATCCTTTGTCCAAGGGCAATTGTATTCTTTACTTTACACACTTTTCTTAATGCAATTATTTGTTGCTTGCAACTTAATACTGGAAGGGGTTCAGATGATAACCTGAAGGTGGATTATTAGTCATAGATGCGGTTGGATTATGGTCTATGTATTATGTTATAATGCCCAAATGAATCTCATAGAAATCATGACTTGTACATGCATATTTATGCATTTTTAATCTGTCAATTGCCCAACTGTAATTTGTTCACCCAACATGCTATTTATCTTATGGAGAAATACCTCTAGTGAACAGTGGACCCCAGTCCATTCCTTACCATTGATATTCCATCTATTGTTTACCTTTTACTGTTTACTTTCTGCACGCAATTACTATCTTCCACACTATATGTTTAATCCTTTGTTTTCAGCAAAACCAGTGAGATTGACAACCTCACTGTAATTTGGGGCAAAGTACTGTGGTTGTGTTGTGCAAGTTCCAAGTTGCTAGCAACACATTGGAGTTGTTTCCTTACTCCTACTGTTTCGATAACCTTGGTTTCATAACTGAGGGAAACTTGCTGTTGTGCTCATCATACCTTCCTCTTGGGGTTCCCAACGAGCTCTACATATCTGATCCATCAAGCAATTTCCTGGCGTCGTTGTCGGGGAGATAAGGACGGCTTCAATCTCTTCCTCCGCGGCAAAACACTTTTCTAGGAGAAAGAAGATTCTTGCAAGGGGAGTCTCTCACAACCAATCTCTTTACTTTGTTTTTGTTTTGCTTTGTTTCTTTAGTTTTGTTTGGTTTACTTATTTTATCAAAAACACAAAAAAATAGTTCTTTATTTATTTGTTACCTTGTTCTTAGTTCATTATGTTGATCCCTAAGTTCACCCTAAAAGATCTTTCAATAGGTAGTGGCTCTATAATTGGGAAAGATAATATTGAAGAATTCTTAAATCATGTTAGTAAGCATGAGGATATTGAGGATAGATCTTTAGCAGAACATGCTCCAAATTATGAAATTGATGCAGATTCTTTAGTTCACATGTTGGAGTATAGGTTTGTTAACCTTAATCCCACGATGTAGGCCATGTAGGAATGCATGAAGCCTTAGAAAAGAATTTTGATTGGATTGTTCCTGAAAACCCGTTTGATGAAAATAGTGAACCCAAGAGTATTAAGAGAGGATCCTCTAGAACTTATTTGGATAATATACATTTCCTTGTTGAAGATATTTCTGGTATTGATCTTAATGCTTCTTCATTCGAAAATACTTGAGTCTTGCTTTCTATGACTAGGTTAAAGGCGTTAAAGAAAAGCACTCTTGGGAGATAACCCAAATTTTTTTAGTAAGCTTTTCCTTTGTTGAGTCTTGGAAGTTATTGACTCTGTAATAACCTCTCATTATCCTTTTTGTGTGGTTTTTGTGCCAAGAATAACCTCTAATGAGAGAGAAGTAAGATTTGTGGAAGTTGTTATCCCGAAACAGATTTCTGCGCTTCACTGTAAAAAATCGTGGAAAATCCTAGTACGTCGGATTGAGCTGTAATTTTTTGTGCATATACCCCGGTTATTATCCAAAAAAAATTAGTTTTCCACTTTTTTATTATATCAATGGAAGATTTTCGAAAAAATCTGTCTTTACCTACTGGTCTGTTTTGACAGATTTCTTTCATTATTTTCATTTGCCTCTTAATCGCTTTCATTTTGAGTTCTCTTTGATCACTTGAGATTTTAAAAGGAATTACTACAGTAGCTTGTGTTTTAATGGATGTTTTACTTGAGTTGAAACTGAACCCAAAGACTTATTATCTTGAATACACTAATGTTGCTAATGAAGATTGTGTGAAGTTTTGTATGAATGAAATTTTCAAGTGTAGGGAGAGAATGATGTGATGATTTGAAGTATGGACAAAATCTCAAGATTAGGGATGCCACCTTTGTCATCCCAAGAAATATTCAAGAACTACAAGTGTAAGGGTCCCAACCTTTAATAAGGTAGAGTCCCCTGTGTTTACAATGCTAGTCCCTGGATCAATAGCTAGCATCCACAGTTAAGATGTAATATCAAGAAACAAAGGTCATAATACAACTTTATAACCAGGAATAACATAATTTTATTACATCTTACATAGCTCATTTGGCTATTACATTACATTGCAGCAGAATATCTATAGCATGGGGTCCTTCATCTTCAAAGTGCCACGAGCGAAGCATGTTGTTGTAGACTTTGTAATCCTAATCAACACACTTCACTAAATCAATCAAACCTACAACATACAAGTTACAGCCACAAGGGTCAATACATTTGAATTGTATTGGCAAGTGATACTGTGGTAGTATGGTGGAGTCTATCATCTATATGCATTTGGCAAAGTGGAGTTGAGGCTTGCATTGCTCAAAAATAGATTTTTCCTTATCATTTGAAAACACTAAGTTTTGCTTGACAAAATAATATTTCCCAAGGCATCTCCCAATCAAAGATTGAAGATCCATTAACCCTTGTTCAACCACAAGTTTTTAACTTAGAAATTTGGATGATGCGATTCTTGATTGCTTCCATGTCTTGATGCTCAAATTGTCCTTTACCAGGGACATGGCTAAGTACTTAGATTTTACACTCTGCATAGGTGGTGCGCTTTCCCCACAAGACTTGGTTTCACCAAGACAAGATCTTTCAGAAGCCTTCCCTTAGACCAAAATGGACGCGCTCCAACCTATCAAACTCTACCACCAACTGTCCATATGGCTAAGTTCTTGCAACCTATATGATCCAGGCAGAGCCCATAATGCCAAGTGGCTGCACTTGAAGCTTCTCAACATTTGACATCTCAAATCTCTTTGTTCCTGGGTGGCCATCCACAAGTGAGATACACAAGGAAAACCATAAACATGGACCTTGTGAACCACTCAACCAAAAACCACCAAGCAATTACCATTCCACCCAGGTGATTCATTAACTTAGTTGTTTTATTAAACAAAAACACAAGTCCTCAGACTTAGAAATTTTTCCATAGTATGAATGTATACTCCACCCTTGTTTTCTATTAGCTAAGCTAAGCTTGATAGTAGTAGGAATCTTAACTTAGGAAAATTTCTACTAAGGTTTCATCTACAAGGTTTTCCTATAGCAAGGTTTATACTTAGCAAAATTCCATGCAAGTTTTACTTAGAGAAATCACTAATGCATAGTGAAAGTAATGGGACAAAAGTATGAAGCATCACTTGCCTTTTTGGTAGAGTATAGGTTCACTCCTTGATCTTTGCAATGTTCACACACTTCAAGTCACTACAAATCAATCAAGTAAACAATAATTCAATCTACCATTCAAGCAATTTATCACATAAAATGTTAAAGTCAAAGTAATGCATGAAAGCATGCCAAGCTTTGTTTTATTTGAAAGAGTGGTTCCTAATGGGTCATAAACATTTGAAAACACCTAATGGTCATTTTATAAAGTGGCAAAGTCATTTGCAAAAGGTTTCACTTCATAAACCATTTTCAAAACAAGGTATCATTTTATGTGGTGTAGAAATGTTTTTTACTAAGGCATTAATATATAGGGTTCATCAAATATGTTTTCAAACCATAAAACTTGGTGTTTAAGGTCAGAGAGTTTAAAACAAAACATTTCCCAAAGGTTTTCTTCCAAAACCATTTTTAATAAATAAACTATATTTTTATTTGACTAGAAATGGTTTTAAATCAAAGAATCATTCTTTTGTTTCACCAAATACATTTTTGAAACCACAAAGTGTTTCCTATGCTCAGTAGGTTCAAATCACACCATTTTCCAAAGATTTTATCCCCAAAATCATTTTTGAACAATTTTTACATTCTAAACAAGCGTCCAAATGTTTCTGCAAAAACAAACAATTTTCCAGAAGCTTTTTACTAAACAAATGGCATGGTTGGCTAGGTATTGTTCCACTGATTCCATTGATATAAAGTTTGCAAATTTTGGACGTGTGGATCAAAAGTTACAAGGGTTTCAAATCTGCTTCTAAATCAGATTTCAAATTTTGTTTTAAATCGTCTGGTGACACGCGGCGTGTTCTGATTCGTCCATACCGTTTCGGTTGGATCGACTGCTCTAGCGCGTTGGATCTAATTAAATCGCACAGGTCAAATTGCTTACCCCTTCGCTTTAAGTGGTTCTATCCTATCCACTAGATCGAGATCGGACGGCTGCTGCGAGCTTGACCTAAAACGAGTGGCGCTGCGGCGGTGGCTGGCGGCGGAGCGGCCAGATGGTGGCGGTGCCGGAGATACATGAAGCTAGAGTGGCTGGGGAGATGCTCACCGCATTCACAGAAGCCTGGGGAAGCTCAAGGTGTTCTCGAGGAGTCAAGGGGCGCTCTGGTCCGACATGGATTGCTCACCGGAGTCCACACGGCGTCGGGCGTCCTCTGGTCGTCGTTGTGGGCGAGGCTACAGGGCATGCCAAAGCAAAGTAGAGGGTGTGTTATATGCACATGGTACTAAGGAGTATGTGAGCATCACCGAATGGCATCGGGGCGGTCCGAGCTTACCAGGAAGACTCGCCGGAGTTGTGGGGTTCTTCGGTGGCGCTCAGACGAAGACGGAGGCGAGGTTGCAGGTCACTCGCGGGCGAGCTGAGGTGACAGAGCGGTGCGCCAGAGTCTGGTGAACTTGCCTACGTGCTCGGGGAGGCAAGGGGCGGTGTGAGGCTGACGAAATCTTCGCCGGAGCGTCGTCGGACAAAGGGTGGTGTCTGGCGAAATTCGGCAGCCTGGGGGCGCACTTGGGGGAGGAGACAGAGGGGAAATGGAAGGGAGAAGCTGGCGTTTAAATGGGCGTGGTCAAGTGAGGGATTAATGGAGGCAATAACGCGAATTTACACCGGCTTCAACGGCCAGAAACGGCGAGGAGGCGTTGGAGGCGTGGTCACCGCGAGGTAGAAGATGATGAGCTGGCTGCGTGGGTCCGCTTCGTCAGCGAAGAAGAGAGAGGGGAAGCGGGGTCCAGTAGACAACAACTTAGCGGGTTTCTTTCGCAGTAGTGAAAACGTTTCGGGGGCGAGGGGAATAGGTGGGCTGGACTGGGCTGCTGGGCCTGGTGAGTTGGGTCAGTCCGTTTTCATATTTTTTTCCTGTCTGATTGTTTTATACTTTTCTATTTCTATTTTCTGTTTTAAAATTCAATCAAACAAATCAATCAACAAATCAATTCAAAATTTTCCCAAACTTGGCATTGAGTTTTTCGTTCTGTTTAACAACATAAACCAAAGTCCCCAAAAAATAATATTTTTATTTTAGGATCTATTATTAATTAAATAAATAGACCTTGTTTATTAAATCAAATAGAATTTGATTTATTAAAATCTCCATTTGAAATTTAAATATTTTCAAAACCAAAACAGTAGGTTTTATTTGAAAATATAAGATACTTGAAAAACTTGTTTAAAATAAAATAATATTTTTATTTTAGGGTCCATTAATAATTAAATAAAATGGACCTTAGTTATTAAAGCAAATATGATTTGTTTTATTAAAATCTTTATTTTGAAATCTAAAATTACACCAAAACACTTCAGTAGGTTTTATTTGAAAATAATTAAACACTTGGAAAACTTATTTAAATTAATTTAACAAGTTTTGGTGTTTAATTAAAATGGTAAAACCTTTTATTTAAATAAAAATTGGATATTAAATCCTTATTATTTTATTTAAATAAACCTTTACTCTTTTAATCAAAGCAAAATGTTTTAATTCAAAAGCTTGGCCAAGGTTTAATTTGGCTCTATAAAATAATCCTTATTTATAAATCTACCTTTTCTTTTGAAAACCAAATCTTTTATTAAAAGATCCAAAATAGTAATTTCAAATTTTTAACTTTATTGTTTATTTATCTTTTTAAATCCCTTTAGGATTTTATTTGATCCAAATAGGTTTTGAAAGTTTCCAATTGGATTCAAAAAGTTTCTTCTCACCCTGAAAATCAACAAATTTTTATTTTATTCATTTATTTTTCTCATATCAAGATTTGGAAAATCTTGGGATGTGACAACAAGCGTCAAAGCTTGGGGATGCCCAAGGCATCCCCTTCTTCATCAATAAAATCTCAGGTTTTCTTTCAAGACACTTCATTTTTATTGCTTCATGCACTATATGTTGTTCATGGAGCGTCTTTGTTTTTGTTTTTTGTTTTCTTTTGCTTTCTTTGCTGCAATAAATTGGCCAGACCCCAACACTCCTATTTTGGAGAAGTCACACCTAGTTCTTCATTGTCTAGGACACTTTAGTTTTCACTCTTATTGTTCTGCGAGTGTTCTCTTTTGCTAGCACTGCGTTTAGCCTTAGTTTTCTTATAATTTTTGCTTAGAATTTTTTAGTTCTTCTTTGTAGATTTGTGAGACAAGCTCACTAATATTTATTGATTATTATCTTTGTGAGTTGTTTCAAATAAGACGATTGGTGTTGGAAGAGAGTAGGAAGCTCCATGTTTATAGTAGTACAAAAGGAAGCTTGTTTTGACTGTGGATTAGAATTTATCATGTCATGTTAGATGTTGCTTTGACCATATGCTTAGTGATTATTGTTGTAGCATGACTTGTTTCAAACAATTGAGATTGCTTAATGTGGCATGAAAGAATCATGTGTTGTTTTAGCATACAAAAGCATAATATTGTGGTATTCTCCATTGATGCTTTATTTGGGTTGACTTGGCACATGCTTACACCATGTTAAGACTAAGAACCAGTCACCTTGGCCTCTATGATCATTTAGTTTTTGACTTGTGATATCACTTTATGCTTTAATTAATAATGTTTTGTCGCTTTGCATGATTATGGACATTATTGCTCTCTTAGTTGGTCGCCTCCCGCCTTTTGCTAGCCTCCACTTGTATTGAGTATGAGCTCTACTCGTGCATCCAACTCCCAAGAAACCAATTTATTCCAAAGAGTCCACTATAAATTCCTATGCATGGCGTGTTACACCATTCCAAGTATATTCATGTGTTTATTTATCTTCCAAATTAAACTTTTTTATATGAAAATTAGTGATTAAAGCTCTCACGAACTTGATGGCACACTATATTTTCTTGCACTTAATAAACTTGAACCAATGTGCCCATCTATGTTGCTTATATGCTTGCAAATTATAAGTTGGGAGTTAGGAGAACCATGTTGTAATGGGGAACGCTTTCAACACTTGTCCATATCTATCCAGTTGATATCATGATCTTTTGTTTATGGATGTCGGCGGTGTGAAATAAAAGGGGACCTTGTAAGTCCATGGTGTATTGTATATGTGTTAGAGAAATGCCTGAGCGGCTAGCCTAAGCCATGCCTAATCATGATGGAAACTTAAGATAATCATCACATCCCAAAATTTTCCAAATTTTGTAATGTGAAAATTAAATAAACAAAATAAATAATTGTTGAAATTTAGGGTGAAAAGAAACTTTTGTTTCTAAATGGAAACTTAAAATCCCATCTTGAACAAACTTTGGTTAATGTTTGAATCCAACTAAATTCAAATCAAGTGGAATGCATTCTTCATATGCATCTTGAGATTTAAACACTTGGGAAATAAAACAAAACCCTAAATCTCTAATGGAAGAAAAACATTTCCAAGTTATCTCAAAGAATAAAGATTTGATCCATATAAATTTTTTGTCAACAAACCTTTATAAATGACCAAGAATGACAAATAGAAATAATATAAAACCATATGAATTGGTTTCACTTAATTTGGAGCCATAGATAAAATCTTATGAATTTAATAAGATAAGGAAATTAAATTTCCAAAGCTAATAAAGCACCTATCTGGAAATCCATACCAAATAGAGAGCAAATAATCCTAAAGACGCTTAAAAGGATAAACAAATATTAAATAAGATTTTACAAATTGGAATCACCAAGTTTGGATTTATAAATAAGAAGATATGGATTTTATAAGGTAAAGAAAAAATAATAAATGAGGAATATTTTAAGGCCAAATTAAATCTTAGCCAAATCCATAAATGGACTGAGTATAATCCAAATCCAAAGGAAATAATGGGATCAAAGAAATCTTCCAAGTGAAATTTATGGAATTTAAACCATATTTAATTTCATTGGAATAAAGGCAAATACCCAATTTAACTGGTTAATAAATCATATTAAAAATATTCCAGATAATTCAAAGTGAATTATTTGACACCCTAATAAATAAATAAATAAAACCTACTGAAAAGGTTTTGTGAAAAATTGACATTTAAATAAGGGATGAAAATTTATTTGATCTTAATTGGATTTAAAACAAGCGCCTACTTTAAATAATTAAAATACCCTAAAAATAATAAAAATATTGTTCTGAATTTGACTTTAGATAGTATTGTTAAACAGTATTAAAATCAACACAAAGTTTGGTGGTGGTTTGAATTCAAATGGAGTTTGAATTGTTTGAATAAAAATCAAAACAGAAATTCAAAACAGAAAAAGAAAAGCATTCAGTATAAAAAAATGAAACTAACCCAACCCACTGCCAAGGCCCAGTCCAGCCCAAATCGCAGCCCACCTGCTCACCCCACTCATGAACTGCTTTCACTCAACTGCACCCGCCACCACCGACGCTTGATCCCACTCTCTCTCTCTCTCTCTACATCAGCGGACCCACCGCCACCTCATCGTCCCCTCCGCCTCGCCCCACTCCTCCCATGTCACAATGATGAATGCCATTGAATTGGCATAACCCTGCGAGTAAATCTTCCAAGTGACCACGCGCCTTTAAATGCCTCACCCTTCTCTCCATTTCCCCCCAGACACTACTCCCCCTCGGCCACCAGGCTGCCCCAATTGGCCGTTGCAAACTTCTTCTCCGAAGAACTTCTCCGGCCGATTCCGGCATCGTCCAACCGCCCCTCACCTCCGAGAGCACACAAGCTTACTCCCCTCTTCCGTGCGCATCTGCCAGTGTGTTCCACTCACTCGCGAGCGTTCCCTAGGCTCGACAACGACCAAGACCAAGAGCGTCGCCTCCTTCCTCGACTCCGGCGAGATCCCCCGATGAGTAAAGACCGCCCCTGTCCCTCCCGTTGATGCTCCTATTATCTACGCACTCGTATGCGTCTAACCATACCTTTATCTTGCCTTAGGGTGACCTGCATCCTCGCCGCCGACGACGAACCGAAGCACCTGACGCCGCCACTGACTCCGGCGAGCAATAGCCACTATCCCCGTGTGCCCCTTGACGAACAACCACTACGTTGAGCTTCCCCATGCCACGGCGAGTCTGGTGAGCATATTCACTCTCTCCCGCACTTCCTAGTTCATCGTCAACGCCACCGCCAGAGCGCCGCCGCCGCGCGCTGTCGTCGAGCGCCGCCAGTTTCTGGTAGCCGCGCTATAGCCGTTAGATCTAAATCGTCTGGTTAAGATTAGATTATAACGAAGGGGTACAAAACGATCTGAGCCGTACGATTTGAGTGAGATCTAACGCACCGCATCTGTCGATCCCAGCGAAGCGGTATTGCCCAATGAGGTTAAGACACGTGGCCTAGGTGTGGATTTAAAAACAGAAATGTTCTATTAGATGTTTGATTTTATAAAATTCATAACTTTAAATCTACACGTCCAAATTTTTCAAATTTCATATCACTGGAATCAGAAGGACAAGTACTTTTCAACCATGCACTTTGTTTAATGTTTTCCTTCTGGAAAATTGGTTGAAATTGCAGAAAATTGTGTAGGCATATTTTAAATATAAAATTTATTCTAGAAATATTTTTAAGGTGAAATCTTTGCTAAATGGTTTGTTTTGAACCTACTGACCATAGAAACCAAATTTTGGGCTTAGAAAATTATTTTGTGAGGCTAAGGAATAAATGCTTGATTTAAACCATTTCTAGCTAAATAAAATTATTGAATATGGTTTAGAAAATATTTTTGAGTAAAACCTTTGGGAAATGATGTGATTCAACCCTTCTGACCCTAAACACCAAGTTTTGAGATTTAAAAAAATATTTGATGAACCCTATGAAATTATTACTTTGCTAAAAGATATTTTCAACAACATAAAATATCACCTCAGCATAATATTTTGGTTTATGAGGTGAAACCTTTTGCAAAGGGTTTTACCACTTTTGTCATTGACCAATATGAGCTTTAAAATGTTTAGAGCCTAGTAGAAACCACTTTACCAAATAAAACCATCTTTTGCATGCTTGCATGCATGGCCTTGTTTTTGTTATTTTATGTGGTGAAATGGTTTGAATGCTAGTTGAATATGTGTTTGCTTGATTGAATTGTAGTGAAGTTAGAAGAGTGTGATATTTGCAAGATCAAGAAGTGAACCAACATTCTCTACTAAAAAGGCAAGTGGCACTATCATCCAAGTCCTACTATTTTCATTACACTTAGTGGATTTTTGTAACGTGCATGATATGACTACTATATTTTATGCTATGCTAAATCCTATTAGGATATCCTTATATCTTCCTTAGTGAAAACATTGTAGTTGTAGTATGCTTAGCCCTGCTATATATTTGGGATGGGATACATGACATGTTTATATGAAGTGTTGGAAGGATATATGTTTTATATAATAAAACAAGTACTCAATGAACCATCTGGGTGGAAAAGGATACTCAAGATTGGACAAGGTGGCAACAAAGAGAACCATGTTTATATGGCTATCTTTTGTCATGCACTAGAAGAAAACTACCAGGACTTAGAGATTGAACGTGTTTCTCTGGATTTCCGTGGTCTGACCACATGCTAAATGGGCTCTGGCTTAGTCAACTACATAGTGGAAGACCCATGCATTGGCATCTTTAGGTTAACTAGAATTGTGTATGGGAAATATATCCCTACATTGGTGCCTGGTAGACAAGCTAGCATTGTGTATTGGGAGGACTCCTATGGAAAGACTTTGTCACATTCTCGATCTGCCAGTACTCCATTTTGGTGAGTACTTATCTAGTGGCCACTGGTGGCATCAAGATGAGATTGTGTCATGTGGGTAAAGTGTACAACTTCTGCAGAAGATCAAATTCTAAGTACTTAGTCGTGTCCCCGGTTATGGACAACTATGAGCAACTAAGGCCTGAAGCTATGGAAGATCTCGACATTCCAATTTCTTAAAGTAAAACTTGATGGTGACAACAAGGGATTTGAAGCACTTGGATTTTTCCAAGGAGTTCAGAAATATTTTCAAAAGATCAAAACTATTTTGAAATGATAGGACAAAACTATATTGCTTTCTGCAAATGAGCCTAAACCCTACTTAGCCAAATATGCATGTAATGATAGGATCCACTTATTTCTACATAGTAGTGAAACTTGCCAATACAATTCAAATGTATTGACCCTTGTGGCTGCAACTTATTATGTTGCAGGTTTGTTTGATGTTAGTGAAGTGTGTTGATTAGGATTACAAGTCTACAACCAACATGATTGCATGTGGCACTTTGAATATGAAGGACTCCATGTTATAGTTATTTCTGCTGCAATGTAATTTGATAGCCAAATGAGCTATGTAAGATGTAATGAATTATTTTATTCCTGGTTATAAAGTTGTATTATGACCTTTGTTTCTTGATATTACATCTTAACTGTGGATGCTAGCTATTGATCCAGGGACTAGCATTGTAAACACAGGAATCTCTACCTTATTAAAGGTTGGGACTCTTACAGATGGTATCAGAGCACCGTGTTGCCTGTAGGATTATAATCCTAGGATTGGACAAAACCCCTTAGAAAAATAGGAGTTGTATTTGTTCCAAACTTATTTACAAAAAAATCAATGTAAACTCTCTACTCAACCTTTTGGTTTTGATTCTACATCTCTTCCTTTCCAACTTGATGGACAAAGCCTTCACCATGACCAATGACTTCAACTTTAGTTCCACCAAGGACTTCAACTTAGACATCACTAAGGACTACAAGTGAGAACCAAGAGAATTAGATTGCCTACCAAAAACATTGATATCATGTTAGTGTATGGATCATATTGACCTATGAGGTATGACTATACTAAGTTAATTATTTCAAGAAAACTTGTTGTTTCCTTCAACTCATGAGTTAAGCTCATAAGTTGTTAAGTGGATAGTTGCTTGTTGATTGCTTGATTGAACTTGATTGTTTTGGGTGATGTGTTAGAACTTCTTTAGTCCTATCCATCATTACTCATCCCTATCAAACCCACAGACGCCTCCTCGTCGTGCCAACCCCAATCAAAACAACAACAACAACAACAACAACAATGTCACTCCCGAGATGCAACAGTTGATGACAGCTCAAGCTCAAATAATGTAGATGATGACACAGTTTATGCAAAATCAGAATCAGAACAACAACAACAACAACAACAACAACAACAACAACAACAACAAAAACAACAACAACAACAACAACAATCAGAATAATCCTCCTGCACATGATATGCTCACCAGGTTTCTGAAACTAAGGCCTACAAGATTCTCTGGGACAACTGATCCAATGGTAGCCAATGACTGGTTACGTTCGGTGAATAAGGACTTAGTGACTGTTGGCTGCACCGACGAGGAAAAAGTTAGGTTTGCAACATTTCTGCTTGAAGGACCAGCAGCAACATGGTGGGACAACTTTCAGATCACCACTCCTCTTGAGGATGTGACTTGGGCTATTTTTGAGGATGGTTTCCGTACAGCTCACATCTCATCTGGAGTGATGAACTTGAAGAAAAAGGAGTTCCACAATCTGAAACAGCGTCACCTTAGTGTGGCTGAGTATATTGAAGAATTTAACAGTCTAGCACGCTATGCACCGGATGAAGTTGATACAGATGCTAAGAGGAAGGAGAAATTCCTTGAAGGACTTAATGATGAGTTGAACCTGCAGCTGTCTATTGCCTATGCCCCAACTTATCAATCACTATGTGACAAAGCCACCATTTTGGAAAACAAGATGAATCAAGTTGAGAATAGAAAGAGGAAGCATAAACTCAAGTATCACTCAGGATCATCACAAAAGAAGCGTTCATTCAAAAAGAGCAATGAGTATTCTGAACCACATCAGTATCACCACAACAAAAATGGAAGTGATAGTATTGGAAATGATACTGACAATGGAGATGACCTTGGTCAAAACCAACATGACACTTTCAAGAAGAAATATATTAGCCAGTTGCAGTGCTATAATTGTAAGGAACTTGGACACTATGCATCAGACTGTCCTGAGAAGAAAAATAAAAAAGATGCTAGAAGATCCAATGGAAATGACTCCAATGTGACCCAGAAAGGACATGTGAACCACATTGACATGGATGGGAGCCTTGAAGAGATAGAAGAAGTGGATGTCAGGAATTAGTTAACTCAGTTGAGTCAAATAAGGAATTCCTTGTCTAGATATCAAGTGTTGAACCCATAGTCAAGTGAACCATCAATTTAACCCTATGAGACTTTCTTTTAAGGGTGGTAGTACCCTAGTTGTCTTTAAGCCAACTTGTAACCCTAGCCTTCCCAAATCTCGGGAAGAGATTTCTTTTAAGGGTGGTAGCCTGTCACATCCCAAAATTTTCCAAATTTTGTAATGTGAAAATTAAATAAACAAAATAAACAATTGTTGAAATTTAGGGTGAAAAGAAACTTTTGTTTCTAAATGGAAACTTAAAATCCCATCTTGAACAAACTTTGGTTAATGTTTGAATCCAACTAAATTCAAATCAAGTGGAATGCATTCTTCATAAATGCATCTTGAAATTTAAACACTTGGGAAATAAACCAAAACCCTAAATCTCTAATGGAAGAAAAACATTTCCAAGTTATCTCAAATACTAAAGATTTGATCCATATAAAAAATTTGTCAACAAACCTTTATAAATGACCAAGAATGACAAATAGAAATAATATAAAACCATATGAATTGGTTTCACTTAATTTGGAGCCATAGATAAAATCTTATGAATTTAATAAGATAAGGAAATTGAATTTCCAAAAGCGAATAAAGCACCTATCTGGAAATCCATACCAAATGGAGAGCAAATAATCCTAAAGACACTAAAAAGGATAAACAAATATTAAATAATATTTTACAAATTGGAATCACCAAGTTTGGATTTATAAATAAGAAGATATGGATTTTATAAGGTAAAGAAAAAATATTAAATGAGGAATATTTTAAGGCCAAATTAAATCTTAGCCATAATGGGATCAAAGAAATCTTCCAAGTGAAATTTATGGAATTTAAACCATATTTAATTTCATTGGAATAAAGGCAAATACCCAATTTAAATGGTTAATAAATCATATTAAAAATATTCCAAATAATTCAAAGTAAATTATTTGACACCCTAATAAATAAATAAAACCTACTGAAAAGGTTTTGTGAAAAATTGACATTTAAATAAGGGATGAAAATTTATTTGATCTTAATTGGATTTAAAACAAGGGCCTACTTTAAATAATTAAAATACCCTAAAAAGAATAAAAATATTGTTCTGAATTTGACTTTAGATTGTATTGTTAAACAGTATTAAAATCAACACAAAGTTTGGTGGTGGTTTGAATTCAAATGGAGTTTGAATTGTTTGAATAAAAATCAAAACAGAAATTCAAAATAGAAAAAGAAAAGCATTCAGTATAAAAAAATGAAACTAATCCAACCCACTGCCAAGGCCCAGTCCAGCCCAAATCGCAGCCCACCTGCTCACCCCACTCGCGAACCGTTTTCACTCAACCGCGCACCCGCTCAGTCACCGACGCTTGGACCCCACTCTCTCTCCCTCTCTCTCGCTATCAACGGGACCCACTGCCACCTCATCGTCGTCCTCCCCACGTGCTGAACTCGCCCACTACTCCTACTGTTTCTGCCGGCGATGAATGCCATTGAATTGGCATAACCCCGCGAGTAAATCTTCCAAGCGACCATGTGCCTTTAAATGCCTCGCCCTTCTCTCCATTTCCCCCCAGACACTACTCCCCCTCGGCCACCAGGCTGCCCCAATTGGCCGTTGCAAACTTCTGCTCCGACGAACTTCTCCGGTCGATTCCGGCGCCGTCCAACTGCCCCTCACCTCCCAGAGCACACGAGCTTACACCCCTCTTCCGTGCGCATCTGCCAGTGTGTTCCACTCACCCACGCGTGTTTCCTAGGCTCGACAACGACCAAGACCGAGAGCGCCGCCTCCTGCCTCGACTCCGGCGAGATCCCCCGGTGAGCACAGACCGCCCCTGTCCCTCCCGTTGATGCTCCTATTATCTATGCACTCGTTTGTGTCTAACCATACCTTTATCTTGCCTTAGGGTGACCTGCAGCCTCGCCCCCGACGATGAACCGAAGCACCCGACGCCGCCACTAACTCCGGCAAGCAATAGTCACTATCCCCGTGCGCCCCTTGACGAACAACCACTACGTTGAGCTTCCCCATGCCACGGCCAGTCTGGTGAGCGTCTTCACTCTCTCTCGCGCTTCCTAGTTCATCGGCAACGCCACCGCCAGAGCGCCGCCGCCGCGCGTTGCCATCGAGCGCCGCCAGTTTCTGGTAGCCGCGCTGTAGCCGTTAGATCTAAATCGTCTGGTTATGATTAGATTATAACGAAGGGGTACGAAACGATCTGCGCTGTACGATTTAAGTGAGATCTAACACACCGCATCTGTCGATCCCAGCGAAGCGGTATCGCCCAATGAGGTTAAGGCACGTGGCCTAGGTGTGGATTTAAAAACAGAAATGTTCTATTAGATGTTTGATTTTATAAAATTCATAACTTTAAATATACACGTCCAAATTTTTCAAATTTATATCACTGGAATCAGCAGGACAATTACTTTGCAACCATGCACTTTGTTTAATGTTTTGCTTCTGGAAAATTGGTTGAAATTGCAGAAACTTGTGTAGGCATATTTTGAATATAAAATTTATTCTAGAAATATTTTTAAGGTGAAATCTTTGCTAAATGGTTTGTTTTGAACCTACTAACCATAGAAACCAACTTTTGGGCTTAGAAACTTATTTTGTGAGGCTAAGGAATAAATCCTTGATTTAAACCATTTCTAGCTAAATAAAATTATTGAATATGGTTTAGAAAATATTTTTGAGTAAAACCTTTGGGAAATGATGTGATTCAACCCTTTTGACCCTAAACACCAAGTTTTGAGATTTAAAAACATATTTGATGAACCTATGAAATTATTACTTTGCTAAAAGATATTTTCAAGAACATAAAATATCACCTTAGCATAATATTTTGGTTTATGAGGTGAAACCTTTTTCAAATGGTTTTACCACTTTTGTAATTGACCAATATGAGATTTGAAATGTTTAGATCCTAGTAGAAACCACTTTACCAAATAAAACCATCTTTTGCATGC
Organism: Avena longiglumis; assembly: GCA_030063025.1. NCBI lineage: Eukaryota > Viridiplantae > Streptophyta > Magnoliopsida > Poales > Poaceae > Avena > Avena longiglumis. The sequence goes on from CP125976.1 coordinate 97,403,205, forward strand.
TTGCATGCATGGCCTTGTTTTTGTTATTTTATGTGGTGAAATGGTTTGAATGCTAGTTGAATATGTGTTTGCTTGATTGAATTGTAGTGAAGTTAGAAGAGTGTGATATTTGCAAGATCAAGAAGTGAACCAACATTCTCTACTAAAAAGGCAAGTGGCACTATCATCCAAGTCCTACTATTTTCATTACACTTAGTGGATTTTTGTAACGTGCATGTTAGGACTACTATATTTTATGCTATGATAAATCCTATTAGGATATCCTTATATCTTCCTTAGTGAAAACATTGTAGTTGTAGTATGCTTAGCCCTGCTATATATTTGGGATGGGATACATGACATGTTTATATGAAGTGTTGGAAGGATATATGTTTTATATAATAAAACAAGTACTCAATGAACCACCTGGGTGGAAAAGGATACTCAAGATTGGACAAGGTGGCAACAAAGAGAACCATGTTTATATGGCTATCTTTTTGTGTGTGCACTAGAAGAAAACCACCCAGGGACTTAGAGATTGAACGTGTTTCTCGTTTAGTGGCTTCCGTGTACAGCCACATGCTAAATGGGCTCTGGCTTAGTCAACTACATAGTGGAAGACCCATGCATTGGTGTGGCATCCCGCAAAACCACTACTAGAAAATCGCGTTGAATTTGTGCATTGCATCGTCATCATCATGCATTGTTTGCCTAAAAGTAATTTCGAAAACCTAGTTTTTTGTTTTCCAAACGCCCCAACTTAATTTAAACGCAAAACCCCGGCCCTCCGGATTATTTTGTTGTCGGCTATGTTTTGCAAAACGATGCGTTTCAGAATTAAATAAAATTATTATTTTGTTTTAGCGGGGCAGTCGAACGGGCCGATTTAGCCCGAACGACCGCCCCAGAAATTAAAACGGTCCACCTCTTTAAATCCTAAAGCTACCCTCTATCCTACCCAACCCATCCCTCCACCTCACCCCAACCAATAGGCATGTGCCACCTCACCCTCTCCCTAACCCTCACCCAATCCCACCATGCCACATCAGCCCCCCCCAATCACTCCCTCTCTCTCTCCTCTCTCTCCCCACCCCACCTCTGCACAAACTCACGTGACGACCACTGACAAAGCCACGCCTGGCCCCGCCCGATCCCCGAACCACCCCTGTCCCGGACCGTGGATCCCACTGCTGCCCAACCCTGCTCTCCCACCTGCCTCCCACTGACGCCCACCGCCCGCCCTCTCGCCAGCTCCGCTCGCCAACCCCGCGCCTCGCCTCCCAAGCTCACCGCCTGCCTAGCCTCCTGCCGCTGCCCAGCGCCTCACGCCGCGCCGCACCGGAGTTTCCCTCACCGCATCGCCGCCGCGCCGCCCACATGAAGCGCCAGCCACGCTGGCTCCGCTCAGCCGCTGCGCTCCCGCCCACTGGCGCCGCCAGCCGCTTCTCCTACTCGCCACGCCGCTTCCGCGCTGTCCCCGAGCCACAGCTCACCGGGCGAAGCTCGCCACTGCCCGAGCCTCGACTGCCGCCGCCCTTCGCCGCTAGCTCCGCCTCGGCGAGCGAGCTGCCCGCCCCCAGCCACCGAGCCGTCGCCCGCCGCCTCTCCCGCTCCTCCGGCCTTGCCCGCACCGCCACGACGCCCCGCCTGACCTCGCGTGCTCGCTCCCGTCCGGCCAGCGCCGGCCGCCCGCCGGTCCTGCGTGCCCTCATGGCACATACCAAGCGGGCCACTGCTCCACCTGCCAAGATCAGAAGAGTTTGAACCCGCCGAGCAAGGCGATGATCTCTTGGTGGTAATGACAATCGGACAAAGGTCAACAAGAACAACTGTCGCCAAGCCCTTCCTCATGGATCACCGAGCACTTCTGCATGGAATCGTCAAGACCTACCGGCGACCCAACCAAGACCCCGGTGCGACAAGCACCGATGCAGGACGCCAAGTTCGTCGCGAACCCGAACGCCAATGTCGCCGATGCGAGAACGACAAGCACTTCTACCCGAGCATAAGACCCGAGGAATCGCCGACAAGGACCGTCCCTACATCAAGATCTCCCTGGATGCGACGCGTTCTCCGTCTCGGTTGCGATACCCAAGAACCCGGATGCCGAGGACGCCGAGAAAACCGGAACGCCAAGTGCGCCTGCTGAGACTCGACATCGAAACGACAAGATCGTCGCCATAACACCCAAAGATCACAGGTGTGACAAGAACCGCTTCCCGAACGCCAAGACCGCCCCGACTCGAGGACCCGACAAGAACCTCGCAACGACAAGATCTACTCTAGTTATCCGAGAACGCTCCCGCCGAGACCGAACCGTCGAACCCTGGACCCCGAGATCGACCCCGGACCCCGAACCCCGGAACCCCAAGATTGTCGAGCCCCCTCTGATGTGTGACCCCTTTTCCTCGAACCCTATTTTATAACATATCAATTTGTTGCACATTAAATTGTCATTCCCGCATGCATAGCCTTGGTTTGGGGGCCTTATGCCGAATCACCTAATAATTAAATATGGGGCCCATATGCGGCCAAATCTAGTCTCATATAGGCCTCATTTAAATTTGTGTAGCGAACCGGTGCTATCTTTTGCCATGTTATAACAACAGCTAAATTGCGGGGTAGCTAAACAACTTGAACCATTTTAATTAATTGTCGGGACCCCGGTTCCGCTTAATATGACCTAATTGCATCGCACCTTTGCCATGACATCCATCATGCATGCATCATGCCGATCTTCTGCCGTTGTATTAAATGTTGCATCCGGTGTTCCTTCTAGTGCTTCGCTTCTTCGCGGATAAGGCCGTTGAGTTGATGTGAGCTCCGCCCCGATCTTTGGATGAACCTTTCGGCAATGTTTTCAGGCGAGCATCTCCCCCTTTCTACCTATCTTACTTTTATAGTCTTTATTCCCTCCTGTTGATCTTTGCTATCTGTGTTGCGATGCTCTAGTTTTCGTACCCGTGATATCCCCTTGCAGCCATATATAGACCTGGACACATCCTATTACCTGTTGTTTGGTAGATAGTCGGACCCGCGTGTCGTAGTCGCTTGCTCCAGTGTTTTGCTTGTCGTCAAGTACCACAATTGTTGGAGGAATTTCCGCATGTTGATGATGGAGATGATCATGGTTTTACTTATTGTTCACTTTAATTCCTGTTTAACAACTAAAATTGAATTAAGCAGAGGCATCGGTGGGTGATAGGTAAGATTTGGTTTCCGACCGCCCACTTGTGTCCCGTGAGACCCGAGTTCTTGACACTGCTCCGAGATCGAGCGCTAACCACGTGTGGGGAGATATGGGCCCCCATTGATTATTACCTGATTTCAAAGTATTGTAGGGGCCACAAGTAGTTTGGGGCTTTATTACTATCCTGTACTTATGCCATGCTTACCGCTTTATTTACGATTGTGCGAGGTGCACATCGCATCTTTTGAAGCGGAATGTTTTGTCAGACGATCCCCGATTGGGGACCCGTGTCGTTACTACCATTGTCGCAAACCCCGAGTCCGTCGAGACCGGCCGACTTCGTTGCGGGTGTACTTAGTGGGGTGGCCCCCCGTGCTTGCTTTGGGTCTGGGAACGTCGTGACTTAGGCCCCGCCGACATACCGATGGGTGTATGTTAACTGATCTGGCAAAAAGGGTCGAAGTGCTTGTGGATACTTTGGTGCACCCCTGCAGGGTTTAATCTTTTCGAGAAGTCGTGTCCGCGGTTATGGACGACTTGGACCACAGTGTCTGATCATAGACAACTATAACTAAAGTTTACTGTTTTAAATTGACTTGTTTTCGATATGATTAGTAATCAGCTTCACTACAATGGAATGGCTAAGTAAAAGTACCAACAACTGCTGGGTTTTGGGGTTATCTTATGATAAATGTATCTGACTAGTAAGTGTGGCCACTACAACCGCATGATTAACTAAAAGTGCCCACTGCTTATTTTATCAGGATGATTATCTAAACCTGACTAGTAAAGTGCCGCAACTATAACTGAATAAGTAAAACTGCCAACTGTGTGCGTTCCTCGGTTGACTTCCTCGTGTGGTCTCGAGGGGGAAACGCCAGGATGGGTTTGTTTGATGATAGTCTCAGGTGGGTTCCGAATAGGTCTTTCTTATCCCTCTCTGATATCCGCCAGTTGTATCGAGTCTCTATAGGTTGTTTAGTGCTTGCTGTCGCTGCCGCTTCAGTCCATCATACCTATGTAGGCGAGGACCGCCGAATTCTAGCCTCGCCGTGTACTGGCCTCAGTACTGACGCTCCTTCTTTTTCCTTTGCCCTTTGTCGGCATCCCTTTTGTTTAAGCAGGTTTGAGATCGACGCCGTTAGCAGGGTTACCCTTCCGGCTTGGCCTGGGCAGGGTTATGGACGCCATTGGTTATTCTTCAGGGCTCTTAGCCCCATTTGCATCTTGTCCGTAGTCGGACGCTCTGTCATTTTCAAGGTGATTTGGATCTTTGCATAATATGTTTGTATTCTTGACTCTTCGAGTCGCTGTTGTATATATATCTGTTCTGTGGGTCCCATCGAGGACTGTTGTGTAATGTTATTACTTTGCTTTCCACCCGCACGAAAGTGCCTGGTGGGCACCTTCGAATCGTTTCTATGCGGGTTTGGCGAGTTTTGCTAAAACTTGCATAGGGCCGATTCTTAGGGTGTTACAATTGGCATCTTTAGGTTAACTAGAATTGTGTATGGGAAATATATCCCTACATTGGTGCCTGGTAGACAAGCTAGCATTGTGTATTGGGAGGACTCCTATGGAAAGACTTTGTCACATTCTCGATCTGCCAGTACTCCATTTTGGTGAGTACTTATCCAGCGGCCACTGGTGGCATCAAGACGAGATTGTGTCATGTGGGTAAAGTGTACAACTTCTGCAGAAGATCAAATTCTAAGTACTTAGCCGTGTCCCCGGTTATGGACAACTCGAGCAACTAAGGCACGAAGCTATGGAAGATCTCGACATTCCAATTTCTCAAAGTAAAACTTGATGGTGACAACAAGGGATTTGAAGCACTTGGAGTTTTCCAAGGAGTTCAGAAATATTTTCAAAAGATCAAAACTATTTTGAAAATATAGGACAAAACTATATTGCTTTCTGCAAATGAGCCTAAACCCTACTTAGCCAAATATGCATGTAATGATAGGATCCACTTATTTCTACAAAGTAGTGAAACTTGCCAATACAATTCAAATGTATTGACCCTTGTGGCTGCAACTTATTATGTTGCAGGTTTGTTTGATGTTAGTGAAGTGTGTTGATTAGGATTACAAGTCTACAACCAACATGATTGTCTGTGGCACTTTGAAGATGAGGGACTCCATGCTATAGTTATTTCTGCTGCAATGTAATGTGATAGCCAAATGAGCTATGTAAGATGTAATGAATTATTTTATTCCTGGTTATAAAGTTGTATTGTGACATTTGTTTCTTGATATTACATCTTAACTGTGGATGCTAACTATTGATCTAGGAACTAGCATTGTAAACACAGGAATCTCTACCTTATTAAAGGTTGGGACTCTTACAATAACCATAGTGAGCAATCTATGATGCATCTTCAGAAAAAAAATATAGAAAAAAGCACCATACTCATGGTAAATAAAAAGATCGTTGAGATGCTCATTGTCTATTGCCTTGTCATTTTGATATGGGATAGCTCCTATGTCATGGGGCTAGGGGTACCCCGTTGGCGGTTCCCTATGATACACATATACTTACAATGAGAAGAACTTGCTTGTGACTAAAGTTGAGTAGCATGAGGAACGACCCTCGTACTCAAGGGACATGAGATTTTCAACTTATGATCTGTCAAGCATATACCTCATATTTGTCTCACTTTAACCTTAATCACTTCAAGATGCTTATGATAGGGGCAATGAGAGCTCAAAGCTAATAAGTACCATAATTTTTGGAAGCTCTTTATGAAACTTGAAATCCCTGCTATCCTCTATGAAGGGACTTTCTTTTTTAATTTTATGTTGAGTCTCCATCATTTATCTTTATGCACCAACTGATTGAGCATAGTTGTCATTCTTAGTTCAATGTGCATTGTCCCAAAACTTATTGATTGATTCATAACTATGATATTGCTTGTTCTTAAATTATTTGTATCTAGTCACCCTTATGAACTTTGAAGGTGTCCTATGCATTTATGTTTTGCTATTCCATGAAGGACAAGCTGAATACCACTCTTGCTATGTTTTATATATGTGAAACAAACAAATGTCTTTCAATGCATTGTTATTCATGATCTTTTGTTTGTGTTACCTTTCATGTTACAACATAGTTGCTATGTATTATTGTTAGAAATACATCTTTCATGCTCGTCTTTAGAGTACTTTAATCCTAAATATCAATGCTTTACAATACTTTGATCAAGATTGTGATGGTGCATGTCACCTCAAAAATTATACTTTTATCACTTACCTACTCGAGGACGAGTAGGAGTTAAGCTTGCACATGCTTGATACATCGTAAATGTATCTATAATTTTTGATGCTCCATGCTTGTTTGATACCAACTATCTTATGTTTTGTCTACGCTTTGAGGCATTTTTACATTTTCTTGAATTAACCTATTAACAAGATGTCGCAGTACGAGTTGCCTATTTTCTGTTGTTTTTGGTTTTAGAAAAGCTAGTAAATAAATATTCTCGAAATTGGACAGAACAAAAGCCAAAGTCAATATTTTACTAGACACGACACGGAGACCGAAGGGGAGACGAAGTGGAGCCACGAGGTGGCCACACCAAGGGCTAGCGCGGGTCCCCCCTAGGCGTGCCGCCCCATGGTGTGGGCCCCTCGGGAGTCCACCAACCTTGCCCCTTAGCCTATATAAACATTGAAAGGATACGGATGTCGCCTAGAGGGGGGTGAATAGGCGATTTAAAACTTTTCCTAGAGTGGCTCAACAACGGCGGAATAAAACTAGCGTTTACTTTGTTAAGCACAACCTAGAATCAAATAAGGTTCACCTATGTGCACCAACAACTTATGCTAAGCAATACAAGCAACAAAGTGATAGCAAGATATATATTACTTCAAGAACGAAGTCTATCACAATGTAAAATGCATAAATAAAGAGCTTGGGTATAGAGATAACCGAGGCACGCGGGGACAACGATATTTTACTGAGTTCCTCCCAACATGGAGTACATATCGTTTGGAGAGGGGGTGGTATCAAACCACCAACGCCACAAAAGGCCTCCCTTATTCTCCGATGAATCTCACCCCAACGGGATCGATCCACGCTTCCACTATCGATGCACTTGTCGGTGGCAACCGGAACCTATCACAAGGTTGGGGCACTTCTCCACAACTTAATTGGAGGCTCCCAACAAATGCCACCAAGGACACAATGCCACCAAGGACACAAAACCGTCTAGGGTTCCAAGAACCCAAGAGGGACAAGCTCCAATGAGTAACACAAACCAAATCCTCCGAGGAGAACTCAAACCGATGCACCAAATGCAAATGGAAAGAACACCACAAAGATGCTCCAATCCCTCACTCTCAAGTTCCAACAAATCTACTAAATCTATTGGGGGAACAAGAGAGGAGGAATCAAAGAGGGACACAAAATCCCCCAAAATCTAGATCCCCAAATATACACTCACAAAGAGATGAATTGGTTAGGTCAAAACGTGGATCTAGATCTCCTCTCTCTTCCACTCAAATATGGGCAAGAATCATCGAAGGGGAAGAGATTAGATAATAGAAGAGAAAGAAATTGCCCTAAACGATAATGGACAAAAGGCTTATATATGTCTAGGAAAAATATGGCCGTTCGAGCGATTTTCCTGAACGGTCCGGTAGAACCGGAACGGGCTGGTACTACCGGACCATAACTGTCGTGGTGGTGGCACGGCAGATGCCATGGGTAGGCTAAAGTGTGGGGCCAATGGATGCTAGTGGGATCTGGGGAGGGAAGATGCAACTGTCTTTACGCCTAAGTTGCCAAAGTGATGAACTTTATTTCTCTCTTGTTGGGTTACAAGGGCTCCTTGAGCTGTTTGTAAGGGAACAATGTGAATCTCCCCAGCCTAACGTTGCCCAAAAGACCCGATCCCTCCCTCAGGGTCCAAACCTCCCCTTATAAAGGGGTGCCTTGGGTGCCCTTAGGGCTGACGAGGCAAGCATATTCGTGGAATATGCTTGTCCCAAAATAGTAGTTCGGCCGCCTCCTTTCCCTGTTGCCCTTCTAATGACAAGGCTCGGTGGCCCCCCTCTGCGTGCCTCGGGCTCCAGGGACATCACCTCCGTGACCTCCTTACGCCCCTCGGCATGCATCCTTGTCTCTTGTGCTTGGCCTGCTCGATTCCTTCTAGCCTGCGGCTGTAGTTGACCTTGGGCTTCTCCTTCTCCTACAAGCTTCGTATCTCGGCCTTACCTTATGTTTCGGCTCGTTCCTCACGCACGAAGATCATTTGGGTAACCGGCCGATTCTCTCGTTAACTCGGCCGGTAACCACTTGATACATATACATGGGCTTCTTGCCTCGCTCATCGGCCGACATATCCATGATTCGGCCGATCTAGGCCGTAGCTCGGAACCGAGACGGGTACCTCTGTCTTTCCCGTCTCGACCTACCGAGGTTAACCCCGACATTAGTCCCCGGTGGTGTGGCCCTGTCAATAGCTTTGGCGGGTTATATCAGCTTCATTACTTTCTTGAGTTTTGTTTCGAGCTTTGTCCTCGTCCGAGGGTTTCCTTGTTCCTTCCATTATGCGCCATGTCCTACGTGTCACCTCATCATTGCTCTTCTAGTTTTAGGTCCTTCTACGGTGCTTCTTGACAAGCTACGGTGAATTCCACTGCCTGCGCCCGCGCCTCGTGTACCGCTCCCCTCGGGATCGTAACAACTTTTCTTTGTCTGTGGTCATTGGTGTGGCTCCACTTACCGTCGTGTGTTCGTGCCGTTTCCACGATATACACGGGTAACTGCCACACCCACGATCCCACTCCCTGTGCGTGGCTCGTCTATAAAGAGGAAAGCGTGCCCTTGGGTTCATCTTTCCCTTATCGCCGTGTATACGCTCTCCTTCTTCCCTTCGCTGCGTGCTCTCCTGCCCGCTCGCCCGCGTTCATCCGCGAGCCTCCGCCGGTGAGGACTCCGTCGCGTCGTTCGCCCGCCCTCTACGCTGTGGGTCCGCCGGTGAGTCCTTCGACCATCTTGCCCAGATCTTGCCCTAGATCAATCCGCTTCATTTCGTGCTCGGGCGGTTCTTCCTCTCTTCGCCATTGTTTTCGTGCTAAGCTCCGGGGCCTTGTAGCTCTAAGCTCCCTCCGCCAGTTCTTCCTCCGGCGATCTCCGGTGCACCCATGTCTAGCTCGTTTAGCGGTGCTCTTGTCGAAGACGATGGCGGCTCTGGGCGGCGTGGAGTCGTGAGGCTCCTCGATCCACGCCGTGAGATTGAATGGCTCATCCGAACTCGTCGTTCCTGCCCGAGGTTTCTGCGTTTACCGGCGAATCCTCTCCGATTATCGAGAGAGGCGGTATGTGGTTTTCATGTCTCCGCCGCCCGTGGCTTGGTCTCCCTCTCAGCGATTTTGCTAGAGAATTCCTTGATTACTTGACCTTGACGCACCACCTTCTCTGACGCCATAGCTTCTCTTTCGCTTTTATCTCGCATCGGAGGGTTACTTGACTGTGGCCATCGGTGCACGTCTGGTGAAGTTCTTCCGGATCCGCTCAACGTCATTCGACAAATCTCTGCATCCTTCCGAAGCTGCTCACCCAATGTGGGCGTCTATTACACCTCGGGAAATCCGTGTTCCCCGTGTCCTTTGGGTTGGAGTCATGCAAGAAATGGCATAAATCATTCTTCTATGTCAAAACGGAGGCGGAAGACAAGATTCGGCTCCCGTTCTCAATCGGCCCTCCTTCCAAAGTGATGGCTATATAATCCGAGAAAAACTCATGCCTTGGCGAGGCTTTGAGATTCGGCTAAAAGAGTTGATCGGGCGGGCTGTGCGGCGAACACGATGGCAACTTTTATCGATGGCGGATCTGCCCCTTCGGCAGCGGACCCACAAGCTTTGCTATATGAGTGGTCCTCTCGATCCGAACAGTCTCGACCGTGGAGTTGGACAACTATCTTATTCATAAGCGGCGTCGAGCTATCTTCAAGACCGAGATGCACGAGGATTGGTCCTGGGGTTAAAACCATTTACCGCGACAATCCGCCTCCCGAGGTATGCCTAATCCTCATTACTCTATTTCTCCTTAATTCCTAGAGACTGGTTTACATGATTTTCTTTCTCCTCGTCCTGCAGAGGTTTGCGAAGCGAAGAACGAGGGCCGAGGTTCTGCAGCTCCCTTGGCCCATGACAGGAGTGCCGGATCTTGGTGAGCCGGACTCAGGAGTTCGTCCCTAAGTCGGATCCTCTCGGCTCGAGCTGGCAAAACTCAGCGCAAGAAGAGGAAGGTGATTGGACGAGGTCCAAGTTCTTGAGGTAGTTGCCGCCATGCCTATTTCTTATGCATTTCCGGCTTCTACTTTCCCAGCTAATCCGGCGGTCAGGTTCACGGCCGAACCTATTGCTTCCGGCCTCCGTTACCTCGGGAAGCCGGGGCTCCTGCTAGTGCCTCGGGCGGCTCCTAAAAGCGAATAAAGAAATCCGCCCGAATCCTCCCAGCGCAAGACTATGCCGGGGTTCTTTGGGTAAGTTCTTTTGCCTATATTTCTTGTTTCTCTCTTTCATTTCCCATCTTGTGAATCTTCTTTCTTATTTTGGCGGTGCTCCTGTCATCTGTTAAACCCGGCGGTCCTAGTATGACTAGCCGTCCGATTAACCGCCATCTCCTCCTCCCGATGATAGTGAATTCCTAGTCCTATTCGTCCTGCTTCTCCCCGCTCTAAATCGTGCTTTGCTCGTCGTGATGCCCCGAGACTTCTCCCATTGATCTGGATCCGATCCGGCCCTCCGATGTTTTGTTGAGCCAGCCCCTCTATGGGTCCCAGCTTTTCCATTGAACCTCCATCTCTGCAGCAGTTTCTCGGTCATCCCGACCTTGGCAGAAGGTCGTTGCCCGGCGCCCTCTGCGAGCTTATCTTCCTGATCCTAAGGACTCGTCCCCACTTGGCGCAACTTCCTGCGGCGCCTCTTCTAAGGAGAAAGCGATGCTATTGCCGTCAAGACTTCCTCTCGAAGGTCTTGCGGCTCTTCTCAACCAGTATTGCAGGGCCTTCATGAGGGAGCTGCATCGCCAAAGTTCTTTGTTACCTCGGCGGCCGTGATCGACTTGCTCTTCATAAGAGCCTGATCGCCATGGTCGGACCGCTGCCGGGTAAAGTTTTAACTCGGATGCTAAGCGGGAACAGCCTTGGCGCTGGTTGAGTATGCCAATCGGAATGCTCTTGATCATTTTGAGGGCAATCCAAACAACCAACCTTTCGACTTTCGACATCGATGGCCGTTTTGATCATCTGCCCAGTATATCATTGATACCAACAAGATGAATCGGTAATTATTTTATCTCCGAGTCTTAAATTATTCTCCGGATGTTACCATATCTCCTAGTCCCGAAACTTGCAAGGAGATAACTTGTTGTATGCTTGGAAGTTTGACTTATTATTTCTAGGGTTTGTTAGTCCGGCCATCTAGTTCGTAGTTTACTCGGACGTGATGTAGCTTTGAATATCCATCCCCCCAGAGTCGAGTTAAGTCCTTCGTGACTCGGATCGCATAGCTTTGAATATCCGACCTGTGGCGAATTAAGCTTTGCTTGATTTGGATGTAGTTTAGCTTTGACTATCCAGCCACCTAGATCTGAGTTAAGCTTTGCTTGATTCGGATCTAGTATAGCTTTGAGTATCCAGCCACTTATAGCCGAATTAAGCTTTGTTTGATTTGGATTTGGTATAGCTTCGAATATCCAGCCACCTAGATCCGAATTAAGCTTTGCTTGATTCGGATCTAGTTTAGCTTTGAATATCCGGCCACCTAGATCTGAGTTAAGCTTTGCTTGATTCGGATCTAGTATAGCTTTGAATATCCAGCCACCTAGAGCCGAATTGAGCTTTGCTCGAATCGAATATGGCATAGTTTTGAATATCCAGCCACCTGCAGCCGAATTAAGCTTTGCTTGATTCGGAACTAACTTTGAATATCCGACCACCTAGATGAATTAAGCTTTGCTTGTTTGAGATCTGGTATATTTGAATATCCAGCCACCTAGAGCGAATTAAGCTTTGCTTGATTCGGATCTAATTAACTTACTTGTTGTTTTATGACTTTGCTTCATTGCTCGGGTTGCACATGACCGACGGACCGCCGAGTTCGAGAGGTTGCTTTTTCGCCGTAAGTCGGAAGAAAGTGCGAAAGTTCTGTGGCAAAGAAGGCGATGAAGTCGATAGTTCGTTTTCCTTATTTCCACCTTACTCATATACTCGTCCGGAGTGCGGCTCACTTCTTGTTAAATAGGTAATATTAATAACCTCAATATCCGCCTTGAAAAGAAGATTAAGACCTTGGAAGGTTAGTTTCCTTTCTACTTCCTTCCTTCTCCTTTTAGTATCTATACTAAGTTTCCTTATTTGCGTTGGGATGTGGCAAAGCGAGTTGCAAGACTTTGCGATTAATGCAACAAGATTGCATGCCCATGCGGCGTGATGCTTCATTTTTTTAGAACAAAGCAGTTCACTCGGCGCAACTACAAGAGAAAGATGATGAGATAGCTCAATGCGAAATCCGAGGTGAATACACTCAAGCTCTCTCAGAAATCCGAGCTAGAAAAGGTCGACCAAGAATTTGCCGAGGAGAAGAATCGGCTGACTCTGGATTTACAGAAGAGCAAAGAGCTCCTCGAAGCTGCCGAACTTAAAACTCGTGGTTTGAGCGAGGAACTTGCTCGTTTCGAGAAGAGTAAAACTGCTTGGGCCAAAGACCTTCAGATAATGATGCATTACATTCATCGTAAGTTAGTTGGCCTGGCCGAACTATGTTTTTTCTTTGTCGTCATTGCTATCTTTTGACACGTCCATGTTTTGCGCAGATCACTTCCCCGAAGCCAAAACCGTGAGCTCTAAAGCTGTTCTTGCAGCTCGCGCTCGTCGAGGTGAACCTGTTGCTGTTGACTTTGAATATTCTATGGAGGATTTCTTGGTTCTTGTTGGTCTGCGGTTGGTCGATGAAAATTATGGGCGGGATTTGGTGCGAGGCCTATCAGCCTATCATGCACTCTGGCCAAATACCTCGGGGACTCCCGATATCGATAAGGTCAAGTTACTGGTGGCCAGGCTGATGGCGTCTGAGAGACAGCTGAGTCTTTGGAGAGAATCTGCTGCGCGTGCCGGTGCCGACATGGCCCTAACGGTAATCATGTCATGGTATGAAGACATTTCTCTTGACATTCTGAGGAACCTGCGCACTGGCTCTCGCTGGGTTGAAGATCCCACCTATGTTGCTCTTCGTCAAACTCGAGCTTTCCAGCTCATTGAGTATGCCGATGTGCACACTTGGAATGAAGGGCCAAGTTTTCTCCCAGATCCGGATCAGGAAGTCGCGGCTGAAGGTGCCTCGGGGGATGATTCAGCCGAGCATGGTGAAGGTGATTGACCCACATCCGATAGCTCCAGCTCAAGCTCGGATAGCAGCGGCGATGCGGTCTTCCTCCAAAGGCACCGGGCATTCTACAGCGTCTTGGCGCTCTGAACAACCCGTGCTACGCCGAAGTTACACAGGTGGCCGGAGGCGACCTCGGTCAGTACCTCCTACCTCGGGGCGCCCTTTGAGCAAGGAGTGGCCCTCCAACGAGCAGCGCCTAGGTTATTTGTGATCCCTGGTATGCGGGCGTATAATGTAACGAAAAATTTGTCAACTCGAATGATTGAACTTCTTTTGCTATGTGTTGTTGAGATTCTTTGTTAAGTGGATTCTCGTCCAATTCTTGCCTTCTGGCTCGTACTTTCTTTATCTTTAGGGCTTAACTTTGCCGTTATTTTGATGGTCTTATCCAAGCATTAACGCTGAATATCTTCATTATTGACCTGTTTTGAATATAAGTTAACTACTCCGTTGTGGGAGCAAGCAACAATCATTTGGATCATTGTTTATCGTCCGAATCGTTGCTTTAGATGCCGAGGTTTAAGTGTGAATACTCATTTGACATATCATAAGATAGTACCTGAGTCAATGCTTTTAGCACCGAGGTTCATATTCGTAACCATATGGCAGTCCCCGAGTCATTGCTCTTGCGTATGTCGAGGTTCAAGCGAAATACTCATTACATATGGCGGTCCCGAAAGTTGCTCTTGGTTCCAGTTTTAAACATCTAACATGAAATAACATAACATATTGTAGTCCCGAGTAATCGCTCGGGTTAGGTTTACACATCTAACATGAAATAACATAACATATTGTAGTCCCCGAGTAATCGCTGCGGGTTCCGAGGTTTACACATCTAACATGAAATAACATAACATATTGTAGTCCCGAGTACTGCCTGGGTTCCGAGGTTTTACATCTAACATGAAATAACATAACATATTGTAGTCCCCGAGTAACTGCTCTGGGTGCCGAGGTGCAAATACACCATTGGTTTGTGACCTTGAGATGTAACGCTACGAGTAAAACGGCCGAAGTAAAGCCACATTCGGTAGCGTTTCTTCACCAGCTTTTGCGCCTTGTTCTCTCCGAGGATTGAGCATCAATCGGATAATATGCATCGTTGTGCAATGCTTTGCTCATGATAAATGGTCCTTCCATGGGGTGATAATTTGTGCATGCCGGCCGTTTGCACCGTAGGAGGACTAGATCTCCTTCCTTGAATACTCTTGGGTGCACTTTCTTTGTGATATCGCCGTAAGTTACGTTGATAAATAGCCGATCGTGATAATGTCAACTCCGGCTTCTTCCAGGTCTACGGCATCTTGCGAAACTAATTCATTTGTTTACGAAGTTGTGTCTTGAGCAACTCTTGGCGAGTCATAGATTATGTCATTTGAGTATCTTGCCTACGCTCGTATACCGAGAAAGAATGGGGTGTAACCGTTGATCTATTCGAGTAGTCCGGAGACTCCATAACTGCTGGGATTTCTTCTATCCAACATCCTGCCGACCATTGCAATGGTTCAACCATCGTGGTTTTATTCACGATAACACCAGTCCATTAGATCTTTCAACCTGCCCATTGGATCTTTGGGTGGGCCACCGAGGCAACATCTAGTCTTATGTGCTTCTCTTGGCAAAATCTGAAGGCTCATACGCAAAATTCGTGCCATTATCTGTAATAATCTTTGTGTGGGTATCCGTATCTCAAGATGATATCCTTGAGAAATTTCACTGCTGTGTGCCCATCACATTTTTTGATTGGTTTTACTTCAATCCATTTTGTGAACTTGTCTACCATAACCAAGATGTGGGTCATCCCTCCTCTCGCCGGCTTGAAAGGTCCCACCATGTCTAAACCCCATACAGAAAATGGCCAAGTGATGGGTATTGTTTTTAATTCGGCCGACGGCATATGTATTCTGGTTGCATATCTCTGACAACCATTGCACTTCTTAACTAATTCTTCTGCCTCTTTTAACGCCGTTGGCCAGTAAAATCCATGCCTGAATGCCTTGGCTACTAAAGCGCGAGATGAGGCATGGTGCCCACATTCTCCTTGGTGTATGTCCAGAAGGATTTCCTGACCTTCTGCGGAACTCACGCATTTCTGCAATATGTTCGTTACGCTTCTCTTATATAACTCATTGTTTATGATTGTATAGGCTTTTGCTCTTCTGACGGTTTGTCTGGCTAATACTTCATTATTCGGCAATGCCGCGTCTTTTAGATATGAAAATATGGGTTGCGCCCATATCGGCACTGCTCTTTCTGCAGTGATTTCACTGTCTATCTCCATGTTTTCTGCCGACGTATATACCTCGGCCTCCTCCATGATTGCTATTACCTCGGCTGTCCCCCTCTTTATGGGTTCCGAATCTTTCTGCGGATCTACCTCCATTGGCGTATGATTTTCTGCAGAACTTGCTGGGATAAAGATTGATTCGGACTCTGGCGATGGGTTTATTGATGGTTTCCTGAGGTGCTCCAGGGCAATACAGCGGAATCATTGCCGGGTTGATCCTAATTTTGACAATGTGTCGGCGTCATTTTACGCTTCGTGGTATGTGGTGGAATTCACATCCTTCAAAATATCCACTGACTTTCTGCACATGGAATCTGTATAAAGCCATATTAGCATCTAATGCGTCCCAAGTGCCCGATACTTGCTGTATTACTAGATCCGAGTCACCGTAACATAGGATTCGGCGTATTCCAATTTATTTTGCCACCTTTAATCCATGGACTAGTGCTTCGTATTCAGCTACATTGTTGGATGCGGCAAAATGTATTTGCAGGACATATTTCAACTGATCTTTTTTAGGCGAGGTCAGCACTATTCCTGCTCCCAAACCGTTCCTTAGTTTGGAACCATCAAAATGCATTGTCCAGTAATTTGGATCTGGCAGTGGTGGCTCATATTGCACCTCGGCCCAGTCTACGAGAAAGTCGGCGACAGCCTGAGATTTGATCGCATCTCTTCTATCAAATTGTGGAGCATATGGTGATAACTCGATCGCCCATTTTGCTATTCGGCCACTTGCATCTTTGTTGTTCAATATGTCGGCTATGGGTGCCTCACAGATTACTTTGATGGGGTGCTCTTCAAAGTAATGCTTAAGCTTTTTTGCCGACATATATACTCCATAAGCCATCTTCTGATAGTGCGGATAATTCTGCTTTGAAGCGGATAATACTTCACTCAGATAGTATCGGCCTGGGTGACTTACCCTCTTCAAGTCGTTCCACTACCACCACAGTGCTAACTACTCGATTAGTAGCCGCTACATAGAGTAGCATAGGTTCTTTCGATAATGGAGAAGCTAAAATGGGTGCCGTAACTAGCATCTTTTTCAATTCGTGAAATGCAAGGTCGCTTTGGGAGTCGGCAAATTGAATTTGTCCGACTTTCTCATCGGTGATAAAGTGGTAGTGCCTTTTCTCCTAGCCGACATACAAATCGACTAAGCGAGGCTAGACAGCCCGTGAATTTTTGTACATCGTTCAAGCATCTTGGCAATTCCATTCTTTCTATCGCTCTTATCTTGGTTGGATTAGCCTCGATACCTCGGCTGGACACAAGGAAACCGAGTAATTTTCCTGCCGGCACGCCAAATGTGCACTTCTCTGGGTTAAGTTTCATTCGGAACCTTCTCAGGTTCGCGAAAGTCTGCCGTATATCTTCTAGCAAGGTTTTGCTCTCCTTAGTTTTGATGACTACGTCATCCACATATACTTGTACATTTTTTCCTATCTGATCATGTAAACACTTTTGCATGCATCTTTGATATGTTGCTCCTGCATTTCGCAGGCCGAATGGCATTGTGCGATAACAATAAGCCCCGTACGGGGTAATAAACGCAGTCTTTATTTGATCGGCCGGATTTAACGGTGTATCGGTGGAAACGAATCTGGCGTCTACAAATGATAACGACTCACAACCCGGTCGAGTCAATGACTTGGTCTATTCTAGGCAAAGGAAAAGGATCTTTCGGACATGCTTTGTTCAGGTTAGTGTAGTCGATACACATTAGCCATACAATGGCTACATTGCGGTCATCTTTTTCTTTTCTACTAGCACGGATTTGATAACCAATCCGGATAAAACCTCCATGATGAACCCGGCGAGAAGCCAGCTATTTCATCTATTATTTTTCTCCTGTCTTGGACGGCGGAGGTTGCTTCACCGGCCGTGCTCCTGGCACGTTTAAAGAGTGCTCGGCCAACTCCTCGGCACACCTTGCGGATCTTGAGTTGACCATGCAAATATGTCCCGATTCTCACGGAGGAAGTTGGTGAGCTCGCCTTCCTATTTAGCGTCAAGACCTGCACCAATAGTAGGTGCGCTCGGGAATTGCTCATCAATGAAACTTCTTCGTCTCTTTGGTCGGTTGAAAAGAAACTGCCATGAGGGTTGGCCAATGCGGCATGCTTAATCGTGTTTGTGCGAGGGCTGCTACCTCTGAATCCTTTTCTTTTCTCTTGCTATAACCAATGACTCGGCCAAATTTGACCCGCCGAGGCACACTCCATTGACTTCTTGTAATCCCTATTTGTTATCACCCCTTGTGGTCCGGGTAACTTCATCTTTAGATAACCTATGATATTGCTCATGAATTTGGCGGTCTTGCGTCCGAGTGAAACATGATAACAACTTTCGGATCGACCACCTCAAATTCCAAATTTTACGCTCTGCTTATCTCTTATCGAATAATACGTCCACTCGGACTTTACCGATGGGCTCACATGAAAGCCACACTATCCCATGGAAAGTTGTCCTCGTGGGTGTAGCATGTTACGTGATATACCGAGCTTGTGCATGGTATCTTTGTACATGATGTTATCTGCTTCCATTGTCGATGAGTACTTTTGAGAATTTCACATTGATGCTTGGTCCACAAATGTCGGATCCAACACAAGTGCGTATGATCTGGACTCGGCATTATTACGGGTGATCTTTCATGCTCCAAGTCATCTCTGATCGGAC
This sequence comes from Avena longiglumis, assembly GCA_030063025.1. Classification (NCBI taxonomy): domain Eukaryota; kingdom Viridiplantae; phylum Streptophyta; class Magnoliopsida; order Poales; family Poaceae; genus Avena; species Avena longiglumis. Next base: position 97,421,734 of record CP125976.1, read on the forward strand.
CATGGCTGGTATCTTGGCTTCTTTGGTACAAGCGCATTCACTTCCATATGCCGTATTGCACGCTCGCTTGTCTTGCTGTTACGTGAACACACAATAAGACCGGTGATGTTCCTGTAATCATTCGTCCGGCATTTGCGGATTTATCCTTCCGTCCGCCTTTGGTTCATTACTTGATGCTGCATCCCTCCGATCCGAGTTATCGTACCTCGGGGGAAGCGGTAACATCGATTCTTTGTATTTGCTCCGATTAAGCTGCGGTGATCTTTCTGTTGCACGATGGGAACCTGAACTCTGGGTTCCCCATCATTTTTCATCGAGCGCATTGCGGGTTGTATGATTGGCTGGTCTTGATGGGTTTGATGTGAAATTTACACGGCTGATCCAACATGGATTCAACGTATACTTGCCTCTCTTGCCATTGCTTCTTTTGCTCGGGGTCCATTGCCTCTTTCCATCATTTCTTGCGGTCCTTTGTTGAGGTCCATTTTTACGTCGTTGAGTTGCTCTGACTCGGCCGATCTTCTTCAGCCACATGGGCCGAATTATACCTATAATCCGGCCTCTCTTCTCTTCTTCTTCCTCTGAAATCACGCCTAGATGACCCGGCCAGCTCTCTCGTGTACTGGTCTTGTTGCTCACGATGATCTGCCGACATTAACTCCGGTTGGGTCGGGTCACCCAATGCATAGGAGTCCGCTATTCTGATAGTCTCTGCGGTGTGGTCGGCATATCTCTGCGGCGTTGCCCGACACCTGCCCGTGGCAACGGCCTTGCGAACCAAGCGATCGCTTGCGATTCGATAACTCCTTCACATGAGTTTCTCGGGTTACACCATCGAGTTAAAACTCTCTATCTGTTTCATTCGGCCTTCTTGCACATGGCTGAATTCTTTGTGGTCTATTCGGTCTCTTGTATGTCTTTGGTAAAGTTCTTTTTAACATCTCTTCGAAATCTAACCAGCGGTTGATCTTTGCTGGTTGATTATTCAACCATACCAGCTGGTCCTTCCAACATCTATGGGACATACCAAGCCCATCTTAGGTTGCCACCGCTATTTTCACGGTGGCATAATCAATCAACCAGTCTTGTGGCTTGGTACTTCCATTGTACGTTTTTGCCTCGCCAACGAAAATTTGGCACGGAGGTTCGCCCATGATCCGTGGTCCAAAACATGCGGACCTGGTGGACCTTGCTCTTCAATAGCTCGGACCGGTATAACCGATCCAATTTTACTCTTGCATCACTTGGCAAGTCTACGCAGGATTCTATCCTGCATCCCATAGTGATTGTCTCCACCTTGGTTTGCATATTCTACCTCGGAATATCCATCATTATACCTCTCATTCATCTGATTATAACGAGCTGGCCTCACTTCTATTTCCTGCCGAGGCTCAGGTCTTGGTTGCGGGTTGAGCGGCACTTCTCTCCTTACTCCGGCCGGGGTTTGGTTTTCACGATTGTCTCTTGCGGGTTCTTTCCTGCCGTGCTCCCCATTACCTCGGCCGCCGCCGTCCTTTTCCATACGGTCGTGGTTTCTCTCCCCACTATTACCTCAGCTTGCATTGCCTCTGTTCTCATTCACCTTTCCAATATTGCGGGTCATATGGAACAATTTGTTTGTTCCTCTTCCACGATTCTTGCTTTTTCTTTTCTAGCGTTGTTTCGGGTGAAGATGCGGCTGCCTTGAGATAAAGCAGTGCTGCTCTGCCGAATGAACCATCCGTGAAGCCCCTGGTCTTGCGGGTTAGCTCGAGCATTTCCTCATTTTCTTTGGTTCGCGATGCGCAGCTCATTCACTCTTTCTTGTTGCTTACGCGAGCTTCCCGTTAACCCTCTAGTTCTAATGCTGCGGCATTTGCCGCTCGTAGGTTTTTCACGGGGTATTGTACCTCGGCAAACCCAAATCCTTTGATTCGGCTCTGAGCTTCATGCTCTTTGTTAATATCATTCATGAGGTTCTTTCCTCTTAATCTTAGTTCGTCCACCGCTCGGTGCGATATCAACTTATTAGCTTTTGCATATTCTCTCGAGGTCTGTTCAAGGATTCTCAGGCTGATACTTTTTGGCCTCTACCGGCACCTTTTGCACGGTTTCCTCTAACTCCGCTTTGAGCATTTGCGGATCAAGTATCGGTGCTACAGGTGTGGTTAAGTTCTCTATAGTTGCACGAAGAATGTTCTCAGTCTCTCCAGGTGGTCCTCTCACTCTTGGTGCCTTTGGGGTGGTGTCATGTAGCTCGGCGGGTTTGTCACCGGCGGAATTACCTCGGTGGTTTGCGGTGTACCTTGGGCGGACCACAATGCTGCGGCGGGTTCTGCTTGACCGGCTAATGCTGCTCGCTTGTGTCCTGCTGCGACCATCACCTCGTCTTGCTGCCGGATGCTCTCTGACAGACTGCTCGCGGCGCTTGGTGGTTCCCTGCAACAACAACTGGTGAGGATAAATGTCGGTGATGTCGGCGCTGGCGTAGACCTGTGCTCGCCCGGGCCGATGAAGATCCGTTGCGGCGGGGTTTTCCCACAAGCTCCTGCATTGTCTCGACATAGTCGCGAGACCAAATCTGGACCAAGCGAAACAAACGCGCTCGCCGGTGTTGATGAAGTTTCCGTCCGGATCACAACTCCACTTGCTGGCCCCACGGTGGGCGCCAACTGTCGTGGTGGTGGCACGGCAGATGCCATGGGTAGGCTAAAGTGTGGGGCCAATGGATGCTAGTGGGATCTGGGGAGGGAAGATGCAACTGTCTTTACGCCTAAGTTGCCAAAGTGATGAACTTTATTTCTCTCTTGTTGGGTTACAAGGGCTCCTTGAGCTGTTTGTAAGGGAACAATGTGAATCTCCCCAGCCTAACGTTGCCCAAAAGACCCGATCCCTCCCTCAGGGTCCAAACCTCCCCTTATAAAGGGGTGCCTTGGGTGCCCTTAGGGCTGACGAGGCAAGCATATTCGTGGAATATGCTTGTCCCAAAATAGTAGTTCGGCCTCCTTTCCTGTTGCCCTTCTAATGACGCAAGGCTCGGTGGCCCCTCCTGCGTGCCTCGGGCTCCGGGGCTCACCTCCGTGACCTCCTACGCCTCGGCTGTGCATCCTTGTCTCTTGTGCTTGGCCTGTACGATTCCTTCTAGCCCTGCGGCTGTAGTTGACCTTGGGCTTCTCCTTCTCCTACAAGCTTAGTATCCTTTCGGCCTTACCTTATGTTACTCGGCTCGTTCCTCACCTGCACGAAGATCATTCGGGTAACCCGGCCGATTCTCTCGTTAACTCGGCCGGGTAACCACTTGATACATATACATGGGCTTCTTGCCTCCGCTCATCGGCCGACATATCCATGATTCGGCCGATCTAGGCCGTAGCTCGGAAACCAGACGGGGACAGTACCTCTGTCTTTCCCCGTCTCTGACCTACCCGAGGTTAACCCCCCGACAATAACCAGCAAACTACATGAAAAACCAACCAGCGAGCAGGAAATCAAGGCGATGAGGGCCACCGCGAGCAGCGAAGCGAAGCAAAGCGGCAGCGGCTAGCCGCGTGGGGAGCAATGATTGCGCGGCGGCGGCGGCTACAATGGCCGGGCCAGCATGGGCGAGCAGCGCATCTGTCAACGCTACGAGGTAGCCCGCGGAGAAGGCGAGCAAGCCAGGCGGTGGGCCCGATGCAGGCCAGCTACTGGCAGCGTCTGAGGAAATGGCGAAAGTGGCGCTGACACGGAACCAGCTGGCAGCGTGGGGTCAACGCGAGGAGGCAGTGCGGCGCGCGTGGGATGCAAGCGGGAATAGCGGCAGCCAGCAAGGCGGACCCGACGGCGTCTTGAGGAAGCGGCCTTGTCTTGGCGGCGAAGCGAGGCGCTGAGTGGGCGACAAGTGGCAGCTGCACGCGCGGGTCAACGTGATGAGCGGGACACGAGGAGCGAGGCAGAGATTTACGGGCGGATATTTACCAGCGGCGGTACGGCCTGCGGAATACCGACCGATACTACCGGGAAATACTACTGGGCGAGGCAGAGAAGAAATGGGCTACGCTCAGGGGCGGGCGGTAGTACCAGCCCGCCCGGGCGGTACTACCGCTCGGCCCAGAAACAAATATCCCTTTTTCTTTTTTCCTTTTTAAACACAAATAAAGTAAACTTCAAATATCCATAACTTTGGCTAGGAGACTCCGATTGACCCGATTCCAATTGCGTTGGAAAGAGGACGACAAGAGCTACCCCACTTGGTGATAATACTTTATGTATTCTATAGCGATATACCTCACTTGGTGATAATCCGGAAAACCGCAAAGATCAAAATCGCAACAAGATATAAAAGAGAGATCCGGTTTTGATGAATAAGAGCTTGTTATGGAGATTACCACAAGCTCTATATCCTCACATGAATAAGATCAAATAACAACCAAATACGATGATGCAAGTATGCAAAGGTTTGAGCTCTCTCCGAACGATATGATCGAGTTACCCATTCGAGAGCCCCTCTTGATAGTACGGTTATCTATCCTAAACTCGGTCTCCCACACACAACATGAGACCAGAAAAAGGGAAAACCTATCAAGATTATACCTTTGTCTTGAGCAATCCACTTGAGCTCGATGTAGACGAACTTGCCCTTATCAAGATGGAACGCCTTTATTAATTCCTCTTCATTGATCCATGATTACTGAGGATGGCAAGCATCAAACATGAGATCTTCTATAGATGGTGCATTATGAGCTTGCACAACACATCTCCTTCTCACTTCATCGACCTTGAAGCCAACACATGCTCCAAGCGATGCCAATGGACAAATCCTACAAGTATAACTTAATACACACATTAGTCCATAAAGATTGTCATTAATTACCAAAACCACACATGGGGGCCCACATGCTCTTTCAAACACCCCGAGGCAGAAATCCTAAGTACCCGATCAGAAATCCACGAAATAGTCTGTAGCCACCGCCACCATCGTCCCTAGATCGGGGGCGGTCCGAAGCTCTTCCCTGCACCCTATAGGAGGGGAGAGATCATCTCGGAGGCCTTCTTCATCACCATGCCAGCCTCCGGAGTGATGCATGAGTAGTTCACCCTTGGACTATGGGTCCATACAGTAGCTAGATGGTTGTTTCTCCTCCTTTGTGCTATCATGTTTAGATCTTGTGAGCTCCGTTCATGATCAATATCATCTATTTGTAATCATACATGTTGTGTTTGTTGGGATCCGATGGATATTGAGTACTATGTTCAAGATTGATTATTGATTCTATCATGTCTGTGTTATTTGTGATCTTGCATGCTCTCCATTACAAGTAGATACTTTGGCCAAGTAGATGCTTGTAACTCCAAGAGGGAGTATTTATGCTCGATAGTAGGTTCATGCCTCTAGTAATCTGGGGAAGTGATAGAAATCTCTAAGGTTGTAGATGTGTTGTTGCTACTAGGGAGAAAACAACAATCCTTTGGCCAAGGGCAATTGTATTGTTTACTTTACACACTTTGCTTAATGCAATTATCTGTTGCTTGCAACTTAATCTTTGGAAGGGTTCGGATGATAACCCGAAGGTGGATTATTAGTCATAGATGCAGTTGGATTACGGTCTATGTATTATGTTGTAATGCCCAAACGAATCTCACGGAAATTATCATGACTTGTACATGCATATTTATGCATTTTCAATATGTCAATTGCCCAACTGTAATTTGTTCACCCAACATGGTATTTATCTTATGGAGAAACACCTCTAGTGAACTGTGGACCCCGGTCCATTCCTTACCATTGATATTCCATCTATTGTTTACCATTTACTATTTACTTTCTGCAAGCAATTACTATCTTCCACACTATATGTTTAATCCTTTGTTTTCAGCAAAACCAGTGAGATTGACAACCTCACTATAAATTGGAGCAAAGTAATGTGGTTGTGTTGTGCAGGTTTCAAGTTGCTAGCAACACCTTGGAGTTGTTTCCTTACTCCTACTGGTTCGATAACCTTGGTTTCATAACTGAGGGTAACTTGCTGCTGTGCTCATCATACCTTCTAATGACCCACAAGTATAGGGGGTGTATCATAGTACTTTTGATAAATAGGAGTGTCGATCCCAACGAGGAGCAGAAGGTGTTAACTAGTGGTTTGGAACAGGAATTCTCTGTAAATACTTAGCAAACGGATTTTTAGGGTTTTTTGGTAAAGCAAAGCAATAAAGTGAAAGTAAATAAAGATAGCAAATAATTGCAGCAAGTGGCCCAATACTTTCTTAGCAAAGGACAAGCCGGTTGTATTACTTATGAGTACCAAACGTTCTCGAGGACACATGGGAATACTGTCAAGTGCTTTTGCTTCATATAGTTGATTAATCTTCTTTAGTTTGATAGGTGTCGTGTGGGTGAACCTATGCTAATGTACCGACCTTACTGGGACTAATACATACTTGTTATTAAACCCCTTGCAAGCATCCACAACTACAAGAAATTAATTAAGATAAAAACCTAACCACAGCATTAAACTCTGAGATCCTACACTCCCTTGTGCAAAAGTTTCCTAACGGGGGTTCAGGTTTCTATCACTCCGGCAACCCCACAATTAGTAGCCAAATACACAATGTGTTCCCCTAGGCCCATAAATGGTGAAGTATCATGTAGTCGATGTTCACATGACACCACTAGAAGAATAGCACCACAACTTAAATATCAAACCATTGAATAATAGCTCAACAAAATTCCACTACTAACAACATGACTTCTCCCATGTCCTCAAGAACTAAACGAACTACTCATGAGACATCATATGGATCAAGATCAGAGATGATATGATGATGAATAATAATCTGAACATATACAATAATTCAATGGTTCCACTCACAAGCATCAACTACAAAAGTAATTAACACCGGGAAAGTTCCCCCTAAGAACTATGCAAGATTCAACACAATTGTTACAGCGGGATAGAGTGGTGATGATGGTGCTGGTGGATATGGTGGTGAGGATGATGATGATGATCCCTATGAAGTCTAGCTTGATGAGGGCGTTGATGGTGATGATATCCCCTCTCTGGGAAGGAATTTCCCTAGAAGAAATCCGTCTGCCGAAGAGCTCTTTCTCTCTCGGTAGTTTCTGCCCCGCAGAGGCGGCAGAATCTTTTTGTGGTCGCTCTCCATGTATTAGAATTTCGGGAGGAATATATAGGCGAAGGAGCAGAGCAGAAGGTGGACCAGGGTGTCCACACCCCCTGGTGGCGCGACCTAGGGTGGCCCGCGCATGGGGGGTGTGGTCCCATCTCATCTCCTTACAGCTTCCTTAGTCTTACGGAAAATAGGATTTTCCATGTATTTTTTGGTATTTTCTGATCTTCGCAAAAATTGCATCTAAACACCACTTTTTCCATCAGAATCCTAACTCCGGCAGTTCATCCTCCAAGAATCATCCAACATGCAAAAATAGATGAGATAACATAAGTAACACCCCTTAATATGAAATATATCAATGAATAGCAGTAAATTATGATATAGAATATTGATGCAAATTAGACATATCACCTTCCTCTTGGGGTTCCCAACGAGATCTACATATATGAGCCATCAGTCGCGTGCTTCGCGAGGGTACAATGGTGGTGACATGTCTAGGCTTTTAGATCTTAGGGATAAACATGTTCTAAGATAGTAGAATGGCTCCTTATATAGGGGCGTCGGGCCTCTTCCAGCAATTGTTAGGCGGGAAGGGTCACCACATTGCTGCTCCGCCAAATCTCGGTCTACAAGGATGCTTTTCGTAGACTATGTCTTGAGCGTCGAGGGCTTCTCGATCCTTCTATAAAGCGAGCGTCTTTAGCGTTGCTTGTCCTCGTCTGGTGCTGCCTGCTTTCTTCCTTGCATTAAAATGGCAAAGGGAAAGCCAGCCCATGCTAAGGTCATCTGTCCTACCCTTGAGCAAAAGGGGACAGACCGACCCTTTCTTTACCGAGGCGAACCGGGCGCGCAGAGCCACTGTACCCCTTGTCGGGATTCGCCTCGTCTGCTGTCTTCATAGCAAGATTACCAATTTAGCCCCAGACATGCTCCATGGTATCCGAAGCTCCGTGGAGTTGATGGGTACCACACAGGGGTCCCTTCACGCGTCACACCCTTTGTAAGTCGTGCTCTCGCGAGGCGGGACCTCGGGAGGGGTTACCCCACCGAGCCGCTTCCAGAGGCGTCGTAGCCTCTAGAGGGCATCTAGGACCAATGGATGAACTATCGACCTTCGGGACGTGGCACCTAGTTACCAGTTCTCCCACTACAGACACCCAAGATCATCACCCAAAGGACGACATGAGTCTAATTGCCAGCAGTTCTACACTTCACAGGTGGTCACGGTGTTGGACCTCCATCATAGAGGGTTCACAGGTACGATTCCATATAGAATTGCAAAGCTAAAGTGCAGTGACCCAGCATACCACTGCATGATGTAGTACACTATAGTCGTTGACATTACACCAATGAAACACCGTTCACTAGTATTACATTCCTCAGAGTGGTACAACATAAACACAGCAGGTCCAAGACATGACTATAGGTTACAACTCGACTCTTTACAAAAGATCCAGAGAACACTCTAGGTCAAAGAGAGAGAAAGAAACTTCTTACAAAGAAGAACGAGAAATAATCAACTCATAACTATCATGCAAATAAGATTAGCATCTAACTATTTGGCTTGCATTGCTGCTATTGCAATACTCTACAGAAGAAGGTTCTATAGCTAGAGATTATATTACTATCTAATCTGCAACTTCGTCTTCACTTTTGTGTATGTATATGTTGACTTTATTGACTTCATTGAAGAGCTTGAGCTTTTGATGAAGATTCCTTGAGCATAGGTTGATGTAGACGTCGTCTTTATTGGCTTCAGAATCTAGCAAGGGTTAATAAGATACGTTGAGTATGAGCGTACTCAGGAAGTTCACTAAAAAGGAGTGTTTGATGCACTAGCTACAGCCAGAGACCATAGGTCATAGGCTACGCAGGTTTTCGTAAACATTTCTTCAAAGGTTGCTTTTATTCTGAAAATCTATGTCCGTCCGCCTTCATAGGTTTACCTTTACTTTCGTGGAGTTCCTTTCCTAACGTGTTCGTACCTCCTTCCCGGAACAGGGAGTAAAAAGTTACAATTCTTACACTCTGCAGAGGTGCGTTACTTTTCCCATGAGATATCTTAAGCTTTGTTGCACAGTCGGGAGTATGTCCCCGTTCAAACTTCCATGGTTTGAGGCCCAACCTAAGATCCAAGCCAATCACTGCCCTCTTCGCAACCCCACATGTATGCACGATCCTTTGGGGATGACTACATCTCCGTTAAGCCCCCTTTCGGGAAAGCTACAACCCTGGTGAGTTCCCGAAGACTCGATGAGCCGGTTGTGCCCCTGGCAAGCTCCATAAAGGTCCTACTATACCTCCAACATCCGCTAACAGATAATCTAGACACCAAAATTGTGGGGCCTAAGGTGCGGTGACCCAGCATACCACTGCATGTGTAGTACACTATAGTTGTTGACATGACACTCTCAGAACACCGTTCTGTAAATATCACATCCCTCAGAGTGGTACAACAGAAACATTGCGGGTCCATATTACAAACATTCACACATTATTATTATTACAACACCAAAAGTTCAAGACTTCAAAAGGTTCAACTTACAAACCAAAATATAAAGTGTTTCAGCGGAATTTAAAAGTAGCGACTCCGACTAGGAGTTGAGCTCAGCAGCTTATTCTATAGAGTTCATGCTGCTCGGCTCCATTGGTTTCTACTAACTAGGATACTTAGTTGGATTCGTTATCATCGACACCATAGCGGATTTCATAATCCACTCCTTCAACACCTCCGGACAGATCAGGTTCCTCGTAGAACACATCTTCTTGGCATTCGGCTGCATACATTGGCACGTCTTCAGGATTCTCAGAGTCTAAGCAAGGATCAAAGGAAAGGATGAGTAACAGTGTTACCCAACAAGTTCATTATATGCAAGGTGGGAAGTTTGATGCTTTAACTACCACCTTGGATTATAAATCCTTGGCACTATGCAATTTTTGTAAATCTTTCTTGAAAGATTGATTTTATTATGAAAATCTATGACCATAAGCCTTCACAGATTGACCAGAACTTTCATGGAGTTCCTTTCCTACCGCGTTCGTAGCTCCTTCCTGGAATAGGGAGTAACAAGTTACAGTTCTTACACTCTGTAGAGGTGCGTTACTTTACCCATGAGAGATCAACTCCTTGTTGCACAACCGGGCGTTCTTTCCCGTCCACAATTCCATGATGGGCCCAGTAGTTGGTCCAAGCCAATCACTACCCCCTTCGCGACCTCGCATGCCTCCTTGGTGTAAACCATGCCCACATAATGAATTACGGCAATGGTTTGTACAAACCGTTAGATGCCAGAACTGTTGTGGGACGATGAGGGTTCCCACCCATATGCTGCATATCCTCTACGAATTACCAATTAATATGCACGCTATGAGGATAACAACCACAACCTGTACATCCAGCTTCATGCGAGAGGATGAAGATACAGCTGACTTCTCTATCCCATTCCAAATCTCATGGCTAACGCGTAATTTATGGCGCTAGAATCACTGATGTCAGGGGTTATTAAGTCCCTAATTGATTATCATTCTTGCGAATAGAACCCTAAGTTCTATTGCTCCATTTTATCATCACTTAGGATGATATCTATGATTTATTTATTTGTGAAAATAATATTTTCTTTCTTTTATAGCATATATGATAACACACAATTTGCAAATACTTTGATAAAGACTCTTCAAAGTACATGAGTAAGTGATGAACTTGCCTTGTGATGGAAAGGTAGTGAAGTCTGATGCTTGCACTGGACCTTGAGCTTCTATGTCTACAAAAACATCATTATTGCCCGGTAAGGACAATATTTTAAAGAAGCAAAATGATTATGCAAGTAATGTAATGCATTTTCTTAACTTGATATGCAATCTCCCCATTATTATAAAAGGTATTTTTAATAATAAATAAAATTTTTTTAATATTTATAACATATATTGAATTATTTTATTTTATTTCTCTTTTATTTGACTTTATTGATTTAATAATTCTTTTAGGAATTATCACTTAAATATCAAAAATTGTTATTAAATATTTATTTAGTATTTTTCAAAAATACTATAATATTAATATATAATGAAAGTGATTTTTATTTATTTTTATCATCTTTAAATAATTTGGTAAAATTCCATAAGGAATATATAAATTACAAAATTCTTAATAAAATTTAAAGGTTTTTAAATTTTATATCTTAATTTATTTGGATAGTGTGGATTATTGTGAATCCAAAAATATTTTATTTATATTTTTTGGGATTTTATTTTCTAGAATTTAATTAAGTTCAGGGGTATTTTGGTCTTTTCCTATTTATTAAAACATGCCTTAAAGGTTTCTCGGCTGGCTTGTTCTTATTGGGCTCTGGTGGCCCATGAGACTTAGTTAAAACAGTCACCCCGAAGGAATTCGGCCCACCTCCTTCTGCCTCTCACCGAGCCTCTCATCTCCTCTCTCTTCTGCTTTCCGAAGTGGTCGGTGATATCGCCATGCGGCGATTATCGTCGCTTAGCCGGTCAGCAGCGGTGGTGTAGTAGGAGGTTGTCGACTACGCCCATCCTTTCTATCCAACTATATTTGAGCATGTGGCTCTCCTGCGATGGATTGATGTCGTCCCGAACCCTAGGGTTTGGGTGTTGGCGTGGATCTTGGCGTCGTCGCTGCCGTCGTGTGCTGTGGTGATTCACCTTGCCTCTATATGTGGCTATGATCGCCGTCGTGGCGCTGTATGGGTCGCAGCGCCCCCGCCCCCTGGGGGTGCTCCCCGTGCATACATGGTCGTCGGTCACCTCTGCTTCCTCTTCTGGTCTTCAGCGAGGACCTTTGGTGAGTTCTTTTCCTCTCCCCCTTGTGCTCTCTCTCTGTGTGCTCGATCATCCAATGCTAGATGTTAGTAGTGACCTCTCTGGTTAATGTCTTGTCCTGGTTAAGATAATTTGTTCCATTTAGGGTTCATATCCTGGTGTTGATTATCTATTGGATGAATTAGATCATGTGTGGATGACTTGTAAGCATGCTAAATGATTATTAGCTTAAGGCTTGTTGCTTGATATGAACTATAATGGTTCTGGTGGCTTATTGGATAATTTTATGCTTAGATTTCATATGATCCAGATGATATAGTTACTCTGAAATCAATGATTGGAATAGTCAGTGGGTTTGATAACTTATCCCTGTCCTTACTTGATTAAGGATAATGAGTATGGTGTGATGTAATCACTGTCCTAGTGTTGTTGGATTGAGAATTCATATGTAGTTTGAGATCACAATGATCTTAGACAGTGAAGAGTTACATAGGAATGTCCTAATTATGATTCCTGTAATGACAGGAAAATGATTGGTAGATTGATTGATTGAATTTGTGATGCTGGAATGCTTATTCTGATTTATGTAGAATTGTTCTTGTGACACCATCTTTGTATGACACAAGATTGATTCTAGTCCATTGATTGGGTTGGTTTAAGCTTAAGACAAGCTTGGCTTTAAAAGATAAGTAGATATGTTCTTTGCTAAAATCCCTAAGACCAATGATGTTGGCCTGAGGCCTAGGGATTAGGCTTTATCTAGTTGATTCATATGGATAGTCCTGGTAGTGGTACCAGCTATTGTTTCTTGAATCAAAGCTTGGAGAAAAATTATAGTAGGCTTGATCATTATATGGATCCAAAAGATTAGCTTCTAAGGTGCTACCCTTATCTTAGGGATGTGCCTAAAAATTAAATCTTAGATATATTTGTGCTTGAATTGAAATATATAGCTTGACAACCAAAGCAATGATGTTGTTCTGAGTTTTGGTTGGATCCTTGTACTTTGTTGTTTGCTTTTAGATTTTAAAATCTCAATGATGGATTCACCCCACTTGGGTGCTTTCTGAGAGTTTGTTTCATAAAACAACACATTCTTATGTTTAGATAATATGATTAGATCATGTGATGGTTTTATGATACTCACCACAATAATTAATGATTATGGAGTTGGGTGGTGATGTTGATCTTGTTTTGTTGAGCTCCTGCGCTTGACCTTGAGCTAGCCTGCTCCTCCTAGCTCCTGGACTTGGTCTTACTGTCCACCTGATCCTTCCCCCTCCTTATGTCACCATCCTGGTGATGTGATTCTGGCTGTGGTTGGTTTGGCTGTTGGCTGTTGTGCTTGATGTGAAGAAGCAAAAGATTGATCTGGTTGTGTGCTTGCCCACGGCTGTGTTGATGGTTTTGTGTTGCTAGGTCTTGTATTTTGACACACACACCATGCATTTTGGTGTGTGTCCTGCCTGTGTGCTTGCTGTGCACTTGTGGATATGCTCTGGACTTGAGAATTACTTTGATCTGATTACCTTTACCTGGCTGGTGAAACTTGCCCCTCCTTGCCGTCATTTGACTTTTTTGGCTTAAAATTTATGAAATATAGATCTTGTCATATTGGTGAAACTTGCCCCTTTTATAAATTACTCAATGATGAATCTTGATCAGTACACTTCATTGTCATGTCTGAGAGTAAAACATTATTAATCCTAACTTTCTTTATTTTTTTGTTTGTGTTTGATTTGTAGGTACCAAACTTTGAAATCAAGACTTTTAGTTTAGGTTTTTATTTTTCTTTGTATATTAGGCAAATGTAATATTCTTATTCCTTTGTAATCTTTATTTTATTCTTTTGTAATCTTAATTATTGTTTTGTAATAAAGATTATATTATTATCAATAAAGAAATATTCTTATTCTTTATTTATTTGTTATTGTGAAGTTTGTGGATAATTTCAATAAGTTGCATTTTTGTAACTTATTTATTGAATAAAAATATGAAACAAATATTCATATTCTTAATTTGCTTTCTTTAAATAAAGTTTGAGTTAAATTGGTTAACTCTTAATCAAATCAAGATTTAAACATTATTCAAAAATCATTTGAATTATAATTCAAACACTCAAGTTTAAAATTCAAATTCATTTCCCAAAACACATAATTCCTCAAAGTTTATAGCAATCATTCTTTAAGGCTAAATCTAATTTCAAAGTATGAAAGAAACCTTGATCACTTTAAGTTTTTATTTGGCGAAAAATTTACCCACATTTTCATAGATGAATGCATGAAACATTTCAATTTCCTTAATCTACCCTTCGTTAGTTCCTAAATGCTGGGATGTTACAGACTTCCCCCCTTAAATTAAACTTCATCCCAAAGTTTGTTGAGATGTACCTGAATAGTTCTGGATAGGCTTTCCTTAAATCCTCCTCTTTCTCCCAGGTAGCTTCACTTTTAGGGTGATGTTCCCACTGTACTTTGCAATACTTGATTGCTCTGTTCCTCAACCTTTTCCAGTTTTCTTCCAGAATCTTACAGGGTTTTTCAATATAGGTCAAGTCTGCTTGTAGTTCTATTTCCTGATGTGTGATTGCATCATCTGGAACTTTCAAACATTTATGAAGTTTTGACACATGGACAACATTATGCACTTGAGCCAATCTTGATGGTAACTCTAAAGCATAAGCTATAGTCCTGTTTTGACTCAATATCTTGAATGGTACGATGTATCTTGGACTCAATTTTCCTTTAACTCCGAACCTTTTCACTCCTTTCATTGGACTTACTTTCAAATATACCATATATCCCACTTCTGGATGCCATGATCTTCGACTTTGATCCGCATAACTTTTCTGCCTAGTCTGAGCTATTTTCAGTCTATCCCTGATCTTATCAATGATATCTTGTCTGTCCTTGATATAATATGGCGCAAATTCTTTGTTGCTTACAGACTCATACCAACATATCGGCGATCTACACTTCCTTCCATACAGAACTTGGTATGGAGCTGCCTTCAGACTACTCTGATAGCTATTTTTGTAGGAAAATTCTGCCAATGGTAGATGATCTTCCCATGTACCTCCAAATCTAGTGCACAAGCTCTTAACATGTATTCTAGTATTTGATTTGTTCTTTCAGTTTGACCTCCTGTCTCAGGATGATATGTTGTGCTAAAATCTAACTATCTCTTCATGCAATTGTTTCCAAAATGCTGAAGTAAACACTGATCCCCTATCAGTTACGATCTTTTTGGGTACTCCATGCTTACTTACTATCTCTTTGACATATACTTCAACTAACTTCTCGGCATTATCTTTTTGCTTCACCGGAAGACAATGTGCACTCTGAGTGAGTCATCACAATTACCCATATCATATCCTTCCTTTTTGGTGTCATGGGCAATCCTGTGATGAAGTCCATACTTATTTCCTCCCACTTCCATTCAGGAATTTCCAAGGGTTGTAATGGTCCTGCTAGACTTTGATGTTCAGCCTTCACCCTTTGGCAATTATGGCATTCAGATACATATTTAGCAATGTCCCTTTTCATGTTATTCCACCAGAACAGTTCTTTCAAATCCATATACATCTTAGTACTTCCCGGATGTATAGAATATGGTGTTTCATGCTTCTTCTAGTATGATATCACGAATCTCAGTCACATCTGGAACACAAAGACGGTCTTGGATCCATAAAGATTCATAATCCCCAAGGCGAAAAACTGATTTTTGCCCTTGAGATATCCTCTAAATTTCCTCAGCAATGAAAGTATCTTCTGCTTGATGTCTAAAAATTTCTTGCTTAAGATCACTGTCCTGCTCTGCAACTACCTGCATAGTATCTAATCCTCCAAGAACCTGTGTTCTAATGAATTGAAGTTCTAATCTTTCCAAGTCCATTTGTAACTCCTTTGGTAGCTCCCTATTGCTAGGCTGAATATTTGCACTCTTTCTGCTTAAAGCATCCGCTACAACATTTGCATTCCCTAGAGTATAATTGATTGTTAAATCATAATCCTTGATTAGTTCCAACCAACACTTATGTCTCATATTCAATTCTTCTTTAGTGAAGAAATATTTGAGACTTCTATGGTCAATGTATAACTCACATCTGGCTCCATATAGGAAATGCCTCCATCCTTTCAGCGCAAAAACTACTGCTGCTAACTCTAAATCATGAGTTGGATAGTTGACTTCATGTGGTTTCAGGTGTCTTGAACCATAATCAATCACTTTTCCGATCTTGCATTAGTACACAACCCAAACCTTCTTTAGATGCATCACAGTATACTGTGAAGTCCTTCCCTGTTTCAGGAACTGCTAAGATTGGAGTTGTGCTTAACCTAGTCTTCAACTCTTGAAAACTTGCTTAGCATTTCTCATCCCACTTGAATGGTGTATTCTTCCTTAATAATTTGGTCATTGGTCCGGCTATTTTTCGAGAAACCCTCAATGAATCTCCGATAATAACCAGCCATTCCTAAGAAACCTCGAATTTTCTTCACATTGATTGGTGCAGTCCACTCTAGTACTGACTGAACTTTAGATGGATTCACAGCAATTCCATCCTTACTGATCACATGACCGAGGAATTCTACCTCATCTAGCCAAAATTCACACTTACTAAACTTAGCATAAAGTTTGTTTTCTCTTAAAGTCTGCAATGCTATTCTCAAATGATCAGCATGCTCTTCCTTATACTTGGAATATATCAGAATATCATCAATAAAGACTATGTGAAGGGAATATGCCCTGAGAGGCAATAATAAATTGTTTATTATGTGTATTCCAAGTATATGATAGATGTTTATTTTGCATGCTATAATTGTATTAATACGGAAACGTTAATACATGTGTGTTTAATAAACAAACAGAAAGTTCCTAGTTAAGCCTCTCTCATAAACTAGCTCGTTGATTAACAAGATGATCAAGGTTTCCTGATCATGGACATTGGATGTTGTTAATAACGGGATCACAACATTAGTGTAATGATGTGATGAACATTCATCCGAAGTATAGCATTACGATCAAAGTCATTGAGTTTATATTGCTATAACAACTTACGAGTGATCCTAATCCTTAGACCATGAGATCATGTCAATCACTAACACCGAAGAGTTTCTTGATAACATCAAAGCGTCACAACGTAATGGGGTGATTATAAAGATGGGTTCAGAACTAATAAAGTGTTATGTTGAGGCTCATGGATCGAGAGTGGAATTTGTTCATCCCGATGACGGATAGATATACTGGGCCCTCTCGGTGATATCACATTGACTAGCTTGCAAGCAAGTGATTTGATCACTAGAATGTTATATCAGGAACGAGAAAGAGTGCATGTCGATAGCGAGATCAAACTAGGTATGGAGATACCGATGATCGAATCTCGGACATGTAATATATCGTGAGACAAAGGGATTAAGATACTAGCGTAAAAGGTTAAGCGATCACAAGAAAGTCATCGTTGAATGTGGGAGTCGTTATGGGTCTCCGGATCCCGCTTCGATTATTGATCGAGAGGGTCTCGATCATGTCCGCATTATTCACGAACCGTAGGGTGACACACTTAAGAGACACCGACATCCAATTGGAGCAAAAGTTTCATGCGAAAGAATAAACAAAGCGCGAATTTATTTCACTAGATCAAAACAGGTTTTGGGTGAAATTGCATAAAGTGGTTATGCATGTGAAATAGAATTCTAGCAAGGGTTATTGTGAATGTTTGTCATTAAAGTAATTGACAAAATTCTGAATAAAATAAAGAGTTTTATTTAATGAGAGTTTGCATTAAATTTGGTGGAAATTTAATGGGATCTTTGAGTGGGATTTTGAGTGGAGGAATTTGGAGGAGTTTTGTGAGTGGAGTGTCCACCCACATGAAGAGGGAGGGCAGGGGCAGCCCCATGCGCTGCCACCCCTTGGGGTTCCCCCCTCCTCCTATAAAGGCCCTCCTCTCACTTCTCACTCACACCTCCTCGTGAAGGATCTCTCTCCCCTCTAGAATTTATCCCCCATGGTCTCGGACTAGCGAGATACATGTTCCGGTGGCTATTCGGCAAGAAAGAGTTGTGCTTCGCTGCATCGCTGGGCGAGGCGGAGGTTGCTCGGTGCCTCGAGCGTGTGTGCGAGCACCGGATGCGCTTGCTGATTTGCGGCTAGGACTTCCTCTCGATCTTGAGATCGGCAAGAGATCGTCTACATCAACCACGAGTTTGGACTCGTTAAACTTTGTCGGTCTTCAAGGGTATGTTCTCTCTGGATATACATCCGCGTTGTTTGTATCTAGTATAAATAGATCTTGGTATATAGTTCACATCGTAGGAAAATTTTTGTTTTCTATCTGCGAACCCTTGATGTATCGAGCGGATCTATCGTAGATACTTTACAGGTAGTACACATATGAGTATGTGGCGATGATGATCATGTTGTTGCTCCTTTCTTGTGATTTTGGATATTGGTGGCATAGTGGGATGAAGCGGCCCGGACAAACTTTACATGTCCTCACATGAGACCTGTTCCGCTTGACATGCAACTAGTTTGCATAAGTGGCTAGCGGGTGTCATCTCTCCTACTATAGTCAATATCTATTTTGCAAGCGAGTTGTCAACAATTTGATTATCCTCGTTGTGGTTCATGTTCGTAGGTAAGAACGGTTCTATCTCGAAAGCCCTCGAACGTAAAACTTGCAATGGATAAATTAGAAGCGTCTAGTTTATATTGTTCTTTGGGCTAGTGTTATGATATGGTAGTGTTGTAAGTAGAAGTATGAGATGATACTCTTTACACATAGCATGTAAAACCCATAGACGTGGATTTACACATATAGGTATGATAGTGATCATACCACGATGCACATGATAGAGATCATCTGCGGGAACCATATAATTTCACTAATAAACATATGATGTTTGATTGCATCTTATATTGCTTGTTTAGCGCTTTGTTAAGCATAATAAGATGATCCCTCATTTAAATATCAAGATAAGAATGTGTTCTCCCTTTAGTATGCACCGATTATGTTTTCGGCTCCAAGACATCACGTGATGATCGGTGTACTTGGATCCTCGACCATACTTGGTGTAAAGCAGTTACACACGCAAAAATACTAAGGTTCTAACTTGGCGAGCCTAGCATGTATGCAGACATGGCCTCGAACACGCACCCGAAAGGTTAAGCATGAGTCATATAGTTGATATGATGCCCATTTGATGCTCGCCTTTGAAGCTATACCGACTCACGTGATGATCGGACTTGGTGTAGTGGATTTGGTTCATGTAATCACCAAAAGGACACGAGGATGTCGCTTTTGAGTGGGAGTTCATTCGTAATATAGATTAGTTGAACTCAATCTATCATACTTAGTCTAAACTTTACAAATTTTGTAGATGGCACCACCTTTTAATTTCAATGCGTTCATGGAGAAAGAGAAACTAGCAACGAGCGGTAGCAACTTTCTTGAATGGGCCATGAATTTGAGGATTCTCCTCTCTTGCACAAAAGCAATATGTGCTAGAAGCGTTAGGCCCCCACCTTTGACGATGCCCCCGACGAGGAGAAGAATGTCTATCGACTCGTCAGAGGACCACAACTTAGTTCATTGCGGCATATTGTATGGGCTAGAGCGGAACTTCAAAGCGTTTCAAAAGGCAATGCTTTTTGATACAATGGGTGAGTTGAAAATGATTTTCGACACACATGCTGTGAGAGCTACAATGCTTCAGAAAAGTTCTTTAGTCATGATGGAAGAGAACAACTCCGTTAGTGAGCATGTACTCAAGATGTCAAGATTCGCCGATAAGCTTGTGTCCTTGGGAATAACGATTCCCATTGACTTAGGCATCCATCGTGTTCTGCGGTCTACGCCACCTAGCTATAAGAGCTTTGATGAACTATAATATGCAAGGCATGAAGAAGTCTCTCCCGAGCTTACACAATGCTTAAAAGCTGCAGTGGAGATCAAAAGGAACATCAAGTGTTGATGATCAATAGGAACGGTTTCAAGAAAGACAAGAAGGGAAAGCGGAAGGAAGTAAGGGCGGCAAGCTGTTGCAGCTTGAAAAGAAACCCGAGTTGGACCTAAGTCGATCAAAGTGCTACTATTGTAAGGGGCGCCTTTGGGCAGAATCGCCCCAAGTATCTGGCGGACAAGAAGGTCGGCAAGGCAAACAAAGGTATATATGATATACATGTTATTGATGTGTACTTGACTAGTGCTCGCATAGTACACAGTAATTTGATACTGGTTCGGTTGCTAATATTTGTAACTCGAATCGGGTCATGAACGAGCACCGCTAGCAAGGGTGAGGTCAAGATGCGTGTCGGCAATGGATCAAACGTTGATGTGATCGCCGTCGAACGCTACCTCTCCACTTACCGTCGGGATTAGTTATAAACTTAAATAAGCATTATTTGGTGCTGACCTTGAGCATGAACATTGTATGGATCATGTTTGATGCAAAGTGGTTTTTCATTCAAATCTGAGAACAATGGTTGTTCCATTTATATGAATGAAATCTTTTATGGTCATGCACCAATGTTGAATGGTTTATTTCTGTTGGATCTCGATGATAATGTTACACATATTCATAATATTGATGCTAAAAGGATTAAACTTAATGATGATATATCCGATATATGTGGCATTGCCGTCTAGGTCATATTGGCATTAAGCATGAAGAAGCTCCATTCGGATGGACTTTTAGAATCACTTGATTATGAATCATTTGATACATGTGAGCCATGCCTTATGGGCAAGATGACTAGAACGCCGTTTTCGGTTCAATGGAGCAGGCGACAGTTATTGGAAATCATACATTCGATGTATGTGGTCCAATGAGTGTGTCGGCGAGGTGGATATCGTTATTTTGTTACTTTCACGGATGATTTGAGTAGATACGGTTATATCTACTTGATGAAACACAAGTGAAACCTTTGAAAAGTTCAAGGAATTTCGAATGAAGTTGAAAATCATCGTAATAGAAAGATCAAATTTCTGATGGCCGTGGAGGTGAGTATCTAAGTTACGAGTTTAGCACTCACATGAAAGAGTGTGGAATTGTTTCACAACTCACACTGCTTAACACCACAATGAAATGGTGTGTGAACGTCGTAATCGTGCTTTATTAGATATGGTTCGATCTATGATGTCTCTGACGGACTTGCCGTTGTCATTTTGGGGTTATGCACTAGAAACTGCTGCATTCACTTTAAATCGGGCACCATCTAAATCCGTTGAAAAGACACGTATGAATTATGGTTTGAAACAAACCTAAGCTGTCATTCTTAAAGTTTGGGGTTGCGATGTTTATGTGAAGAAACTTCAACGGATAAACTCGAACCCAAAGCGGAAAAATGCGTCTTCATAGGATACCCTAAAGAAACTATTGGGTATTCCTTCTATCACAGATCCGAGGGCAAGGTTTTGTTGCCAGAATGGATCCTTTCTAGAAAGAGTTTCTCACGAAAGGTGTGAGTAGTCGGAAGGTAGAACTCAAGAGGTTGTGGAACCTTCTCTTCAAAGTATGGCGAGTAGCGCAATGGGAAGTCGTTAGGAGTTGGCTCCACTGTTGAAGAGGAACTAATGATAATGATCATGAAACTCGAAGAGTACTACGAACCTCGCAGTCAAGCAGACGCGTGCGGCTCAGTCACGGAAATCTGTCATAAATTTCATGGTTGATGAATATAATGACCCTACGACGTATGAAGAAGCGATGATGAGCCAGTTCAACAAATGGTTAGAATCCATGAAATCCGAGATGGAATCCATGTATGAAAATCAAGTTTGGAACTTGGTGGAATTACCTCCACGAAAGGCCGTGGAGAACAAATGGATTTTCAAAGGAAAACTGTCTTGATGGTAATGTGACCATCTATAAAGCTCGACTTGTCGCAAAGGGTTCGACAAATTCAAGGAGTTGACTACGATGAGACTTTCTCTCCGTAGCGATGCTAAAGTCGATTAGGATTATGTTAGCAATTTGCATATTTCGATTATGAAATATGGCGGATGGATGTCAAAACGCGTTTCTCAATGGTAATATTGAAGAAGAGTTGTATATGATACAACCAAAGGGTTTTGTCGATCCTAAGGATGCTAACAAGGTGTGCAAGCTTCAGATCCATCTATGGATTGAAGCAAGCATCACGGTTGGAATCTCCGCTTTGATGAGGTGATCAAAGAGTTTGGATTTGTCCAAACTTATGGAGAAGCTTGTATTTACAAGAAAGTGAGTGGGAGCAATGTGGCATTTCTGATATTATATGTGGATGACATATTATTGATCGGAAATGATATAGATCTTTTAAACAGTGTTAAAAGTTATCTAAACAGCAAATTTTCAATGAAGGACCTAGGTGAAGCGTCATACATATTAGTCATAAAGATCTATCGAGATAGATCTAGGCGCCTAATAGGGCTATCGCAAAGTACATACCTTGATAAGATTTTAAAGAAGTTTAAAATGTACTGAAGTAAGAAGGGGTTCTTACCTATGTTGCAAGGCAAGACATTGAGTAAGACTCAAAGTCCGGCTTCGGCGGAAGAAAGAGAGATAATGGACAAAGTCCCCTATGCTTCAGCCATAGGCTCTATAATGTACGCCATGCTATGTACAAGACCGGATGTGGCACACGCTATTAGTTTGACTAGTAGGTACCAATCGGATCCAGTTCTAACATGGATAGCGGTCAAGAATATCCTTAAGTACTTACGAAGAACTAAGGATATGTTTCTTGTATCTGAGGTGAAGAAGAGCTCGTCGCTAAGTGTTATGTCGACGCTAGCTTTGACACCGATCCGGATGACTCTAAGTCTCAATCCGGATCGTATTTCTTATGAATGGCGGTTAGTTGGAGGAGCTCCAAACAACTGTGGTAGCGGGATCAACAACGGAGGCGAATATGTTCTTTGCCAGGCGGCTCGGGAAGCGCTTTGGATGAAAGAGTTCATATCCGAACTAGGAGTTGTGGCAAAGCGTTGGACCCAATGGTGATCTATTGTGACAACAATGGTGCCATTGCCAATGCCAAAGAGCCAAGGTCTCACAAGCATTCCAAGCATATTAGCGTCGGTTTCACTCCATCATGAGCATGTCAAGGATGGAGATATAAAGATTGTAAAGTACATACGGATCTCAATGTAGCAGATCCGCTGACTAAAACTCTCCTAGAGCAAAACATGATCAACACTAGAACTCAATGGGTGTTAGATATATCACTATGTAACTAGATTATTGTCTCTAGTGCAAGTGGGAGGCGAAGGAATATGCCGAGAGGCAATAATAAATTGTTTATTATGTGTATTCCAAGTATATGATAGATGTTTATTTTGCATGCTATAATTGTATTAATGGAAACGTTAATACATGTGTGTTTAATAAACAAACGAAAGTTCCTAGTTAAGCCTCTCTCATAAACTAGCTCGTTGATTAACAAGATGATCAAGGTTTCCGATCATGGACATTGGATGTTGTTAATAACGGATCACAACATTAGTGTAATGATGTGATGAACATTCATCCGGTATAGCATTACGATCAAAGTCATTGAGTTTATATTGCTATAACAACTTACAGTGATCCTAATCCTTAGACCATGAGATCATGTCAATCACTAACACCGAAGAGTTTCTTGATAACATCAAACGTCACACGTGGGGTGATTATAAAGATGGGTTCGAACTAATAAAGTGTTATGTTGAGGCTCATGGATCGAGAGTGGAATTTGTTCATCCGATGACGGATAGATATACTCTGGGCCCTCTCGGTGATATCACATTGACTAGCTTGCAAGCAAGTGATTTGATCACTAGAATGTTATATCACGGAACGAGAAAAGTGCATGTCGGTAATGAGATCAAACTAGGTATGGAGATACCGATGATAGAATCTCGGACATGTAATATATCGTGAGACAAAGGGATTAAGATACTAGCGTAAAAGGTTCCGCGATCACAAGAAAGTCATCGTTGAATGTGTGGGAGTCGATATGGGTCTCCGGATCCGCTTCGATTATTGATCCGAGAGGGTCTCGATCATGTCGCATTATTCACGAACCGTAGGGTGACACACTTAAGAGACACCGACATCCAATTGGAGCAAAAGTTTCATGCCGGAAGAATAAACAAGCGAGAATTTATTTCACTAGATACCCAAACAGGTTTTGGGTGAAATTGCATAAAGTGGTTATGCATGTGAAATAGAATTCTAGCAAGGGGTTATTGTGAATGTTTGTCATTAAAGTAATTGACAAAATTCTGAATAAAATAAAAGAGTTTTATTTAATGAGAGTTTGCATTAAATTTGGTGGAAATTTAATGGGATCTTTGAGTGGGATTTTGAGTGGAGGAATTTGGAGGAGTTTGTGAGTGGAGTGTCCACCCACATGAAGAGGGAGGCAGGGGCAGCCCCATGCGCCGCCACCCCTTGGGGTCCCCCCTCCTCCTATAAAAGGCCCTCCTCTCACTTCTCACACCTCCTCGTGAAGGATCTCTCTCCCCTCTAGAATTTATCCCCATGGTCTCGGACTAGCGAGATACATGTTCCGGTGGCTATTCGGCAAGAAAGAGTTGTGCTTCCGTGCATCATTTGAGCGAGGAGGCGGAGGTTGCTCGGTGCCTCGAGCGTGTGTCGAGCACGGATCAGCTCGATTCTTGGCGCTAGGACTTCCTCTCGATCTTGAGATCGGCAAGAGATCGTCTACATCAACCACGAGTTTGGACTCGTTAAACTTTGTCGGTCTTCAAGGGTATGTTCTCTACGGATATACATCCGCCCGTTGTTTGTATCTAGTATAAATAGATCTTGGTATATAGTTCACATCGTAGGAAAATTTTTGTTTTCTATGCTGCGAACCCTTCACTATGACGAACTTGTCCAAATATGGCATGAAGATCTTGTTCATCAGATTCATGAATATTGTCGGTGCATTGGTCAAACCAAATGGTACTACCAGATACTCATGGTGTCCATATCTTGAGACAAATGTTGTCTTTGGAACATCTTCTGGTTTGATTTTTATTTGATGCTATCCAGATCTTAAATCGATCTTTGAAAATACTCCAGCCCCTTTCACTTGATCAAACAAATATTGAATTCTTGGTAAAGGATACTTATTCTTGATAGTAACGTTGTTTAGGTTTCTATAATCACCACACATTCTTCTTCCACCATATCTCTTATCCACAAAGATTACGGGTGTTCCCCATGGAGATACACTCTCCTGAATAAATCGTTTTATGGCTAACTCATCAATTTGCTCTTTGAGTTCTTTTAATTCTTTGGGTACCATTTTATATGGTGCTTGAGCTATTGGTGTTGTGCCAGGAATTAGGTCAATAGTGAATTATATCTTCCGGTCTGGTGGCATTCCCGATAGCTCTGCTGGAAAAACATCTTGAAATTCATTTACTATAGGAGTCTCTTCCAATTTGACCTCTCTCATTGAGTTCAAATGCAGATCTACCATGATATGATTGTGCTTATCTGCTTGGTAAACTATCCTTGCTCCACTTGGAGTTTTGATTGAGACAGTTTTCTCCTCACAATTTATCTGAGCTCCGTGTTCCATCATCCAATCCATTCCCAAAGACTACCAATTCCTTCAAAGGAATCACATAAAGGTCTGCGAAATATGTACAACCATAGATCGAGATAACCTGATCTTGTTTTATGTGGCGTACAATCACATTCCTTCCTGCCGTAACTATGGTCATAGGACTTTCTAACGTTGCCCTTCTAATCCCGAACTTATCACAAAATTCTTCAGAAATGAATGAAGTAGTTGCACCAATATCAAATAGAAATTCTTCAGAGATTGGTAAGGATATTGAGCGTACCTATCACTGCATGCTCCGAATTATCCACCTCCTCGAGGGTTGCACAATTCAGTTTCCCGGTAGGTCGGTTCCTCTTGCCATTGTTGTTCTTGACATTATTTCCTCCTTTATTGGGATGTCCATTTCCTCCACTGGCTTGACCTCCTCCATTGGTAGGCCAACCTCCTGGTGGTTTGCTCAGACAATCTGGCTTGATATGTCCCTTCTGACCACAATCGTAACAGATCACTACAGGCTTTTTTCATTCCCTCTAGAAATGCCCTAGAATTCCACAATTATTACAAATAACATTCCTTCTCGGATTGGATTGATTTCCACCACTGCCCTTGTTATTGTTATTGTTGCCATAATTCCTTCAGGTTTGAACTCGTGTTAGGTTTAGGTTTGCTTGCCTGAATCCTCTTGGTTTCTTTTTGGCTCTCTTCCTCCTATACTTTTGGACATTCTTATAATCATCTTCAAAAGTAATGGCTGCATCCAACAACTGCTGATAAGTTTTCTTATTGGCTAACCTTAGCTGCATCTTCACAAAGGGATTTAATCCACGCAGGAAACGCTTCTTCGCTTCTCTTCAGTGTTGACATCCTCCTCAGCATAGCGAGACAGTTGACTAAACTCCCGAATGTACTTCATGACACTAGTATATCCTTGCTGAAGCTCCTCAAATTCTCTCCGCTTCAACTCCATAATGCTTTCCGGAACATGATATTCATGGAACCTCTGCTTGAACTCTTCCCAGGTAAACTCCCTTACTAGTGGTTGCATGGCCAACTGATTCTCCCACCATGATGCTGCAGGTCTAGTCAGAAGATGAGTTTCATACCTCAATTTCTCCTCATCATTGCAACCTATAGTCTTTAGCTTCCTTTCAGTATCTGCTAGCCAATATTCTGCATCCATTAGTTCAGGAGCTGATGCAAAAGGTAACGGTCTTGCATTCTGGAAATCAGATAGACTCACGCTTCCACCTTCAGGTGCCCTCTGATTTGCTCGTCCCAGCTGCTCTTCCATGAACGTGTTCTGTGTTTCTTGCATCATTTGCATGCATTGCATAAATTTCTGCTCCATTAACGGCCTCACTGGTGGTGGTGGTAATGCCCCTTGATTTGATGCATCTGCAATGGCCTTCTCCTTGGCCTCTCGCTCCATCCGCTGCTGCTCAGTTTCCATTTCTACACCCGTGTCCATGACCCTCTAGTCCTGCAACATAAAGCGAATACTCATAATTACATCATGCACATGTGTTCTGAGCTCGACTTTACGCACAGAACTAGTCACACAATGAAGATCCAAAGAAAATCCAAATATGCATTTCACATATTATACATAATATCATAATGATACAAAGTTCTTACAACATATACCATATAGGTATAATCACAAAACTACCGTATTCATCTCACTACCTTATTACTTGGAGTACAATACACGGTACTTGATATCACTAACTAGTTGCCTCCTTCTAGTAATAACTATGCTCATCATACATGCCTGATGTCCAACCGTGATGACGTGTTGTTAAATACGATTTGTGGAACAAATGGCCTTCGAAGGAACATACTCTATATCGAAGTGTCGACTTGAGTCATTACTCAACTCGGGCATTGACTCCCTCCAGCTCAGCTGAAAAGTACACAGAAACATATTCAATATTATCTCCAGCCTGCATCTCCTGAGCTTCATTCCTTGATTTGTCAACAGGATACGCGGATCCTGCTGCTTCCCAGGTGCTCTCTTGGGCAAGATAGTTAAACACTGGATAATATATATTCCCTGGGTTTTGAGAAGATGTTGATGATTCAAACACTCTCTCCTCAGGATCTTCTTCTTCATCCTGATCATCTATTGACATGGTATTTCTACTACTATTACTAGGGTTAATTCTTGCACCCATCCAGCTGGATTGTCCAACATTTCTGTCAGAACCATCTGTGGACATCTGGTGTTCTTGAGATATTTCATACGATCCCATTCTCCAACCATCGAATTCTCAATAGGAAGTTAAGTCGAACCCTCCTCTGAGCCTTGTGGTCTTGCATACCTCATATTCATAGTAGGATCATTTATAGGTTCAGGTCTTGGTGAATAAGGATATGGTACAAAAGATTCAGGATCTATAGGTATATCCGTAAAGATAGGTGTTGTGCTACTGCCTGCTTCCTTCTCTAACTGGAATGCTAACTTCTTCCTCCTTTCCGGATCAGTTAGATCTCTAACATATCATTTTTATCTTCAACAATCACTTGATGTGTCTTATAAAAGGCATAAAGTGTTCGGTATTTATCCATAAACTTGGAAGCTAACTTAGGATGCTTCTTAACCAAAGTAAGATGATCCGGTATAGGCTCCGAGTCTATAGAATCATGAGGTATCACAGAGAATGTGCTACCTTCTAACTCCTTGGTTTTATGCTCCCGAATATTAGCTATCGCCTCCACAACAGCAACATGATATGCTTCCAAATGACTCCTACCTTCTCCTATAGGTAGATCATGATATAATCCCAGCTCCTCTAGGAGTTGGATACTCATACGATACTTGGATAACATCCGACCATCAAGGTAAGTGATAGTGTTCACTGGAATTCTAGTTGGACAACTAAAGATCCTTAAAAGTTGACGAAGTTGGTCTGTGAATGATCCTTGATAATCACCAAGAGTCTCCTCTTTCCTTACCAAAGTCTGTTTTGGAAACTTTGGTGCCATATCTCTGTATATCAGAAAAATAGTTTTGATTAGTATCAAATAATATATTGCATCATAACAAAGAATTATCGCACTAAAATATATAATGGAATATTCTCATTTGGAATACCCATTATATTACTTTTAGAGAATTCTTTATTGTTGCTAGGTTTCCTACAGGTAATACCCTTTACTAGGTTTCCAACCTAAGGTCAAAGCAATTTTCTCTGATACCAACTGCGGTGACCCAGCATACCACTGCATGTGTAGTACACTATAGTCGTTGACATGACACTCACAAAACACCGTTCTGTAAATATCACATCCCTTAGAGTGGTACAACAGAAACATTGCGGGTCCATATTACAAACATTCACACATTATTATTATTACAACACAAGAAGTTCAAGACTTCAAAAGGTTCAACTTTCAAACCAAAATATAAAGTGTTTCAGCGGAATTTAAAAGTAGTGACTCCGACTAGGAGTAGAGCTCGGCAGCTTATTCTATAGAGTTCATGTTGCTCGGCTCCGTTGGTTACTACTAACTAGGATACTTAGTTGGTTTCGTTATCATCGACACCATAGCGGATTTCGTAATCCACTCCTTCAACACCTCCGGACAGATCAGGTTCCTCGTAGAACACATCTTCTTGGCATTCGGCTGCATACATTGGCACGTCTTCAGGATTCTCAGAGTCTAAGCAAGGATCAAAGGAAAGGATGAGTAAAAGCGTTACCCAACAAGTTCATTATATGCAAGGTGGGAAGTTTGATGCTTTAACTACCACCTCGGATTATAAATCCTTGGCACTATGCAATTTTTGTAAATCTTTCTTGAAAGATTGATTTTATTATGAAAATTTATGACCATCAGCCTTCACAGGTTGACCAGAACTTTCATGGAATTCCTTTCCTGCCGTGTTCGTATCTCCTTCCCGGAACAGGGAGTAACAAGTTCTGATTCTTACACTGCAGAGGTGCATTACTTTACCCATGAGAGATCAACTCCTTGTTGCACTGGGAGTACTTTCCGTCAAAGATCATGCCCCTTAACGACCTCGCATGCCTCCTTGGTGTACACCATGCCCACATAATGAATTACGGCAATGGTTTGTACATACCGTTAGATGCCAGAACTATCGTGGGACGATGAGGGTTCCCACCCATATGCTGCATATCCTCTATGAATTACCAATTAATATGCACGCTAGGAGGCCATGACCTGCACATCCGGCTTCATGCTAGAAGAAGAAGATACAGCTGACTTCTCTGTCCCATTCCAAATCTCATGGCTAACGCGTAATTTACGGCGCTAGAATCACTCATGTCAGGGGTTATTAAGTCCCTAATTGATTATCATTCTTGCGAATAGAACCCTAAGTTCTATTGCTCCATTTTATCATCACTTAGGATGATATCTATGATTTCTTTATTTGTGAAAATAATATTTTCTTTCTTTTATAGCATATATGATAACACATAATTTTCAAATACTTTGATAAAGACTCTTCAAAGGACATGAGCAAGTGATGAACTTGCCTTGTGATGGCAAGGTAGTTAAGTCTGATGCTTGCACTGGAGCTTGAGCTTCTATGTCTACAAAAACATCATTATTGCCCGGTAAGGACAATATTTTAAAGAAGAAAAATGATTATGCAAGTAATGTAATGCATTTTCTTAACTTGATATGCAATCTCCCCATTATTATAAAAAGTCTTTTTAATAATAAATATTTTATATTTTTTTAATATTTATAACATATATTGCATTATTTTATTCTATTTCTCTTTTATTTGACTTTTATTGTTTTAATAATTCTTTTAGGAATTATCACTTAAATATCAAAAATTGTTATTAAATATTTATTTAGTATTTTCCAAAAATACTATAATATTAATATATAATGAAAGTGATTTTTATTTATTTTTATCATCTTTCAATAATTTTGTAAAATTCCATAAGGAATATATAAATTACAAAATTCTTAATAAAATTTAAATGTCTAAAATTTTATATCTTAATTTATTTGGATAGTGTGGATTATTGTGAATCCAAAAATATTTTATTTATAATTTTTTGGATTTTTATTTTATTTTCTAGAATTTAATTAAGTTCATGGGTATTTTGGTCTTTTCCTATTTATAAAATGTGCCTTAAAGGTTTCTAAATTTGGCTTGTTCTTATTGGGCCTGGTGGCCCATGAGACTTAGTTAAGCAGTCACCCGAAGGGTTCGTGATCGGCCCACCTCATGCCTCTCCTCGAGCTAACTCCTCTCCTCTTTGCCCTCGACCAGTAGTGGTGATATCGCCGCCGATTCTGCCGTCGTGGGCCGTTCTGTCGCCGCCGTAGTGCGAGTAGGTTGTCATCGCACCCATCCTTTCTATCCAACTGGATTTGAGCATGGGGCTCTACTGCGACGGATCGACGTCGTCTCGAACCCTAGGGTTTGGGGGTTGGCGTGGATCTTGGCGCCACCGCCGCTGTCGTGTGCTGTGGTGATTCACCTTGCCTCTAGATGTGGCTATGGTCGCCGCCGTGGCGCTGTATGGGTCGCAGCGCCTCCCCTGTGGGTGCTCCCCGTGCTGCCATGGTCGTCGGCCACCTCTGCTTCCTCTTATGGTCTTCAGCGAGGACCTTTGGTGAGTTCTTTTCCTCTTCCCCTTGTGCTCTCCCTCTCTCTTTGTGCTCGATCATCCTATGATATATGTTGGTAGTGACATCTCTGGTTACTGTCTTGTCCTGGTTAAGATAATTTGTTCCATTTAGGGTTCATATCCTGGTGTTGATTATCTATTGGATGAATTGGATAATGTGTGGACGACATGTAAGCATGCTAAATGATTATTAGCTTAAGGCATGTTGCTTGAGATGAACTATAATGGTTCTGGTGGCTTATTGGATAATTTTATGTTTAGATTTCATATGATCCAGATGATATAGTTGCTCTGAAATCAATGATTGGTATAGTCAGTGGGTTTGATAACTTATCCCTGTCCTTACTTGATTAAGGATAATGAGTATGGTGTGATGTAATCAACATCCTAGTGTCATTGGCTTGAGAATTCATATGTAGTTTGAGATCACAATGATCTTAGACAGTGAAGAGTTACATAGGAATGTCCTAATTATGATTCCTGTAATGACAGGTAAATGATTGGTAGATTGATTGATTGAATCTGTGATACTGGAATGCTTATTCTAATTTATAGAATTGTTCTTGTGACACCATGTTTGTATGGCACACAAGATTGATTCTAATCCATTGATTGGGTTGGTTTAAGCTTAAGACAAGCTTGGCTTTAAAAGATAAGTAGATATGTTCTTTGCTAAAATCCCTAAGACCAATGATATTGGCCTGAGGCTTAGGGATTAGGCTTTATCTAGTTGATTCATATGGATAGTCCTGATAGTGGTACCAGCTATTGTTTCTTGAATCAAAGCTTGTATAAAAATGATAGTAGGCTTGATCATTATATGTATCCAAAAGATTAACTTCTAAGGTGCTACCCTTATCTTAGGGATGTGCCTAGAAATTAAATCTTAGCTATATTTGTGCTTGAATTGAAATATATAGCTTGACAACCAAATCAATGATGTTGTTCTGAGTTTTGGTTGGATCCTTGTACTTTGTTGTTTGCTTTTAGAGTTTAAAATCTCAATGATGGATTCACCCCACTTGGGTGCTTTTTGAGAGTTTGTTTCATAAAACAACACATGCTTCTGTTTAGATAATATGATTAGATCATGTGATGGTTTTATGGTACTCACCACAAAAACTGATGATTATGGAGTTGGGTGGTGATGTTGATATTGTTTTGTTGAGCTCCTATGCTTGACCTTGAACTAGCCTGCTCCTCCTAGATCCTGGACTTGGTATTGCTGTCCACCTGATCCTTCCCCCTCCTTATGTCACCATCCTGGTGATGTGATTCTGGCTGTGGTTGGTTTGGTTGCTGGCTTCTGTGCTTGATGTGTAGAGCAAAAGATTAATGTGGTTGTGTGCTTGCCCATAGCTGTGTTGATGGTTTTGTGTTGCTAGGCTGTTGCTACGGTGCTGACAGCACACACCATGCATTTTGGTGTGTGTCCTGCCTGTGTGCTTGCTGTGCACTTGTGGATATGCTCTGGACTTGAGAATTAATTTGATCTGATTACTTTTACCGGGCTGGTGAAAATTGCCCCTCCTTGCTGTTATTTGACTTTTTTGGCTTAAAATTTATGAAAGATAGATCTTTTCATATTGGTGAAACTTGCCCCTTTTATAAATTACTCAATGATGAATCTTGATCGGTGCACTTCACTGTCATGTTTGAGAGTAAAACATTATTAATCCTAACTTTCTTTATTTTTTGTTTGTGTTTGTTTTGCATGTACCAAACTTTGAAATCAATACTTTTAGTTCAGGTTTTTATTTTTCTTTGTATATTAGGCAATTGTAATATTCTTATTCCTTTGTAATATTTATTTTATTCTTTTGTAATCTTAATTATTATTTTGTAATAAAGATTATATTATTATCAATAAAGAAATATTCTTATTCTTTATTTATTTGTTATTGTGAAGTTTATGGATAATTTCAATAAGTTACATTTTTGTAACTTATTTATTGAATAAAAATATGAAACAAATATTCATATTCTTAATTTGCTTTCTTTAAATAAAGTTTTAGTTAAATTGGTTAACTCTTAATCAAATCAAGATTTAAACATTATTCAAAAATCATTTGAATTATAATTCAAACACTCAAGTTTAAAATTCAAATTCATTTCCCAAAACACATAATTCCTCAAAGATCATATCAAAGTTTATAGCAATCATTCTTTAAGGCTAAATCTAATCTCAGAGTATGAAAGAAACCTTGATCACTTTAAGTTTTTATTTGGCGAAAAATTTACCCACATTTTCACAGATGAATGCATGCAACATTTCAATTTCCTTAATCTACCCTTCGTTAGTTCCTAAATGCTGGGATGTTACATAAGGGTTCCCACCCATATGCTGGATCCTCGCAAGGAAACACAACGTCACGTTAAGGTCGTCTCGCCTACATGCGAAAGGAAGAAGATACAACTGACTTCTTCGTCCCATTCCAAATCTCATGGTTAATGCATGATATACCACGCAAGAATCACTGGCGACATGGGTTGTTAAGTCCTAGATGATATATTCATGTGTAGTGGTATTCCAACTGCCAGACTTAATAGATTAGCCGGTCACCCTGGGTCAGTAACTGATAGTTCACATTATTATCAAAAATAGTGTTTTGTGACCCTTTTGAAATGCAGGTGATGACAACACTGGATTTGCAAAATATTTGATAGAAAATAACCAAAGGACATGAGCAAGTGTGAACTTGCCTTTTGTGATTGAAAGATTATGCACTCATGGTCTTTGAGACAATATAAGATCCAATATCTAAAAACAACATCATTGGTACGGTAAGGACTAATGTTTAAAGAACAAGATGCTATTATGCATAAGTAACGTAATGCAATTTTGTAAACTCGAATCCCTGGAATAAGTGTTGGGGAGGTAACCCCGGATAGGGTAAAGACGGGGAAAGACGAAAGGATGTCCCCCGTCTAGTTTCCGAGTTACAGCCTGAATCGGTCGGATCCTGTAGAAGTCGGCCGAGATAGGAAAGAGTAGGACCCTTATAATGATAGCAAGGCAGTACCCGGCCGAGATACTACGTAAGTCGGTCGGGTTAGCCCGAGTAATCTTGATGAAGGTGAGGGACGAACCGAGTTACGCGAGGCAGGGCCGAATGACACGAAGCTTGCAGGAGAAGGAGAAACCTAAAGTCAAACTCTAGCCGCATGCTAGGGAGAATCTGAGCAGAGCCAACCACTAGGGACAAAGGCGCGGCGGCGGAGGCGAGAAGGAGGTCACGGAGGTGACAGTCCTGAAGCCCGAGGCACACAGGATGGGCCCTCTGGAACCTTGCCGTCATTAGGGGAGCAACGGGGAAAGGGGGGCGCCGAACTACTATATTGGGACAAGCATATTCCTCAAATATGCTTGCCACATCAGCCCTAAAGGAACCCAAGCCTCTCCTTTATAAGGGGAGGTTTGGACCCAGAGAGAGGAGAGGCTCATTCTTAGTACCGTTGTGCTGGTAAAGTTCTTCCTTTCTCCTTGTATACAGCTCAAGGAGCACTTGTAGCCCAAGGAAGGAGAAATAAAGATCTTAGTCTTAGTCTTCTGTGTGTAGAATCAACTGCATCTTCCCTCCCCAGATCCCTCTAGCATCCATTGGCCCCATACTTTAGCCTACCCATGGCATATGCCGTGCCACCACCACAGGTTGGCACCCAAGTGGGGCCGGCAGCGGTGCTATGGAGTCATGATCCGGACGGAAACATCATCAACAACGGCGAGGGCGTGGTTTGGCCTGATCCGGAGATTCGATCTCTGTGACTACGTCGGCCAACGCGGCAGCTTCAGGGAAAAACTCCCGTGGGCAGTGTCTTCATCGGCTTGGCAAGCACAAGGTCTCGTCGGCGTCGACATCTCCGGCATTTATCCTCACCAAGTTATTGTTGCAGGAGAGCCTCCCCTTAGCGCTGCGAGCCGTCCATGCGGAGCGCATCCGGGGAGCAGCGTCGAGGTGATGGTCGCAGCCGGGGTGCAGGCGGGAGTAGCGGGTGCCGGATCAACCAGAGACCCCACAGGTGTGCGATCGCGTAAGCGGGCAGCACCACCGAGGTAATCCTCCGGTGACCAACCGGTAATCTGAGACACTACCCCAAAAGCACCAAGAGTAAGAGGGCCACCTCTGGAAAGGCCAGAAAACATTCTTCAGGCAACCATAGAAAACTTGACTACACATGTAGCGCAGGTACTTGATCTAGCTAATGCTCAGGCAGAGTAAGAAGAAACCAGGCAAAAGGTGCTGGTAGAGGCAAAAAAGGTGTCGGCCCTGCGGGAGTCTCTAAACAGGACCCTGCGAGAATATGCCAAAGCTAATAAGCTTGACGTCATACTCAATGGGTGGACGAGTTAAGATTAAGAGGAAGAACCTCATAGATGATATCAACAAGGAGCATGATGCTCATAAGGCGAATCGGTTGATTTGGGCTTGCCGGTCTGATGCCGACAAAAGAACCTAAGAGGCAAATCGCGGCATTAGAATTAGAGGGGCTGACCGGTGAAGCCCGCGACAAGAAAGAGTGAATGAGCTGGTGCGCATCGCGAACCAGCAAAACAAAAATCTTGAGCGGACCAGCGGAGGGGCCTCGCGAATGGTTCACTCGGTGGGCAAAGACTGCCTTGTCCGGTGGCGCAGCGTCCTCACCCGGAAATAATGCACGAAAGGACAAAGTAGTGACTTCAGGAAAGAGAAACAAGCAAATTGTTCCGTATGATCCGGCAATAGCCGGGAAAGCAAACGAGAACAGAGGCAATGGAAGCCGAGGTAATAGCGGTGAGAGGAATCCCGTGTATTGAGAAAGGCGGAAGCCGAGGCAATGGAGACCTCGGCGAGAATAGAACTCGGAGAGGAAATCATGAGAACATTACCGGTGGAAGTAAGGAGAGAACCGCTTAACCCAAGACCACGAACCTCGGCAGGAAAGAGAAGCGAGACCAGCTCGCCACAATCAAGTGAATGAAAGGTACAATGATGATTATTCCAAGATGGAATATGCGATTCATGGTGGAAATAACCACTATGGAATGCAAGACGAGTTACATGTCTGATTTGCCATCAAATGATGCAAGAGTAAAGTTAGACGGCTATACGGTCCGAGTTCTTGAAGAACAGGTCCACAGGTCCGACGTGCTTTGGACCACGGATCATGGGCGAACCACATCTTAGAACTTTCAGCGAGAGGCACCAAAACATATAATGGGAGTACCAAACCACAAGACTGGTTGATTAATTATGCCACTGATGTGAAGATAGCGGGTGGAAACTTACGATGGGCAGTACGGTATGTCCCACAAATGTTGGAAGGACCATCTAGGGTATGGCTGAATAATCTACCGGCAGGCAGTATCAATTGTTGGTTATATTTTGAAGAAATGTTCGCCAACTTTACCAAGACATACAAGAGGCCAAACAGGCACAGTTAACCATGTGCAAGCAGAGGCGAATGAAACAGATAGAGAGTTTTTAACTCGATGGTGTAACTGAAACTCGTGTGATGGAGTTATAGAGTCAAGCAATAGCTTGGTTCGCTCAAGGATCTTTGTTATGCTAGTGTATTGTGGCAACGACTGCAAAGAGATATGCCAACCACAATGGCAGAAACTATCAGAATAGCGGACTCTTATGCATTAGGATATCCAACGCAACCAGAATTAATGTCGGCGGATCATCGGGAGCAACAAGACCAATATGCAAGAGATTTGGCGGGTCATCCGGCAATGACTTTAGAGGAAGAAGAAGATAAGAAAGGCGGATTATAGATATAATTCGAAAGTGATGTAGCCTTGGGATCAGCCGAGTCACGGAACGACTCAACGGCAAAAGAATGGTCCTCAGCAGTGGACACCAAGGAATGAAGGAAAAAGACAGTGGACCCCAGAACAAAAGAAACAATGGCAAGAGAGGCCGAAGTACACGTTCGAATCTATGTTAGATCAGCCGTGTAAATTTCACACGTTAAACCCATCAAGGCCAGCCAACCATACGACCCGCCAATGTGCATGGATGAAAAATGCAATGGGAAACCCCGCAGGAATTCAGGCAGCGCCCCTTCAAGTACATCAACAACATCAGCCACAGTTGACTGGAGCAAATGCACAGCAACTGATGTTACCACCTCCTCCCCCAAGATACGATAACTCAGACCGGAGAGATGCGGTACATCAACTGATGAACCAAGGTTAGGATGGAAGGACAAATCCAGGAAATACTGGACGCAATGATTACAGAGAACATCATCGGTCTTATTGCGTGTTCACAACGGAACAGCAAGACAAGCAGAGTGTGCAACGCCGGCATATGGAAGTAAATGCAGTTATCTTGCGGTGCCAAGATATGTATGGTCGGATCGAAGTAACTTGGAGCATAAAGGATCACCCCAAGATAATGCGAATCCGGGGTCGTATGCACTCGTGTTGGATCCGACGTTTGTTGGACCAAGCATTAATGTGAAATTTTTAAAGGTTCTCATTGACAATGGAGCGATATCAACATCATGTACAAAGATACCATGCATAAACTCGAATATCGCAGAACATGCCGCAATCCACGAGGACCACTTTCCATGGGATAGTGCGGGCTTTCATGCGAAACCATTGGTAAGGTCGAGTGGATGTGTTCGGCACAAGAGATAATCGCAGCGAAAACTTAGAGTTTGAAGTGGTGGATCTAGAGAGTTGTTATCATGCTTTACTCGGACGACGCGTTGGCCAAATTCATGGGCGATTGTCATGTAAGTTATCTGAAAGTGAAGCTACCGGACCACAAGGAGTGATACGATGTGAGGATTACAAGAAGTCAATGGAATGTGCTTGCCGGTCAAATTGGCGAATCATTGGTTATAGCAAGAGAAAAAGAAGGATTCAGAGGTAGCAGCCCTCTCGATCGGCCGGACTGAATATGTCGGCACTAGCCAATCCACATGGAAGTGTCTCCTTCGGTCCGACTAAAGAAAGCGAAGAAGTTTCGGATAGGCGAGCAATTCCCAGAGCGTACTGTTACTATTGGTGCAGGCCTAGATGCTAAATAGGAAAGCGAGCTCACCAACTTCCTCCGTGAGAATCGGGACATATTTGCATGGTCAACTCAGGATCTGCAAGGTGTTCCGACGGAGTTGGCTGAGCACTCTCTGAATGTAAGGCCAGGAGCAAGGCCGGTGAAGCAACCTCTCCGCCGCTTCGCCGAAGACAGGAGAAAAATAATAGGGGATGAAATAGCTCTGCTCCTCGCGGCCGGGTTCATCATGGAGGTGTTGTATCCAGATTGGTTGTCGAATCCGGTGCTGGTAGAAAAGAAGAAATATGATCCGAATGTAGCCATTGTATGGCGAATGTGTATCGATTACACGAACCTAAACAAGGCGTGTCCAAAAGATCCTTTTCCATTACCTAGAATAGACCAAGTCATTGATTCGACCGCTGGTTGTGAGTTATTGTCATTTGTAGACGCGTATTCTGGTTTTCACCAAATACCGTTAAATCTGGCTGATCAAATAAAGACTGCGTTTATTACCCCGTACGGGGATTATTGCTATCGCACAATGCCATTCGACTGCGAAAGCAGAGCAATGTATCGAGATGCATGCAAAATGTCTACACGACCGGATAGGAAAAAATGTACAAGTATATGTAGATGTGGCCATCAAAACCAAGGAAAGCAAAAGCTGCTGGATGATATCGGCAGACTTTTCGAACTGAGAAGGTTCCGAATGAAGCTTAACCCGGAAAAATGCACATTTGGCGTGCCAGCAGGAAAATTACTCGGTTTTCTTGTATCTAGCCGAGGTATAGAGGCCAAGCTAACGAAGATAAAAGCGGTAGAAAGAATGGAGTTGCCAAGGTGTCTAAATGACGTACAAAAGTTCACGGGATGTTTAGCCTCGCTCAGCCGGATTGTATGTCGGCTGCGAGAGAAGGCATTACCACTCTATCAACTGATGAAGAAATCAGATAAGTTCATTTGGACTCCACAAGCAGATAGTGCATTTCATGAGTTGAAAAGGATGTTGAGCACAGCACCCATTCTGGCTTCTCCATTATCAAAAGAGCCCATGTTACTCTATATAGCGGCTACCAACAGAGTAGTGAGCTGTAGTCGTCGTAGAACGACTCGAAGATGATAAGTCGGTACAGAGGCCGATGTATTATTTGAGCGAGGTGTTATCCGCTTCAAAGAAAAATTACCCACATTATCAGAAAATGGCTTATGGAGTGTATATGTTGGCAAAGAAACTTAAACATTACTTCGAGGAACATCCCATCAAAGTGATCTGTGAAGCACCCATAGCCAACATATTAAGCAACAAAGATGCGAGTGGCCGAATAGCAAAATGGGCAATTGAGTTGTCACCGTATGCTCCACAATTCGATAGGAGAGATGCAATCAAATCTCAGGCGGTCGCTGACTTCTTCGTAGATTGGGCCGAGGTGCAGTATGAGCCACCATTACCGGACCAAAATTATTGGACGATGCATTTCGACGGTTCCAAACTAAGAAATGGTTTGGAGGCAGGAATAGTGTTAACCTTGCCCAAAAGAGATCAGCTGAAATATGTGCTGCAAATACATTTTGCCGCGTCAAACAATGTAGCCGAATATGAAGCACTGGCCCATGGATTGGAAGTAGCAAAAGAGATTGGCATACGCCGAATCTTATGCTATGGAGATTCGGATCTAGTAGTACAACAAGTCTCAAGCAATTGGGATGCATTAGATGATAATATGGCTTTGTATAGATTTCATGTGCAAAAGATCAGTGGATACTTTGAAGGGTGTGAATTTCACCACATACCTCGGGCAGAAAATGATGCCACAGACACGTTGTCAAAGCTAGGATCAACCAGGCAGTCAATTCCCCCGGGTATTGCCCTAGAGCACCTCAGGAAACCATCAATAACTCCATCACCAGAGTCCGAATCCATCTTTATTCCGGCAAATTCAGCCAAAGATAATGTGCCGATGGAACTAGACCAGCAATATAACCCGGAACTCCCCAAGAGGAGGACAGCAGAGGTAAGCGTAACTATGGATAAAGCCGAGGTAGTTATGTCGGCAGAAAACATGGAAATAGACAGTGAGACCACTCCAGAGAAAATCACACCGGTATGGGCGCAACCCATATTCTCTTTCCTTAAAGATGCGATTTTGCCGAGTAATGAAGTGTTAGCAAGAAAGATAACAAGGAGAGCTAAAGCTTATACAATCATAAATAATGAGCTATATAAAAGAAGCGTCACAAGTGTATTGCAAAGGTGTGTAAGTTCGGCAGAAGGCCAGGAGATCCTCCTTGATATACATCAAGGAGAATGTGGACACCACGCCTCATCTCGTGCCTTAGTGGCCAAAGCATTCAGGCATGGGTTTTATTGGCCAACGGCATTGAAGGAAGCCAAAGAGCTGGTTGAAAAATGCAATGGTTGTCAGAGATATGCAACCAAGATACACATGCCGTCGTCCGAGTTAAAAACGATACCCATTACTTGGCCGTTTTCTGTGTGGTGCTTAGATATGGTAGGACCATTTAAGCCGGCCTGAGGGGGGATGACCCACATACTGGTTATGGTGGACAAGTTCACAAAATGGATTGAAGTGAAACCAATAAAAAATGTGATGGGCCCACAGCAGTGAAATTCCTCAAAGATATTATCTTAAGATATGGGTACCCGCATAGTGTTTTTACAGATAACGGCACAAACTTTGCAGAAGGAGCTTTCGCTAGGTTTTGCCAAGATAAACACATAAGATTAGATGTTGCCTCGGTGGCTCACCCAGCATCTAATGGGCAAGTGGAAAGGTCTAATGGACTAGTGTTGTCCGGAATAAAACCACGACTTGTCGAACCATTGCAAAGGTCGGCAGGATGTTGGATTGAGGAATTACTAGCAGTATTATGGAGCCTCAGGACTACTCCGAACAGATCAACGGGTTATACACCATTCTTTCTGGTATACGGGGAAGAGGCCGTGCTTCCAGCCGACATAGTACATGACTCGCCAAGAGTTACTCAATATACAACTTCAGAGATAAATGAAGTAGCTCGGCAAGATACTGTTGACCTGCTAGAAGAAGCCAGAGAGCTGGCGCTATCATGATCAGCTATTTATCAGCAGAACTTGCGACGATATCACAGCAAGAAGGTGAATCCAAGAGTATTCAAAGAAGGGGATTTAGTTCTCCGACTGGTGCAACGCACGGCCGGCATGCACAAGTTGTCACCTCCATGGGAAGGACCATTCATCGTGAGAAAAGCATTGCACAATGATGCCTATTACCTAATCGATGCTCAATCCCTTGGAAAGAACAGGGTAGACAAAGCCGGCGAAGAAACGAAGCGGCCATGGAACATAGATTTACTCCGTCCATTTTACTCGTAGCATAGTATCTCAAGATCAAGAACCAATTATGTATTAAACCTCGGCATCCAGAGCAGTGACTCGGGGACTGCCATATGTTATTTCAATTTCATCTTATGTATTAAACCTCGGCATCCAGAGCAGTGACTCGGGGACTGCCATATGTTATTTCAATTTCATCTTATGTATTAAACCTCGACATCCAGAGCAGTGACTCGGGGACTGCCATATGTTATTTCAATTTCATCTTATGTATTAAACCTCGGCATCCGAAGCGGTGACTGGGGACGCCATATGTTGCTCAATTTTATGTTATGTACTAAACCTCGGCACCTTGAGCAGCGACTCGGCAACCGTCTTATATTACTTCTGAAATTTGGTTTACACACTAGACTTAGGCGCTATAGTCTGTGACTCAGGGACTGCCATATATTGTTCCGAAGTAGTGGTTAGCCTTTGATACAAGGAAGGTATCCAAACATCGACACTCAGAGTAAGAACAGCTCAATCTCGTATGATATTCGAAGCTCACACACAGATTAATTGGCTAAACCACGGGAATACAAAGGCAAAGATTTATTCTAAAATCAAGAAATCGCAGGCCACCAAAGCAAGGATTCGGACAAACAAAACCACTTAAACAAAGTGATAACAACTACAAACATATATGTCTCAGCAGCACACGGCAAAAGGAATTCATGCCATACAGAAGACGGACAAATGTTCCACCTACATCGTACGCCCGGCATACCAGGGATCAGAAATGACTTAAAGGTTTTCAGCTGGAGAGACAATAACTTGGTCATGGGCTAGATACTCCGAGGTAGGCGGAGCTTCGGCCGAGGTTGCCTCGCCCTCCATAGACCCAGGTGCGACTTCGGCGAAAGCCTGAGGCTGCTGAGGAGCATCGGTTTGTGCAGTTGAATGACCAGTAACTTTGGAGGAGGATCGCGCGTCGCCGTTGCCATCCGAGCTCGAACTGGAATCACCAGAAGTAGCCGAGTCATCCTCATCTTCCCCTTGTTCAGCTGAGTTGTTATCCGATGCATCCTCGACTACGACCTCGTCGGGTTGGAAGGAAACTCGGACCTTCATTCGGTATGCACGTCGGCATACTCAGCAGCTGGA
This sequence comes from Avena longiglumis, assembly GCA_030063025.1. Lineage (NCBI taxonomy): Eukaryota > Viridiplantae > Streptophyta > Magnoliopsida > Poales > Poaceae > Avena > Avena longiglumis. The sequence continues at coordinate 97,464,255 of CP125976.1, forward strand.
AGGCACGAGCTTCTTTGAAGAGTGACGAAGGTGGGGTCCTCAACCCAACGGAACCAAGGTCATAAATTTCTCAAGATGTCAAGAGAAATATCTTCATACCATGACATAATAACGGTGAGAGCCATATCAGCGCCATTTCGTCCTTTGATTCTCTCCAAAGACTTAGCTGCCTCTCGACGCCATTAATCTTTTCACCAATTGGACCTCATTGATATCGAGTCACGAAGTATTCGGCAGAGAACATGGTACGCCTTCGGATAGTTGCCCGCACCGATCCACCCATAATCTTCATCGGACCAAGCTGCGGTACGACAACCAGAAATCTTCCATCAGTACTCGAGTCCGCGTCGTGAGAAACCTCGGCGCACACGAGCAGCAAGAACCGCTTTAGAGCTCACGGGCTTAGCTTCTGGAAAATGATCTGCGCAAAACACGAATGCGTCAGGGGGCAGCAGGAAAAAAGAAAAAGATAATCCAGTCGTGCTAAGAAGCTTACGATGAATATAACTCATCATTATAAGAAGGTCTTTAGCCCAGTCAATCTTGCTCTTCTCAAAGCGAGCGATCTCCTCGCTCATTCCCCGAGTTTTCAGTTCGGCAGCCTCGAGGAGCTCTTTATTTTTCTGCAATTGCAGAGCTAGCCGATTTTTCTCCTCGAAGAACTCCTGGTCGACCTTTTCTAGTTCGGACTTCTGAGAGAGCTTAAGGGCCTCCACCTCGGCGCGCAGGAGAGATATTTCATCGTCCTTTTCCTTTAGCTGCGCCGAATGAGTAGCGCTTTGTTCTAAAAAATGCAGCATCACATCAGGCATGGGCGTGCAATCTTGGTGAGATGCTGCAAAGGTTTGTAACTCGGCTTTACCAAAGCCAAACGAGATAAAAGAAACTTAGCGCACATTTTAAAGAGGGAAAGGTATAAGGTAAAAGGGAAACTAACCTTCCAGGTTCTTGACTTTCTTCTCAAGACGGATGTTGAGATTATTGATGTTACATGTTCACCAACAAAGTGAGCCGACATCTCGCATACAAAACAATAGGAATGTTGGAGATGACGAAAAGAATTATCGACTTACCAGCCTTTTTCACCACAGGAATAACTTTCTCATATTTTTCTTCCAGTTTTCTGTGCGAAAAAAGCAATCTTTGAAATTCAGCAGTCCGCCGGTCATGTGCAATCTGAGCGGTAGAGCAAACGATGAGTTGATATTCAAAGCCAAAACAGATCCGAGTCAAGCAAAACTTAACCCGGATCTAGGTGGCTGGATATTCAAAGCCAAAACAGATCCGAGTCAAGCAAAACTTAACCCGGATCTAGGTGGCTGGATATTCAAAGCCAAAACAGATCCGAGTCAAGCAAAAATTAACCCGGATCTAGGTGGCTGGATATTCAAAGCCAAAACAGATCCGAGTCGAGCAAAACTTAACCCGGATCTAGGTGGCTGGATATTGAAAGCCAAAACAGATCCGAGTCAAGGAAAACTTAACTCGGATCTAGGTGGCTGGATATTCAAAGCCAAAACAGATCCAAGTCAAGCAAAATTTAACCCGGATCTAGGTGGCTGGATATTCAAAGCCAAAACAGATCCGAGTCAAGCAAAACTTAACCCGGATCTAGGTGGCTGGATATTCAAAGCCAAAATAGATCCGAGTCAAGCAAAACTTAACCCGGATCTAGGTGGCTGGATATTCAAAGCCAAAACAGATCCGAGTCGAGCAAAACTTAACCCGGATCTAGGTGGTTGGATATTGAAAGCCAAAACAGATCCGAGTCAAGCAAAACTTAACTCGGATCTAGGTGGCTGGATATTCAAAGCCAAAACAGATCCAAGTCAAGCAAAATTTAACCCGGATCTAGATGGCTGGATATTCAAAGATCAGCTAGACAACAATCAAGCAAAGTTTAAGGAAGATCTAGTCGGATATAGGTTCAAACCCCAAAGTTAAATTGAATTAAATAAAGCATCGTAAAACTTCCAAGCGAATAACAAGTTATTCGCTTGCAAGTTTCGGGGACTAGAGTATATATAGTAGCATCTGGAGAATTAATCAAGACTCCGTAAAACAACAGTTACCTCATTCATCCTGTTACTATCAAGGACGATCTTGGCGGCTTGATCCAAGCGGCTGCTAATGTCGGAAAGCTGAAACGACTGACTGCTGGGATTACCCTCAAATTGATCGGCAGCATTCCAATTATTGGCATACTCCACCAGTGAGCCGAGGCTGTTCCCACTTGCCGTCCGAGTTAGGACTTTACCCCGGACGTGTTGTGTAACCACCGGTCATGGACTTTATGAAGAGCAAAGCTGGCCGGAGTAACGGAGATTTTGGTGGAAGCAGTTCCTTTGCGCAGCACATTGGCGATACTCGGCTGAGAAGAGCTGACAAGACCTTTCTGGGAAGTGGAAGCCTTGGCGGCGATAGCTTTTCTTTCTTTAGAAGAGGCATCGGCAGGAGCTGATACCTCGGCAATGTGAACGGTGTCTTTAGGATCCGAAGGGGTCACGGTCGCAGAGGGCGCCGAGATATTGATGTCCTCGGCCGGGATGGGAGCTACTATAGAAACCGCGGGGGTAGAACGAGGCTCGGTAGAGACGCTCGGATTCACAGAGGAGGCAACTGGTTCGGTGGAAATCTCGGAGGGCCGAGTGGAGTCAACGTCAACAAGAGGAGTCTCAGGCACATCCTGGCGAGGGGGCGATCGATTCGGAACTGGAGGAGATGCGGCACGAGAAGGACTGGGAATCCTGGTATCTTAGGCAGGCGGAGGAGACGGCTGCCGAGTCACACGGCTAGTCATGCTAGGACCGCCGGGTTTAACAGAAAGTGGAGCACTGCCAAAATAAAAAAGAAAGAAGGGCGTCAGGTTGAAAAGCAGAAAGAGAGAAACAAGAAAAACGAGCAAAAGGAACTTACCCTGCGACTCCAGGCATGGTCTTGCGCCTGAGAGGATTCGGTGCGAATTTCTTCATTCGTTTCTTGGGGGCCGCCTCTGAGGCACCAGCAGGAGCCCCACGTTTCCCCGAGGTAACAGGAGGCCGGGAAGCAATAGGGTCGACGTCGTGAACCTGACCGGCCGGATTAGCTGGGAAAGTAGAAGCCGGAAATGCATAAGAAATGGGCATTGCGGCAACTACCTCTAGAACTTGAACCTCGTCCGAATCACCTTCCTCCTCGTGGGCCGAGGTCTTGCCACGAGCACGAGCCAGGGCGGGATCCGACTTAGGGACGAACTCTTCCGAGTCCGGCTTCCCAATGTCCGGGGTATTCCGGTCCGCAGGCCACGGAAGCGACAAAACTTCGGCATCCTCGTCCTTCTGCTCTGCGAACCTCTGTAAGACAAGAAAGAGGAAAATCAGCGAAAACAATTACTAAAACAATTGGAAAACAAAGCGTTAGTGGTTAAACTTACTTCGGGAGGTGGACGCTCACGGGTGAACGTCTTCAATCCCCAAGCCCAGTCCTCAGGCATCTCCGTCTTGAAGATAGCTCGAACACGCTTAAAGATGAGATAGTTGCCCAGCTCCACGGTCGAGACTCGGTTGGGGTCAAGAGGACCGCTCATGTAGCAGAGCTTATGCGTCTGTTTTTGGAATGGGCAGATTCGGCTACTGATAAAGGTAGCCATCAAATCTTCGCCGCGTAACCCGGCGCGGATCAGCTCTTTAAGCCGAATCTCAAAAGCCTCGGCCAAGGCGTGACTCTTCTTCGGATTATAAGTCCAATTCACCTTGGAGGGTGTACCAATGGAGAATGCAGGGAGCCGAATCTTTTCCTCCGCTCCCGTGTTCTTGACATAGAAGAAGGACTTGTGCCACTTCTTGCACGACTCTAGCCAGTAACGAGGAAATCGGACTTCCTCCGAGGTGTAATGGACGCTCCACATTGAGTAAGCTTCTCGGAAGGGTGCATGACTTGTCGGGACAACGTTAGAATGAATGGAAGAACTTGACCCGGATGCAGACGGCCATAGGCCGAAGTATCCCTCCGAGGCAGAGATAAAAGCTGAGAGAGAGGTGATGGCATTTGCAGGAAGGTGATGCGGCTGAAGGCCAAAGTAGTCGAGAAATTCCCTAGAAAAGTCGCTAAGAGGGAGGCCAAAGCCGCGCGAGAAATGCGACATGAAAACTACGTACTCGCCCTCCCTAAGATCCGGAGAGGACTCGCTGTCGGGTAAACGACAGGAGACCTCGGTGGGAATCCTCCGGGTCCGGATAAGCCACTCGATCTCGCGGCGAGTAACGGAGGAGCCATGCCACGAGCCTCGCTCGGGCCCAGATCCAGCATCGTCATCCTCTATCAGGGCACAGCTGAAGGAGCTAGACATGGGCTCGCCGGAAAAATCAGCGGAGGAAGAACTAGCGGCGGAGGAAAGTTTAGAACTACAGGGCCCCGTCGTGATTCTACACAGAATGGCGGCGGAGCAGCAAAGGAACCACCACGCGAAAACGAAAGGGAGACAGAGGAATCTAGAGGAAAGCCTAGGCGGTGGTGTTGGAATTATGCCCTAGAGGCAATAATAAAGATGTTATTATTATAATTCTTGTTCATGATAAAGTTTATATTCCATGCTAGAATTGTATTAAGCGGAAACTTTAATACTTGTGTGGTTTGTGAACAACACCGTGTCCCTAGTACGCCTCTATGGACTAGCTCATTGATCAATGATGGTTAAGGTTTCCTAACCATAGACATGAGTTGTCAATTGATAATGAGATCATAACATTGGAGAATGATATGATGGACAGACCCAAACTAAGCGAAGCAATTAGATCGTATCATCGTGTTCATCTTTGTGAAGCTTTTCCTATGTCAAATATTGTATTCCTTAGACCATGAGATAATACAACTCCCTGGTATCGGAAGAAAGCTTTGCGGTCATCAAACGTCATCCTATGAGAGGGTGATCATAAAGGTGTCTCTCAGGTGATCGGAAAGTATCTGTTGGGTTGTATGTATCGAGATGGGATTTGTCCCTCCCAAGTCGGAGAGATATACTTCGGGCACACTCGATAATCGATATCAACACCGCTTGCAAGCATGTGGTTAAGGAGTTAATCACAAAGTGATATCGGATTACGGAACGAGTAAAGTACTTGCTGTGAACGAGATTGAACTAGGTATGACGATGCAAGCGATCAAATCTCGGCAAGTAAAATATCGCGAGACTAAGGGAATATATATATGGGATTGATTAAATCGGCATCGTGGTTCATCCGATATGATCATCGATGAATGTGTGGGAGTCAATATGGGTTTCGGACCCGGTTGATTATTGATAGAAGATCATGTCTGCATATTCTCGAACCGAGGTCACACATAACGTGTCTCGCTAGGATAGATTGGATAATTGGTTTATGAGTTTTTGTTCGAGTATCGGATGGGATCCGAACATCACGAGAGGTTCCGGAGTGGTCCAAGAATAAGATTCATATAAGGCAGCGGTTTTGGAGTTGAATTGTTAGGGTTAATCGATATTGTACCGAAGCTTCTAGAACCTTCGGAAGGGGACCAACGTGGCCCCACCTTGGGAGGGGGCATGGGCCTATGAGGGAGTGTCCTGGCCGCATTGGGCCAGGGGCACAAGGCCCCATAGGGCCCAGACGATCCTATAGAGATTAAACTCGTTTAAAATAGAGATAGGGTGTCTATAATGGGGAGAGTCCGTGCCCCCACTCCCCTCCTTGGCCTGGCCCAAGGCTTGGAGGAGGGCAGGCCCCCCTCTATATATAGAGGGCTGGTGCACCCCTCCCACACCTTGCCTCCAAACCCTAGTTGCCTGCGCCTTCCTCTCTCCCTCCCATTGTTTGTAGGCGACGCCTGCTGCAGAAATTCTCCACCATATACCACGCCGTCGTGTTGTAGATCCAATCTATCTCTCCACCATACTGGCTGGTCCGAGGAAGGAGGAGACGTCGAGGTGCTGCGAGTGCGCATCTCACGGAGGCACCGCCACTTGTGGTGCTAGATCGGATCGGATCGCGAGGAGAGGCGTATAACTACATCACCCACATTCCGTTAACGCGTTCAGGCGAATCTTCAAGGTATGAAGATCTAATCAATCTCTCTCGTTGATTGCATCCCTAGATTAGATCTTGGCTTTCCCTCTCGCATCCGTAGAAAATTTTGATTTACTATGCCGCGAAACCCTTCAAGGGTATCGAGCTAGATCTATGAGTAGATGTGTTTCACGAGTAGAACGCAACATGGTTGTTGCGGGCGTTGATGTTCTGTTGCAAGCCTCTTGTTTGTGTTCTTCTTATGACGCGGGATAGTGAGATTGAAACGGTCCAGCCAACCTTACGGCGTGTTCATGAGACCGCTCGCGACTTGACGTGTGGCTTGTACCACACATGCGGCCGGTGGATGTCGATTTCTCTCACTATAGTTGTCATGGGATTCAAACCGGAGTTTGGCAACCATAATATCACCGTTGTGGCTTTCCGTAGGTAAGAATCGTTCTTAGCATCTACTCCCATAAGCCATGTAAAACATGCAACAACAAAGTAGAGGCGTCTAACTTGTTTTTGCGAGTGTTTTCGTGATATGGTATGGCCCAAGATGTGATGTGTATATTGTATGCGATGATCATGTTTTGTAATGTTTCACGACTTGCATGTCGATGAGTACACAACCGGTAGGAGCCATATGGTTGTCTTTATAATTGTGTATGACCTGCGAGTCAACTTCTTATACGCCATGTAATAGCTTTACTTTATCGCTAAGTAGTTAGCAATAGTTGTAGTTGCTATTCGTGGTGGAGGCAATCATGGTGGAGTGATGGATATCATGCCGGAACGCACAAGATGGAGATCATTGCGCGAAGATTGGCTGTACCATGTCACATAAAGTTATATGCATGTAAGGAAAGTCCCGTTTCGGAGTTCGGGAATGATTCCGGTGTTTTCATCGGGAATGTTCTAGAAGGTTCCGGAATGTCCGGCACTCCGGGGGGGAGGGTACATGAATGTGTCATTGCATATTGGAATGATTGCATCATGTACTAAGTGTTCTTGCTGTTCCAAATAAAGGATTAAATTGAATCCTAAAACAGAAAAGTCAAATGGCCAGTTTGAAAGTCAAACGGCTAAAACAGGAAACTGTGGGAAACAAGCAAGAGGAGGCAAAACCGACTTGGGGGAGGAGTCCCTCCTCTCCAAGCCGGCGCGCCACCCGAGGCCGACTTGGGGAGGGACTCCCTCCCCTTGTCCGCCCCTCCCACCTATAAAAGGAGGGGCAGGGCCTCCTCCTCTACACACACAAGTTCCTATCCTCTAATCTCCGGTTTAGAGACGTTTTGGTTTAGAGATTCTAATTGCCCTAGCCTTCGGTTTAGAGCCTTCTAATTGGTGTGTCTAATCCCTAGACCACTAATAGCTTTCTCATACTCCACCATACTCGCGCTGGCTTAAGGCGAAGCCCTGCGGGATCTCCCCTCTACTTACGTACCACGGTTGTCTTCTTGGAATCGCGAGAGAGTGCTACAACCTCCATTTCTTGGAACAAGGAGACGAAGGTCTTCGTCAGTATCGAACGTGTGACCGATCATGAAGCTAGCGAACGCAAAGACCGAAGGATCGTCTACGCGATCTTGAGATCGGAAGTGTACGACTACATCACCCACGAGAATCTGCTCTCGTTAACCGCTTTGGAATCTTCGAGGGTAAGTTATTCCATCGACTCGTTGCTACAATCTAGTAGATAGATCTTGGCTTGTTTGTTTGTATGCGATAGAAAATTTTTGTTTTCCATGCTACGAACCCCTACACCCTTACTCCGTAAAATCGCATGAAGCCATAAAATCCGTGATAGTTCCATACACGAGAAATCAAGTTTTGAACTTGAAGGACCCTCGAGAAAGGTGTAAGACCTTACAGTTGTGTTTGGATCTATAAAAGAAATAGACATGGATGTTGCACATCTATGAAATAGTCGACATGTTGGGAAAGAGTTCACAACAATGTTCAAAGGTTGACTATGATAAGATTTGATCTTTCATAGTGATATTTAGTCTAGACGGATTAGTGTAGCAACCACTACATATAATTTTGTTATATGGTAGTTGAATAAACAAAACAAGTTCTTCTAATATAATTGTTACCTAGGACATGTGCATAACACGGTCCATAGGGTTTTGTTAATTCAAAGGATGCTAAAAGCATATGCAAACTTCAATGGTTGAAGTAAAGCATAGCGGAGTTGGAATCTTCACTATGATGAAACTGTTAAAAGAGTTTAATTTCATAAGAGACAATGAAGATGCTTGCATTTGCAAGAAATTAAGTGGGAGCGCTAAGACATGTTTCTAATACATTATGTGGAAGACATATTGTTGATTGGAAATGATGTATCTTTTATTAAACACAAGATAAGAATTTCATCTCGATGAAAGACTTAGGCAAAACCCAAATATTTGGCATCAATAGACGCTAATATGGTTGTGCCGAAAGTACATAGATGATGTATTGAATGAGTTCAATATAGAAACTACAAGAAAGGTTCTGGTCACACAGAAAAGATTGAATGAGTTCAATATTGATGATATATTCAAGTGTAATGACACTTGGTAAGAGAAACAAAGATTCAAGAATAGATTGATACTTGATGTATGAGATCACAAAGAGTATTTATATCAATCATCTGATATGTACAAATCAGATATGTCCTATGCTCTAAATGTTATGAGCATATACGTAATGATTCATAAGATGATCATTGGACAATAGTAAGGATATTCTTATGATCTTTTGGAAGAACTAAGAGTATAATATTTGTAGAAGTGACAAATAGATGGTTAGTTCATTGTAAAAGTACTACATTGATACTAGCTTTGTCACAAAGTACAAATTAAGTTTATCTCAATCTAAACTAAGGGTGGCACAATATAATGGAAAGTGAGTTCCATAATGGATTTGGATGAGTTCCAAAGTTAAGACATTGTGACAGATACTACAACAAAAGGCTAAGTATATGAATGCTATTTTAGCAGCAAAAGAGGGCATTTGTGTCAAGTAGTTTGTTATCAAACTAGGTGTAGTTCACAAATGATAATACTATGAAGATATATTGTGCGACAATATTATCAACATGTTTTAACCCTAAAGAACTAAAAGTCTCACCAAAGGACCAAATTTATACAAAGCCATCTCATTAGAGAATGAGTGATGCGTAGAGACGCAAATACATGCAATTACACACGGACCTAGAAGTGTCAGATCCGAGATCGATTGACCACTAGCAATCGTGTACATACAACAGGAAAGCCATAGGTGTTGAATACACAAAGGTTTGAAACTAGATTATTGACTCTAGTGCAAGTGGGACTGTTGGAGATATGCCCAAGAGGCAATAATAAAGTGGTTATTATCATATCTTCACACTTATGATAAATGTTTACATACCATGCTATAATTGTATTAACCGAAACATTAATACTTGTGTGATTTGTAAACTAAAATAAAAGAGTCCCTAGTAAAGCCTCTTGTTAAACTAGCTTGTTGGTTAATATATGATCATGGTTTCCTGATCATGAACATAGAGATGTTATTAACAACAGGATCATATCATTAGGAGAATGATGTGATGGACATACTCCTATAGATAAGCGTAGAATAAAGATCAAGTCATTTCAATAGTTCAATTGCTATATGCTTTCTGATACATAGTAACCTAATTCCTTCGACCATGAGATCATGCATATCACCTTTTCCGGATGGATGCTTTGATGTCATCAAACACCACACCGTAACAGGGTGGCTATAAAGGTGGCATTGAGTGTTCATAAAGTATTGGTTGAAACACATGGATCAAGAGTGGGATTTGTCCATCCATATGACGGATAGATATACTCTGGGCCCTCTCGGTGAAATGTCATCCAATTAGCTTGCAAGCATGTGACTGGCTCACAAGGTATCACATATCACGGGAACGAGAAAAGATTACTTATCAGTAACGAGGTTGAACTAGGTATGCAGAGATACCGACGATCATAACCTCGGATAAGTAAACTATCGTGAGACAAAGGGAAATTGGTATCGTATGTAAGTGGTTCATTCGATCGCAAAGTAATCGTAGAAATATGTGGGAGCCATATGAATTTCCAGATTCCTCTATTGGTTATTGATCGAAGTGTCTCGATCATGTCCGCATAATTCACGAACCGCAGGAGACACATAAGGATTCGACGTTGTTTGAGTAGTTATGGAATGATGAGAAGGAGACCGAATGTTGTTGGTCTCGGATGGGATCCGGATATCACGAGGAGATCCGAATAGTCCGGAGAATAAGATTCATATAAGGAAAGTCCGTTTGGAGTTGGGGAATGATTAGGTGTTTTCATGGGAACATTCTAGAAGGTTCCGGAATGTCTGGCACTCCGGGGGGAAGGGGTACATGAATGTGTTATATCGAGTTGGTATGATTGCATCATGTACTAAGTGTCATCGCTGTACCAAATAGAGGGTTTAATCAAATCCTAGTTTGAAAAGTCAAACGGCTAGTTTGAAAAGTCAAACGGCTAGTTTTGGTAAAGAGGAGAAGGAGGTTTGATTGAAACCGAGTTGGGGAGGAGTTCCCTCCTCCAACCGGCGTCCCACCTCCAAGCCGAGTTGGGGAGGGACTCCCCTCCCCTTGGCCGCACCTCCCACCTATAAAGGGAGGGGCAGGGCTGCCCCTCCTAGGACACACAAGTTCCTATCCTCTAAATCTAAACCCTAGCCACAGCCTCCGGTTTAGAGCCATTTTGGTTTAGAGCTTCTAATTTCCCTAGCCTTCGGTTTAGAGCCTTCTAATTGGTGTGTCTAATCCCTAGACCACTAAAGCCTCTCTCATACTCCACCATACTCGCTCCGGCTTAAGGCGAAGCCCTGCGAGATCTCCCCTCTACTTCCGGTACCACGTTGTCTTCGGAATCGCGAGGAGAGTGCTACAACCTCCATTTTCTTTGGAACAAGGGAGAGGAAGGTCTTCGTCAGTACCGAGCGTGTGACCGATCAAGGGAGCGCCTTTTAACGTGGCGCGGAAGGATCGCTCACGCGATCTTGAGATCGGAAGAAATCGACTACATCATCCACGAGAATCTTCTCTCGTTAACCGCTTTGGAATCTTCGAGGGTAAGTTCCTCTATCGACTCGTTGCTACAATCTAGTAGATAGATCTTGGCTTGTTTGTTTGTATGCGATAGAAAATTTTTGTTTTCCATACTACGAACCCCTACAGTATGCACCGTTGCGAAAGTCCGTCGTGTCCAAGCATCACGTGATGATCGGGTGCTATAGACTCTACGCTCACATACAACGGGTGCAAGCCAGTTTTGCACACGCGGAAATACTTGGGTCTAGCTTGACGAGCCTAGCATGTACAGACATGGCCTCGGAACACAAGAACTGAAAGGTTAAGCATGAATCATATGAATGATATGATCGACACTTTGTTGTCCACCATTGAAACCACATCTCTTCTCGTGATGATCGGATTAGGTGTGGTGAATTTGGATCGTGTTCACTAAACAACTTGAGGGATGTTGAATTTAGTGGGAGTTCATCTAGTAATTTGATTAAGTTGAACTATTTATCATGAACATAGTCTAATTTGTACTTGCAAATACTGTAGATCACATGGCCAAGTCCAACTTCAACGTTTTTGCTGAGAAGGAAAAGCTTAGAAACAATTGGTCTAACTTCACCAATTGGTTCCGCAATCTAAGAATCATTCTGGCGGACAAAAGGACTATGTCCTTGGGAAAGCGTTAGGTGACCCCTGCTTGCAAGCTACGCGGTGATGAGAAAGGCATCTATCGATCGCAAAGATGATTATGGTGTGATTAAGAGCACCATGTTGTTTTGCTATGGAACGGAACTTCAAAATAGTTTTGAAGAGTATCCGGGCCCTTTGATATTCTCGAGAGCTGAAAACCATGTTTCGACTCATGCCCATTCCGAGATATGAGATCTCGAGAAGTTCTTTAAGCGCAAGATGGAGGAAGGGAGTTCGTTAGTGAGCATGCCATAAAGATGACGGGCTACACTCAACGCTTGAGCAAGCTGGAATGCACGATTCGGAGGATCTCAAGATTGACAGGTTGCAATCACTCCATCCCAGCTACAAAAGTTTTGTAGTGACTCATAATCAGATTGGCTCCACTGATACGATCACCGAGCTCTTCGCAAAGCTGAAGGTTGCGGAGGTGGACATCAAGAAGGATAATCATGTGTTGATGGTCAACAAGCCCTCCTTTAAGAAAGGTAAGGGAGCAAAGAAGCCCTTCAAGAAGGGCGGCGGCAAGCGCAATGCTCCTGCTGAGAAGAAGCTCAAGTCTGGTCCTAAGCCGGACACTAAGTGCTTCTATTACAAGGATAATGGTCACTTTGGGCGAATCGTCCAAGTACTTAGCGGACAAAAGGTGGCACCATCAAAGGTATATTTGATATACATGTTATTGATGTTTTCCTTACTAGCCCTCGTTGTAGTGCAGGTATTTGATACCGGTTCGGTTGCTAATATTTGTAACTCGAAGCAGGAGCTACGGAATGACGGCGGCTTGCGAGGATGAGGTGACGATCGGCGTTGGCACGGATCAAGAGTTGATGTGATGGCGTCAAGACGCTCTCCTTAGATTTACCTTCGGGATTAGTTTTAAACCTTAATAAATGTTATTATGTGCATCGTTGAGCATGAACATTATTCTGGATCGTGTTTATTGCAAGACGGTTATTCATTTAAATCGGAGAATAATGGTTGTTCTATTTATATGAGTAACATCTTTTATGGTCATGCACCTCTTGTGAATGTTTTATTTCTTCTAAATCTCGAAGGGATGAAACACACATCCATAACATTGAGGCTAAGAGATGCAAAGTAGATAGTGATAATACTACTTATTTGTGGCACTTGCGTCTCAGGTCATATTGGTGTAAAGCGCATGAAGAAACTCCATTCGATGGACTTTTGTAGTCTCTTGATTTTGAATCATTTGACACATGCGAACCATGCCTCATGGGCAAGATGATCAAAACCCGTTCTCCGGATGATGGAGCGAGCAACGGACTTGTTGGAAATCATACATACCGATGTATGCGGACCGATGAGTGTTTCGACGCGCGGTGGATATCGCTATTTCCTCACTTTTACCGATGACTTAAGTAGATATGGGTATATCTATTTAATGAAACATAAATCTGAAACATTTGAAAAGTTCAAGGAATTTCAGAATAAAGTGGAGAACCATCGTAACAGAAAGATTAAGTTTCTACGATCTGATCGTGGAGGTGAATATTTGAGTTATGATTTTCTCACGCATCTTAAAGCAAGTGGAATCGTTTCACAACTCACGCCACCCGAACACCACCGCAATGGTGTGTCGAACGCGGAATCGAACCCTATTAGATATGGTCCGATCAATGATGTCTCTTCTTGATTTGTTATCATTTTGGGGTTATGCATTAGAAACCTGCATTCACTTAAAATAGGGCTCCATCTAAATTCGTTGAGACGACACCGTATGAACTGTGGTTTGGTGTTAAACCTAAGTTGTCGTTTCTTAAAGTTTGGGGATCGAAGCTTCGTCAAGAAGTTGATGCCGACAAGCTCGAACCAAAGCGGAGAAATGCGTCTTCATAGGATACCCTAAGGAAACTATTGGGTATACCTTCTATCACGAGCGAAGGCAAAGTGTTTATGCAAGAACGGTTCCTTTCTTGAGAAGGAGTTTCTCTCGAAGAAGTGAGTGGGAGGAAAGTAGAGCTTGACGAGGTTATTGAACCTTCTCTTGAATTGGAGAGTAGCGCACCTGAAATTGTTCGATGCACTTTGCACCAACAATAGAGGAAGCTAATGACAAGGATCATGAAGCTTGGACGATGTCGCTCTTGAACGTCGCAGTCGACAAGGTCGCATGCCCCTCCGAGTGGTACGGCAACCTGTCTTGGTCTTGTTAGTAGAATACGGTGAACCTCACGAACTATGAGGAAGCGATGATGAGCCAGACTCGAGAAATGGTGGAAGCCATGAAATCCAATTGGGATCCATGAGCGAAAACCAAGTATGGACTTTGGTGGACCCTCCTAGCGACCGAAGGCCGTTGAGTGCAAATGGATCTTCAAGAAGAAAAGCGGACGCGGATGGTAATGTTACCGTCTATAAAGCACGGCTTGTCGCAAAAGGTTTTCGACAAGTTCAAGGTGTTGACTACGATGAGACTTTCTCTCCGTAGCGATGTTTAAGTCCATTCGGATTTTATTAGCAATTGCCGCGTTTCATGATTATGAAATATGGCAGATGGATGTCAAGATTGTTCCTCAATGGCAACATTGATGAAGAGTTGTATATGATGCAACCGAAGGTTTTATCGATCCTAAGGATGTTGATAAAGTATGCAAACTTCATTGCTCCATTTATGGTGAAGCAAGCATCTCGAGTTGGAACCTTCGTTTTGATCAAGTGATCAAGAGCTTTGGATTTGTTCCAAATTGCTACGAAGATTGTATCTACAAGAAAGTGAGTGGGAGCTCGGTGACGTTTCTGGTACTATATGTGGATGACATATTAATTATTGGAAATGACATCAACATGATTAACGATGTGAAGAGTTATTTGAACAAATGTTTTTCAATGAAAGAACTAGGTGAAGCCTTATATATTGGGCATCAAAATCTATAGAGATAGACAAAGGCGCTGATAGCTTTAAGCGCAGTACATACCTAGACAAAGTTCGAAAAGGTTCGAATGGATAAGGCAAAGAAAGGTTTAGTGCCTATGTTGTCGTAAGATATTGAGCAAGGCTCGGTGTCCACTACTGTGAAATGATAGGGAAGCTATGAGAAAAGTGCCTTATGCCTCGGCCATAGGTTCCATCATGTATGCCATGATGTGTACTAGACGGATGTGTCCAATGCTCTTAGTTTGACGGCGAGATATCAAAGTGATCCGAGTGGAACCTTTGGACAGCCGTGAAGAACATCCTAAAGTACCTAAATAGGACTAAAAAATGTTCTTAGTCTATGGGGTGATGAACAGACTTGTCGTAAAGGTTACGTCGACGCTAGTTTTGACACCGACAAGTATGATTCCAAATCTCGGACGGATACGTTTATATTTTGAATGGAGGCTGTGAGTCGAGAAGCTGCAAGCAAAGCGTGATCGCGGGATCTCAAATGGAAGCGGAATACATGGCTGCAGAAGCGTCAAGTGAAGGAGTTTGGATCGAAACTTCATCATCGAGCTTGGCGTGGTTCCAAGTGCATTGGACCCACTGGAGATATTGTGTGACAACACTGGCGCCATAGCACTTGCTAAGGAACCAAGATATCATCCAAAGACCAAGCATATCAACCGCAAGTTTCATATAATCCGAGATTATATTGCAGATGGAGATCTGAAGATTAGCAAAGTACATACAGATCTGAATGTCGCAGATCCATTGACTAAACCTCTTCCACGTGTAAAACATGATCAGCACCTCAGTGCCATGGGTGTGAGGTTGTTGCCAAATGTAAACTAGATTATTGACACTAGTGCAAGTGGGAGACTATTGGAATTATGCCCTAGAGGCAATAATAAAGATGTTATTATTATAATTCTTGTTCATGATAAAGTTTATATTCCATGCTAGAATTGTATTAAGCGGAAACTTTAATACTTGTATGGTTTGTGAACAACACCGTGTCCCTACTACGCCTCTATGGACTAGCTCATTGATCAATGATGGTTAAGGTTTCCTAACCATAGACATGAGTTGTCAATTGATAATGAGATCATAACATTAGAGAATGATATGATGGACAGACCCAAACTAAGCGAAGCAATTAGATCGTATCATCGTGTTCATCTTTGCGAAGCTTTTTCTATGTCAAATATTGTATTCCTTAGACCATGAGATAATACAACTCCACAGTATCGGAAAGCTTTGAGTTCATCAAACGTCATCCTATGAGAGGGTGATCATAAAGGTGTCTCTCGGTGATCGGAAAGTATATGTTGGGTTGTATGTATCGAGATGGGATTTGTCCCTCCCAAGTCGGAGAGATATACTGGCCCACTTGTGTCGATATCAACACCTTGCAAGCTTGTGGTTAAGGAGTTAATCACAAAGTGATATCGGATTACGGCAGTAAAGTACTTGCCGTGAACGAGATTGAACTAGGTATGACGGCATCGCGATCAAATCTCGGGCAAGTAAAATATCGCGAGACGAAGGAATATATATATGGGATTGATTGAATCCTCGCATCGTGGTTCATCCGATATGATCATCGATGAATGTGTGAGTCAATATGGGTTTCAGACCCACGTTGATTATTGATAGAAGATCATGTCGCATATTCTCGAACCGAGGTCACACTTAACGTGTCTCGACGCTAGGATATATTGGATAATTGGTTTATGAGTTTTTGTTCGGAGTCTCGGATGGTATCCGGGACATCACGAGAGGTTCCGGAGTGGTCCGTAGAATAAGATTCATATAAGGCAGTGCAGTTTTTGGAGTTCGGAATTGTTCCGGGTTAATCGGTATTGTACCGGAAGCTTCTAGAACCTTCCGGAAGGGGACCAACGTGGCCCCACCTTCCGGGAGGGGGCATGGGCCTATGAGGGAGTGTCCTGGCCGCATTGGGCCAGGGGCACAAGGCCCCATAGTGCCCAGCCGATCCTATAGAGTTTAAACTCGTTTAAACTAGAGATAGGGTTTCTAGTAAGGGGAGAGTCCTTGCCCCCCCACTTCTCCCTCCCTTGGCCGCCGGCCCAAGGCTTGGAGGAGGGGCAAGGGCTGGCCGCCCCCCTCTATATATAGAGGGCTGGTGCACCCCCTCCCCCCGACACCTTGCCTCCAAACCCTAGTTGCCCTGCTGCCCTTCCTCTCTACCTCCCGACTGTTTGTAGGCGAAGCCCTGCTGCAGAAATTCTCCACCATATACACCACGTCGTCGTGTTGTAGATCCAATATATCTCTCCACCATACTTGCTGGTCCGAGGAAGGAGGAGACATCGAGTCTTTGCCGTGTGCATCTCACGGAGGCACCGCCACTTGTGGTGCTAGATCGGATCGGATCGCGAGGAGGAGAAGCGAGTACAACTACATCACCCACGTTAGGCGAATGTTCATGTGCGAATCTTCAAGGGTATGAAGATCTAATCCAATCTCTCTCGTTGATTGCATCCCCTAGATTAGATCTTGGCTTTCCCTCTGTTCGCATCCGTAGAAAATTTTGATTTACTATGCCGTGAAACCCTTCAGATGGGACCGGAAAGAACTCACCGGCGACGACGCCAAGCTAGCGAACAAGGGCAGGCATTGAGCAACGCTGCGGAGTCGCCGTCGGAGGTTCGAGATGAGCAGCGGCGAGTTGCGGAAGCAAGAGGAAGAAGAAGGCGCGGCGGCGAAAGGGTAAAGTGAATCCTAAGCGCCGCCTCTTTATAATCGAGCCGCAAGCGGTAGTGGGATCGTGGGTGTGGCGGTTGATCGTAGATCGTGTCGCCGCATCAATACGCCGTTGAGCGGAACCGCACCAAGGGCCACGGTAGCAAAGAAGGACACGATCCCAAGCGGAGCGACACGAGGCGTCAGCAGACGCCGACGGGCGATGATAATGTGTAACTGTTAGTAAATCATCAGAGGAACAAAAAACTAGAGAAACAATGATGGGGATGACACGTAGGACAAGGCGTACGCGAGAAGATACGATGATACCTCGAACGAGAAAGAAATAACTCGGAAACAATGCGAGCAGCGTCATGAATCGTCTGGCCGGCCGAGGTTATCGGCGAGGCCATACCAGCTTCGGGGACTAATTTTGGGGAGGTAACCCCGGATAGGGTAAAGACGGGGAAAGACGAAAGGATGTCCCCCGTCTAGTTTCGATTCTGATCAATCTAGGATCTGTAGAAGTCGGCCGAGATAGGAAATAGCAGGACCCTTATAATGATAGCAAGTCAGTACCCGGCCGAGATACTATGTAAGTCGGCCGGGTTAGCCCGAGTAATCTTGATGCAGGTGAGGGCCGAGGAGTTCTGTGAGGCAGATAATCTGGCTTGCGGAGAAGGAGAAACCTAAAGTCAAACTCTAGCCGCACGCTAGGAGAATCTGAGAGCCAAGCACTAGGGACAAAGGCGCGAGCGGCAGAGGCGTAAGGAGGTCACGGAGGTGTGATCCACTGCCCGAGGCGCCTGAGGGCCCTCTGGAACCTTGCCGTCATTAGGGGAGCAACGGGGAAAGGGGCGCCGAACTACTATATTGGGACAAGCATATTCCTCGAATATGCTTGCCACATCAGCCCTAAAGGAACCCAAGGCTCTCCTTTATAAGGGAAGGTTTGGACCCAGAGAGAGGAGAGGCTCATTCTTAGTACCGTTGTGCTGGTAAAGTTCTTCCTTTCTCCTTGTATACAGCTCAAGGAGCACTTGTAGCCCAAGGAAGGAGAAATAAAGATCTTAGTCTTAGTCTTCTGTGTGTAGAATCAACTACATCTTCCCTCCCCAGATCCCTCTAGCATCCATTGGCCCCATACTTTAGCCTACCCATGGCATCTGCCGTGCCACCACCACGACAATAAGCGTTGATCTAGGGTTTGGCAACTAGAAATGGTTCCTTTAGAATGTGTTGCTCTTTTAGATAAGTTTCACACTTGTGATTCTGATTAAGGCTTGTGAGTGTGGGTGAAACAACATGCAAGTATAATAAATAACATACAATAATAAGGCACACAAATGTGGAATGTTACTCAGAGACTGCTTATATAAGGATTGTTTATCATTTAGGACATTTATAAGGATGTTCATGTCTTGTTTTATAATGTATTTTAAAAGAATAACTTTTGAAGAAAATCTTACTTAACTAAACAAAAGCATTTAAACTTTAAGTTAACATTCTTAGGTTTCCTTACAAGTTATAGTTCTTAAGTAAGAAAGAATTGTTTCATTCGAATAAGGACCTTACTAGTAGTTGAGACTTATCTATCTTGGTCATTATATGTGATTATGTTCACTTCATAATGTTTCTTTGAGGTTAATTAAGATTGGTAACACTTCTATTTGAGTCATGTTTTCTTAACATTATAGTTGAATGGAATCACTTACCTTCTTACAAATGAGTGATTATAATTTCTAACATGGAAACAACATTACTTAACTACTTATGAATTATCTTTGGATTTATAATATATTTATAAACTTGTGGTTAAAGTAATGGTAAAACATTTTATTAAGTCAAAATGTCATTCTTGAGGATTTTATATTTCATAAGAATCCTTTTGGAAAATAATATATACTTACTTATGAATGATAATTTATCACAATTTGTATTTAATAGGTTTTGGGTTATTTGGACTTCATATTATCAATACTTAGGATAAATACTATTAATAGGTCTTTAATGGAGAATATTAGAAGTATTAGCAATTTTATACCTACTTTTATGAATTACCTCACTAAGGAAATATGTTTGAATTCAATTTATCAGGGTATTAAATTTTTACTTCCTTCAAAAGTGGAATGTTATATTTTTATCATATAGATATTATTTTTGTGATCATTTTGGTATATTATATGTATTTTTATGAATATTAAATATTAAGATATGATTTTTATAAAATTTATTACTTTATAAGCACTTAATAAATAATAGATATTTAATTAAGTGAAATAATAATAAATTATTATATTATTAAATTATAGTTCTTATTTTTCTAAGAATTTTGATATATTATTTATATTTTGTCATTTACCATTATTAAAATATGAATTTTTAAAGTTTATTACTTATAAAATCTTTATTAAATAATAATTATTTTAATGGTTAACATAATAATGTAGGTAATATTTTTAAGTTGTATATTTTATTTTTCTGAATTTTTTATATATTAAACACATTTTTCTGAATTATATAACAAAATATATTGAATTTATAAAGTTTATTCATTTCCTAATTATATTCTAAATAAGAAATTACTTTTTTACACATAGTCTAAACCTACCCAAAGACACTGACCAGTGGGCATGTGGACACGTTTCATGCCACATGGGCAGTGGACCAAGTCAAACGTGGCTGACGTGGCTAGGGTGACGCGGGCGTGACATCACGATGACATCGACACGACCACCACCGTTCGGTTGATGGTCGCCGCTGGTGATCCTGTACGCCCTAGCAAGCTTGGTTGGTCGTGTTCGAAAGAGATTGATGAGGCAAACCTATCTGTGCTATCGCCGTTATTATTTGGTGACCGGAACCTCGCCGGCGACGAGCCTCGCCGACGGCATGGTTCGTACGCGCACGAGTAGACCACTACGGAGAGCGAGCCACAAATTGGAAATGACCAGGAGATTCAGAAGCTTACCAGGAATAAGACGAGATGGTCGGCGAGACGCGGGGTTGCCGGAATCGGTGGCGAGAGTGGTGGACGAACTTCAGGAAGATAAGGTTGATGCGCGTGATTAAAGGCTCTCCGACTCGACTCCTTCACCGATTAGATGAAGCACACCATGGCGAAGCTCGTATCACTGCTTGGATGGTCCTGGGTGGTCTCTAACGGTGACGATAAGCGACTCCGGTGAGCTAGGGTTTTGGACCCGAGAGAGAGAGAGAGAGAGAGGAGAGAAATGAGGATAAGGATGAGCTAGATTTGCTGGGAGAGGATCTTATCCTCCTCTGGGACGACGGTGGGCATCTCGACGCATGTCTGACGACGACGACGGCATCGGGCAACGTCGATTCCTCCAGCGATCTGCTTGTGACGCACGAGGAAGATGACAACACTGTGTTTGCGAAACCCCCCCTGAAAATTCTTCTGTCTCAACCCGCGGTCCCTAGCGGTGTCCCACCTGTCAGCCAAAGAGGAATACAAGTCGGGCTGGTTGTTGGGCCTAAGTGGGCTGCTCGTGGCGACAAATAATGGAGAGGGAAGATGGGTTGCGGCCAAAAATTGTTCTCCTATTTTATTCTTATTTAATACTTTTTTTTTCTGTTTTGTTTCCATATTTGTATTTTCACATTTTCTTTGAATTTTTCTCATGAAAATTTATTTGCTAAGTAGTTGCAACAATAATAAAGTGTAGTTAGAGTCCTTTTACGAGTTTTTATTATAATGTTATTATTTCTTTATTTTCTTTATGTAGGTACTTCCTTTTAATATTTTGTAGGAACCTTTGTTATGAATTTTCTTTACATAACATACCATGAACTTATTAAAGGATATATTACTACTTATTCATAAAACTTGATTCTCATTAACTTATAGTTTTAAGGAAACTTTTATATGGTGATCCTTCATTATTATATGCTACATTAAGTTCTAAGGAATTAATATGGTTAAGATTATTCCCATGATCCTAGATGATATCATGATATAAGTTTTATTACCACTATCCTAGAAGTTAAGGTTTGGAATTACAAGCATTTACCATGAGTTTTAGAGGAGATTTAATATACTTATTTTTTTTATAGATATGGATGAAAATTAATGGTTAAGACTTATTCCTTCATGTTTGTGATCATGAATGATATCAATATCTATAGTAAGATGATAAGGTTGTTCTCTAGGATGGCTTAAGTGAAAGAGTTGATAATTATGGTTTATAAGCACATATGATTTTAATGTTTTGAAGTGACAAAGATGTGCTTAAGTGATTTTCTATAGGAAAGATATTCCTATAAGCCATGCTAGAATATAGGATGATTGATCAAACATATGAGATAGATGTAAAGTTTGATTATATATTTAAGGTTGAGTGTTTACCAAGAATTCCTATCTTCCATTCTTCATAAGTATTGACTTCTAATTAAGGAATTCCTTTCCTAGATATATTACTTTTTCATATCCATCATCATGTGTTAACATGATGAGCTTTACTTATCATACGCTTACCAATGATTTCTCCTCATAAATCCATTTGTAAATCCAATGAGCTTGACACTAAAGCTCTATATGATCTCCTCATAGAGATAACTCTCATCTCTAGAATACTTATTATGAATCCAAGTCCACTTGAATGATTACTCTCTTACTTCACAATTTACTTTTTAATCTTACTTATAAATCTCAGAAGCTTGTCACCTAAGCTTTTCATAATCTTCTCATATCTACACTTGGTTATATTAACTAATTCACTAATGATAACCCCCAATCCAACCAGTAGCTACGTTTGAATCCATTCATACCCTTCCTTTATCATCTATCACTAATATTCATCTAATGGATGAATATATCAAATCCTACTTTCCTCAAATGCTTACTATCCTTTAAAAGGAATAATACTACTTCAATAACTTAATGCTGCTCTAGCTTCACCTTAGTCATACAATCTTATCTCTACTTTCTCCAATATCCTATATTCCAACTTCACATTATATCATGGTGATTTTTCATGACTAACGTAGGATAACATATCTATACTAGGGTTTAATCATGTTCTCTCCACCAATGTCACTTATGCATGATATAATCATTCACTCTTAGTGACTTTAGCATGATCATTGTAATCCTTTGATCATTTATGGCTTAGGTTTCCAGTTTGCTAATCAAGGTTTTTATCAATACAATATTATAGTTGTATTATAATTATCTTCTCAGTATCTCTATTTGACTAGAGATATTATTCATTGACTATGTCTACTTGAACCAATAGGATTGCTCCTTGGTAACTATCTTCATAATTCATCCTTATGATCCTCTTTATTACAACATATATCTTTATTTCAGGTAACTCTTCTATCCATTCAGGAGTGAGTTAACTCCATCAATTATCATAGTGCTTTGATTCTCTTCAAACACTCCCATCCTATAGATGATATCTAAAACTAGCATTACCACTTACCACTTCTTACTTCCTTCTCTAAAGGCTTTTAAAGTGAATACTATGACAAGGATAAGAGTTGATAGATCAAGAATTGATAGGCTAAGACTTGATAAATCAGGAATTGTTAGGTTGAGAATTGATAGATCAGTAGTTGATTACTCAACATTGATGTTCAACAAATATTAGAATATGGTTCAATAGAGATGATAAGAATTGATATAGGAAGAAAGATATGTGGTGAATAGTCTTGACTTGGTTTCCTTCCTACTCAATAAGTGATAAGGAATTAGTGTTTAAGAACTACCATGATGCTCATGGTAGGATTAGATAGGAACAAGCTAAGTCAAGATTTGGTTATTGAATTCTTATTACTTGAGTTATATACTTAACTTGGTATTCATGGTGGGTTGTTGTGATGAATACTATGATATGATCTCTTAAGGATCCGATATTAATCATTAAGAAATGTGTGGTGGTTTAGTTTTATTACATTTGATCTACCCTTAGATCAAATCACCTTTACCCAAAATAAGTTTTTTAGCAAAGGTCATATTGCAACTTATCGATCAACTTGATGATCTACTTTAATTCCATCAAGTTGAGAGAAGGTTCAATCACTTTGGCAAGTTTTGTTCAAAAGAGCGAAAATTATTTGGATTTTCTATGCATGAATGTGATACACTGGAAGTTCAGCTTATTTTTTTGTAATGCTGTGATGTTACATGAAGCACCTTGAGAAGTTAATTCTAGGTGGTAACAGACTTAGTCGTGTCACCAGTGCGGAGCTTCGACACATTGTTTGTGGGTAGGAAATGGTCAAGGATTGCCAGAAAACAAGGTTCTAGGCCAGTTCTTGGGAGGTAAAATGGGCCTACTCCCATGGGTGTACCCATGTCATAAAATTATTTGGATGTTGACTTTTCTTAATTGTTTTGTACAATTTGTTGTATGGTGATCTATTTTCTTTCATACACAATTTACAAAATAATAATTAATAATTAAAACAATTGTATGCACTGGACTTTTTCCATGTGATCGGGATTCTCGTTCTTATTGTCCCCGCAAAAGAAGGTTTTTTGGTTTTTTGAATTTGTTTTCAATATTATCATACTGCATATTTTTGTTTATAATTTGAAGACAATAATTAATTAAACACTTTTGTTATGTCTGCTTTGTTAGAAAATTCAAATTATGAGACAGAATCTAGTTAAGACGACTGACGTGGAATCATAGAAAAATGCTTACCGGCCACGAAAGGCATGCTAAGCAAATGTTACAGCTCCGCCTATGAGACTGGACCAAACATCAATGTCTCGTGCTGTGTTGCACAGAGCAATATAGTTTTATAAGACGCCTTGTGTCACCAGCTACTTCGTTTTGTAATAGCTTAAATAGAGTATAATATGGATAGTATTTTGGTTTGCGGTTAGTAAGGTAGATGTTTCTGGAGTTGCAGGGTGCAAGGGGGAGATGTTGTGTTTTGGATGTAATAATATTGTGAAAACTATGACACTCTTGGTTTCATGTGAATGAAATTGGGGACGGAAAGCCCTTTAATCTAGATTTGTGCCAGGTCGTATTTTGATAGTAAATGATAGTAAAGATTTCCGCATTTATCGAGTTTGTTAAAAACACACGGGGAGTGACATCAAGGCAAGTATACTGGTCTTATCTTATCAATACCACATAGGATGATTGCTGAGTTGAAGGAGAAAAGAACAAAAAAAAAAAGACCTCTATCTTACCAAGAGATGATTCTTAGCACGATATGTCTCGCCACATATTTAAGAATATATGTCGATAAGAATAAAAAAGTAACCCACTTGTCATCATATCAAGATTATGTTATGTATAAGATAATACTGTTTTATCAACCATTGTACATGCGCTTATGCGGGTAATTTGTTGATGCGTAGATTCTGCTCTAATAATATAGATTATGATTATATGATCAATAACGCCAACGTTTTTCTATTAAAAAAGGGCGGATCCCGTGGCACGAGGGATATCCCATGAGCGACAGTACGATTGCTGCTACAGTGCTACCGTGTATGTGCTCCTGACGACAGTGGACGAGGGTAACATCCCGTGCGCCAATAACTGGACGAGATGCAGTACTCTGGTCCAGTACACACAGGCTTCGTCCTTTTTTCTTTTGTTCTTGGTAAAACATCACGCTCTCGGAGCTATACTAGCTTAGTTAGTAGGCTGAGCATCTTTGTTAGGCTGAGAGCCCATTCTGAAAACCATATATACGTCGCGCGCGTACTTATCCCAACTCCATCAAGACGCTTGGTACCAGCCCATCACCCAAACCGAAGCATATGCCAGGAATAAAATAAATAAATAAATGGAAAATATAAAATAAATAAATGGAAAATATAAAACAATGGCACTACACGCAGAAAAAAAGAGAGAGAGCGAAGAAACAACAAGATGCCGCAGCAGACGCAGATCGAGCCCCGAGATATACGCAAGTTTGGTACGGCGCTGTTCGGATAATATACCACATCCTCTAAATTCTAATCATGCGTCTCGTTCCGGATAATACTCTCCGGATTTATGACGTCACCAGCCGCCGGACTGCTGCTATATATCAAGCCATCCAGAGTCACTGATACGACACTTCACGAGCCTGAAATTTTCAGTCTCCCTAATCCCTATCCAGGCCCCGCTTAGCTTAACCCCCCACGCGGATCGCGGAGCTGGTTACCCTCTTCTCCGGCGGCCGCCGCGGTGAGCTCCTTCTTCTTCTCCGCCTCTTCACGTCCGCTTCTTCCTCCACGCCCCCTAGCCGGCGCGGTGAGCTCCAGGTGGAGATCCCCCGTCGGCATCGTCTATGCTTGGGGGTCGTCACTCGCTGTGATCAAATCCCCTCCGATTCTTCTTCCTCGTCACTCCGTCTAGTTTCTCGCGGATATCTTAGCTGCTTGGTCGTGTATACTAGTACTAAAAGATTGGGGATTCAGTCGAGCCTCCACGGTCCACGCTAGGTCCGGTGTTGTGTTCTTATTGTGACAAGCTGTGGCTGGTGTTCAGGACCCGTGAAAGGGATTTTTCACATTTTTTTTACCTGCGGATCGGATCCTTGTATAACTAGTCGATGTATTTTTTTTGCTGTTGCAGTTGCTCTTCATCAGTATGAAGGGTGCGAAGCTCTTAGTCTTGCTGGTAGCGTCATCTTTCTGCCTGTACGCTGCGGTAAGCGATTACTCACCTTTATGCTCTCTGAACGCATGGCGACCAGATTTATGGGCGATTTGATCCTGGTACTGATTTTTGGCTGCTTCTTGAAGATTGCTGCGCCGGAGACTTGCCCGGCCGACCTTGACGCCAAGTGCGGCGATGGAGCTTCCGATGACTGGGAGGGCGAGTTCTTCCCTGGCATTTCCAAAATCAAGTATGAGGTGAGGCCATGGAAGTTCAGAGCCTTCAGCTTGCATATATTGTGAGCTGTTAACGGATCGTTGAGAGTTGAAAATTTATCCTTGAACAATTGCGCTGCAGGGTTCAACCAGCAAGAAACCGCTTGCTTACAAGTGGTACAACGCTGAGGAAGTGATTCTTGGCAAGAAAATGAAAGTATGATTTATGAACTATGTATTTTTTGGGTAGATCATTTTATTTCGCTTTTGTATTATGTGGTACAGTCGGATTATACATGTGTGTTTCATGCTACAGGATTGGTTGCGGTTCAGCGTGGCGTTTTGGCACACTTTCCGTGGTACTGGAGGAGACCCTTTTGGTGCACCTACAAAGAGTTGGCCCTGGGAGGATGGCACAAACTCCTTGGCCATGGCCAAGAGAAGAAGTATGAGAATTGCCTGATCTTGTGTTTAGGACCAGGGCATCATCAAATTGCACATTTGCTGCGAATTTAACTTATTATTTGGATATCTATTTCAGTGAAAGCTCACTTCGAGTTCATGGAGAAGCTTGGAGTTGACAGGTGGTGCTTCCATGATAGGGACATCGCCCCTGATGGCAAAACACTCGCGGTATGATTTTATCAGAATGGTCTAGTTATTTTGGAAAGAATCCTGAAGTTGCAAGTTGCAGCCTTGAATTAGGCATCTGAGACTGGTAGTGACCGATATTGGGGTTCGATTATAACTATTAACAGGAGTACATGAGTACCTCTTCACTTTGTCGCACCAGGAATATGATCTCTGATGTTGTACAACTAGTTTATACTTAACCTGATTATAAGAACACTTATTTTGTATCATTTATTTAATTACACCTATCAAACTTGGTAGTGCAATATCTGTAAGTCCATAATACACCTGAACTGATCACTATTTACAAGCAACAACAAATAGTTTTCCGTACTTCCAAGATTGTAATCCAGTAGATGGCTTCTATTTAATAAAGGCATCTCAAGGTGTCACTATATTTTAGAAAGGGTGTTACTCCTGTAATGTGACTCTACCTAGGCTCCTAGGCCCTAACATGGAAGGTCAGTATTCTCAGCATCCTAAGGGTGTCTTTGTTCGCATTGCAGGAAACAAATGCTAACTTGGATGAGATTGTTGAACTGGCAAAGGAACTCCAGGTTACATGGCCATAACTTCAATATGATTCAACATTTAGTTGTACTACACTGCATTATTGTATGCTTTTTGCTCAAACATCCTCTGAATTTTTTGTAGGTTGGGACAGATATAAAGCCATTGTGGGGGACTGCACAGCTTTTCATGCATCCACGCTACATGCATGGAGCTGCTACGAGGTAGGTACTATTCACTGCATCTTTTAATTTGAGTTATGACTTGAAATTAATGGAGGAATCCACTGATGCTGCAGCCCAGAAGTCAAAGTGTATGCTTATGCTGCTGCACAAGTGAAGAAAGCTTTGGAGGTGAGTTGTGTCTTGAGTGTCATAGTTAGTCTTCCTTTTGGTTAGTTGTTAACTTGACTTGTATCACCTATTCACCGTACAGGTTACGCACTACCTAGGCGGTGAAAACTATGTATTCTGGGGTGGAAGAGAGGGTTACCAAACTCTTCTCAATACTGATATGAAGAGAGAACTTGAACATTTGGTATGAATCACACATTTTTTCTGATTTTTGTTTGTACATTTCTACTTGTAGTTTGTAGCGCAAAATTCATGTGTAAATATACATCTGTTTTAGACTTAGCAAGTTGCTCTCCTGTTGCTCAGGCTAACTTCCTTCAAGCTGCGGTTGACCACAAGAAGAAAATTGGCTTTCAGGGTAATTGCTTCAGGGTGCTATATATAATCTTCCTGTTCACATCTCCCACATTTGACACTAAACAGTTCAGTTTTTATGCTTTATGATAGTTTAAGGTAATGTTGACTGTCTGAATCTCTTCTTTTTCAGGAATATTGTTGATAGAGCCTAAACCGCAAGAACCAACAAAGCATCAGTATGCTTGTCATTTGAAAAAAAAAAATTACTAGAAAAATGTTAACAGGACTGGAAACATTGATATCTGTTTTTCTCTGGCAGGTATGACTGGGATGTTGCAACTTCATTCTCTTTTCTACAGAAGTATGGTCTTACAGGTAATCATTTAGTACTGCTATTCATATGTTCTTGTGTATATTTTGCAATACTTTTATGTAAATGAAGCATGTGACTTTCCCTAGAGTCATCTTGAAACTTTATGTTTGTAAATGACATTGTGATACAGGAGAATTCAAGATAAATGTCGAATGCAACCATGCTACCCTCTCTGGTCATAGGTTAGTTGTTTGCTCGCCTAAATCATGTCATAATAGCTTAAAGTGATACTATTTAAGGTGTCAAGTGGGATCCCACCATTGTCCGATTCTAGTTCACACTAGAAGTGGGACAATGGTGGGATCCCACACTAGAAGTGGGACAATGGTGGGATCCCACTTGACACCCTAATACTATTATTGTGACTGCATCTGAAACTTTTGTGTTGCAGCTGCCATCATGAGCTTGAGACTGCCGCATCAATGGTCTGCTTGGAAACATTGACGCAAACACTGGTGATCCACAAGTTGGTATGTGTGTCTAGTTCATAAAATGGCTATGTGACTCATTGAAATTATTCTTACACACCTAGTAACTTGCCATTCCAATTCTTACATGTGGGCAGGTTGGGACACAGATGAGTTCCTCACAGATATTTCAGAGGCTACTTTGGTTATGTCAAGTGTGGTTAAGAATGTGAGTGAAGTTGATCGTTTCGTTTACCTTCTCTAAATCAATAGTTACTTGAACACTACCATGTCTGGTTACCATGTAAATCAGCTAAACATAGCAATACTCATAAGTTGCTTTGTTTTGGCATGACTACAGGGTGGGCTTGCGCCTGGTGGCTTCAACTTCGACGCGAAATTGTTAGTTCCCAATACCATTGGTGCTCCGTGAATTGAGCTTTGGTTCAAAAGAGATTTGGCTGACATGTAATTGTTTCATGGTGACAGGCGGAGGGAGAGCACTGATGTTGAAGACATGTTTATTGCTCATATCTCAGGGATGGACACCATGGCTCGCGGCCTCCGCAATGTTGCCAAGCTAATTGAGGTAACTGGAAACATTATGACCTGTTAAAAGTTTTGTATATGCTTTTACCTGAACGGTAAGTTTTGCTTTCTGATGGTAGGATGGTTCCCTTGATGAGCTTGTCCGCAAGCGCTACCAGAGCTTTGATAGTGAGATTGGTGCCATGATTGAGGTAAAAAAAAATTAGCAAGTTCGGAGTTTTTTTTTCTTGAAGGATTGAATTGGAATGGTAACATCGGCAATGGTTTCAAATAGGCTGGGAAAGGAGACTTTGAGACACTAGAAAAGAAGGTCTTGGAGTGGGGTGAACCAATTGTTCCATCTGGCAAACAGGTAAATGGAATGATAAATCTAGACAGCTTGTGTCGACATCACTATCCAAATATCTTTGCTCTGGCGATTGTTTCTAACCTTTTCTTGCCTGTTTCCCTATGCAGGAACTTGCTGAGATGCTGTTCCAATCTGCTCTGTAGACGATGGTCCACAATTCTAGGAATAAAGCACGCCAAGTTGGCCTTGTCACTATGGGCAATGTTGTAGTTAGTCATACATGCAGCGAACCATGTAAACAACCGTGTGGAACTGAAAATGATGTAACCTTGTATCAGAATCAAACTTGTTGCTCAACACGGAATTGAACCAAACTCATTCCAGTTTTCTATGCGTTCCACCCAGATGCTCGTCGGTCAGAGTTGGCCATTCTCTTCGCTGGTGCATCAGTCTAAAGACCTCCAGGCTGCGATCATCGCTCACCTGGCCACAAGTTATCATAACAGCACGTCAGAAAGATAGCAAATGATCTGCCAGAAAGTTCATAACTATACAAGTGATGCCTTTCTAATTTGCAAAGATAGTGCTCGCATTCTTACCATTAACTGGACACGTCACTATGACCATCGAATTTCATAGAAAGCATAGCAGGGTGATCAAGACAGATGCAGCAATCCAAATATAGTATTCCCTCCGATCCATAACAAGTGTCGCTGTTTTGAACTGACCGACACTTATTATGGATCGGAGGTAGTAGCTTTTATATGTCATCTCAAATGAGGCTTTGTGAAATTACACATTATACTCCTATGCTTGCGCACTTGTACAAATACAACGAGGTTTTGTGCATTACACATTATACTCCTATGCTTGGCACACTGGTACAAATACAATGTTACAAGTTACAACAGAATAATTACACTCTGATTGTACATTTTACAGATGTACAATATACATGATATGAACAATAAATACAAACTTAGAATAGCTCGGCGCAACAGAATGGATAATACCCAGCTTCTCCAGCGGATTCTGATACGACCCTTAACTCCCTCTGAATCTTCCGGCGCTCGTAGAATACTGGGCATGCGAGCGAAATGCATTTGACCCCGCTTTCAACAATCCAATCCGCGCCTCCGCAGTGACCACATATCTGGACAACGTTCAAAAGTTGACTGTTAGCTCATCTGAAACAACTTATCTCAAGAATCTGTTTTATGGACAAAATGATAAAATTAAAGGACAGCTGCACTTCAAATAGTGGTCAAGTGCATTAAGGCTAGATAATTTCAGTATTTCTGATGTTCAATTCACGTTGCACAAAAATGACATGAACCGTGATTTTTTTAAATATCTCATGCAATGATTTCATTCCCAGTGTGGAATTCAGGACATAGTAGTGTATAAAAGTATCAAAAGAGTGAAAACTTACAGAAGCAAGGTGTTGGATTTCTCGCTCCAATTTTGAAGTTCTGCCAGCTACAACAGTGGCAACGACAGCTTCACTTTTCAAACAGTTGTTGCAAAAAGTGTCTGATCCTTGAATTATATCACCACAAATAGCACAATGGCTTGACATGTAGTACGTATCTATCCTGCCTCCTTTGGTGAACGCTTTCTTATTCGATCCTAATCGGATGAAACTGCCACCACGGTTATATGCACCGTGACCAGAAGTGGACTGGCGTTTAGCAAGTGTTGGCCGTACGGGACGAGGCATCTCATTAAACCACTTATTCAGGTCAGCACCAAGGAGTCCAAAGACACGTTGTAGTGCAGGGATAATCTGTTTGGTTATGTAATATAATTCATTTAATCTGTAAGGAGATCCAACTTCTAGCAGGCCATAAGGATCAATGACCATATCAACGAGCCGAGCCCCTGGTTCCCCATGGATAACAACATAGGGCACTCTCTCTGCATAGCGCGGTTCTGCCCTAGGATCAGACAGCATTGCTTTTGTTGCAACAATTGCTGCAGGTGGCAATGAGGAAGCCCTTGCACTGTAAGTACCTAGACGAACCTCCTTTGCAAAAATGAAGTCCTGAATAGAAACTTTTCCTGATAATATGCGTGTCCACTGACGCTCCAAATATGATTTAACCTGCAAGAATAAACGGTAGTCAAGCTATACACCTGGCACTTCAATAGGGAAGACCAAAGGGTGATAATGAAAAGAGAATCATCCTCATAAAGTTGTGAAGACTGAGAAATACGCCTTACTTTGGCCAAGTCCTGCTCTTCAAACATTATTCTAAGAGATCGTTCTAACATCTTCGCAACCGCCGGGCATGTGTCTCTCCGCACTGTCTCAATCCCCTTTGCATCAAAGATTGGCTCGCTCTGTTCAGGACTTTCGTAGCTATAGCCAACATATCTCTTCTTTGTAAGAAGAAAACAGGGATGATAAACTTTCTCAAACTTCAATGTTACTGGATCCGGATTAATTGCGGTTACTGAAGACGAAATCTCTTTTCCTATTCTGAATGCTTCTTCCCGAGATCGCCCTTTTAGAAGGACAAACATACTGCAGCAGAAACAATTGGCTTTGTAAAGTATTTAAGTATAGTTCAAAGAAAGATATCATGAGAAATGCACCAAAATACCTGTCAGTATCACCATATACAACCCTAGCATTCCACAAAGGATGCTGATTGACAAATGATATTGCCGTTTCAAGTGTTCTACGGCCACATTGAACGATGCTGTCTGCAAGCTCTGCACAGGGCATACGACCACTGAATCCAGCAGCTGTGTAACCATATGTTACATTAGCTATCAACTTCAGAGCAAGTTGCCGAGCATTGAGTATCTGGGAAATAAGTAAAACATCCATTATATAATATAAAAAATACAAACTACCTCCGGCCCATATTAATTGACTCAAATTTGTCTAGATTTGAATGAATCTAGACACTATTTAATATATAGGTTCATCTAAATTTTGACAAATCAAAGTCAATTAATATGGATCGGAGGGAGTACCAATTTTACCCAACAATGATTAAAATAGAGTATTGCAACATAAACTATTATACATTCACCCATATTTTCTAGTAGAAGACGTACCAACATCATCATACTTAATCACAATATCCAAGGAATTAGGGCTTCTGTAAAATGTTCAAAAAAGTTAGTAGTAAATACCTTCTGCAGAACTTTCTGAGATGGAGCTAGCTTTTTCATTGCTTGCTTCACCATAATTCTGGTTGACAGTATTTCCTCAAGAAGGCGAGGTACTACACCTTTCCTGACCTGCGGAATGTCATAGAAAATGTGTTCAAAAGGTCAGTCTGGTCCGAGATGCTCATTGCCCAGGCATTACAAAGGGAAGGTGTGCACGAAAAAATATGAAGAGTGTCAGGATGGATAGACAATGCAGCAGTAAGAAATGCTTGTAAGAATATAGCCAGTATCAGCTGGCATGGGAGTAAGGGGCAATCCTATGAATCCATCTACCAACCATAACAGTATTAATCTGTAGATCAGTAGATAGTATGACAACTATATGTGGGAAGTATTCCAGTATTGCCTGTCAGCTGGTGGCACTCAATCGAGCACCATTAGGAAAAGTACTAGATGAGAAGGAGATACAAGAAAATCTGCAATGCCCAAGAGCAAACAAGATAATTACCTCAGGTTGCACAAACAGGACCCCGTTTGGAGTAAGGAGCAGCTGATTTTTCAGATCAGCAATTGTATGTTGATCTGCTGAATATGAGCAGACACCAAGTACACTGGACTTTGACGGGAAAACTTTACCCAAGCATGTAGAATAACATAGATTATATGCTATTATCATGGAAGGATAAAGGGATTGAAAATCCAATACAAGAACTGGGTCAGAGTAGAAAGCTGATTCTGGCTCCATTACAAGTGGCAAGCATTCCATGGCTGGCTGAGAAGCTACCTGTGAAGAAGCTGGAGATAGTTAAAATGTTGGCACACTAGCGGAATCTATATTTTAGGTAATAATATAAAACATTAACAGTGATCCAAAAGTAGGCCAATGATTTAAAAATCCAAAAGTAGGCCAACTAGGCCGTCAAGGCAATTGGCATCAAGGGCATGCCGCAATTTCTGAGTTGGATCTCTAGGCGGCCTGCCACCTAGGGGCGTCAAAGCCAAACCTAGCTGTGACTTCGATCGTTAGATAAGGTGGTCCTAGGCAGCGACTGCAACAGCTAGGCGGAGGACTAAGTCAAGTATACGGGGGCCCAAATCTCGCTAGATTGAGGGTTAGAGACCAGGTGCCATTTTGCTCCTATGTCACCCTGCCGAGTGCCGACTCCCCCAAGTGCCACTCAACTGAGAGTTAGGATTAACAGAAAATATACTCCTATCTCATTTCTCGTTCATGTGAAGAAGCCTGTAATTCTAAAACCAGAAAATTCTATTGCCAGGTGGATTAAAAGAACAGCGCCCATCTAATCTTAAGCCCTCGGCAAAAAGAACCCATCTGAATTTTATGCCTTGTCAGCATAGCTGTCAAAAGAACAAGAAGCTGCCATTCCTGCATTTGTGTTTCAGAATTGGTTTTGCTAGGAAAAGGCTGCTGAGCAGCTATAGAAGTACAGAACACGTCTAAGCAGAAAGTGAGATATTAAAATTTGCTATGGAAAAACAACTGCACCTGTTCTTTTCCTGGGGAAATTGCAAGGTAGTTCTGTGTATGAGCCAACCTCAAGAGCATAGATTCAACACGGAACTGAGACCCTCGTGAAAGGACAGAGAAGAAGTCAATACCAAACACACGAGCAAGTTCAGATGTCCGATTGACCTGAATGGAATAGTCAGGTAAAGTTCAGGGCACAGTTCTTTGTTACAAATGCAGTTAGCAGAGAAAACATCAGTTACTACTTAGTAGCTACTTGTTCAAGACATGTTAATTTAACCAACCTTTTGTGGTTAAACTTGTAATGATAACAGGTATAAAACAAAAAGGACAGGTTTCCAGTTGATAAAACATCTCAGATGGAAAAAACAAGGGAGCTCTCAAGTAACCATATGCTGATGATTTAAAAGCATGAACACAATGAAAGAAATTCCATTTACCAGGTCAAGTTGATTTATTATTTCAAGGTTGAGCATAGCTCTGCTGGTGACATATTCTATGCATCGGTGTCTTCCTCGTCCAGGTCCTGTTGCAAACCATCGATTCAATGTCTTGGTTGGTACTATTGGTACCTTTCGCCTTAGGACTTCATCTGCTACTGCTTCAAGAGAGTAATTATTAAGCTTAACTTCCCCACGCATGAGACGCCATAAGTTTAGTACGATTCTCCCACCAACATGTACACCGCTAGCATGAGTATGACTCCAATCACTCTCACTGGCATCCGCAATAACATCATCAGCAGAAGAAGCTTCAGGAAGCACCTGACTAGACTCATGGTCTAGATTATTAGGTGGATGTTTTGACTGATGTGGTAATGTCCTTGAGATTCTTTTCAGTAAGCCTACACCCAGATGAGCAGCTCTTTCTGCAAGAAATCCTAAAGATCCTAACTGAATCTCCCATCCGACTAGGATATCTGGATCAATTGAACATATTGCACAAATAAGATGGTTCAGAAGGTCCCTCTCTTCAGGGAAGACATCAACACCATAACCAACAATTCCATCAAGGTTTCTGCAGTTACAAGAAAAGGGGCATTAAAAACATCTCGACCCAACAAGCCAAGATTGACACATTTTAAAAGAGAGCCAGCTGAGCCAAGAAAAAGCGATTACATGAAGCCACAGCTCTAAAACAGCAAAACATCAAGCATGCAGTTTATGTTCAAGAGCATGAATATATAAGAAATGAAATTAATATGAAAAGCCATCACATGTAAGCTTCTATCTTTCTATCAAGTCACCAACGGTGGTCGGTGTGGAAGGATGAGTCACACGACCTCCTTTTGGTTGATACCGTCATCAAAACAGAGACATATTGATGGCAGCAGGCCTACCACCAAGAGACGCAAAGCACCTCGGGAGTAGTTTAGGTTTTGAGGAGAAGTAGCTTAGGTTTTCCTTTGTGTTGCTGTGCTGTTTTGTGTGCTTTGTGTGTGATGGTTGCACTGGTCATTGTTTTTTTTCCCAAACTCTTGTATCTACACTTCTTCAATCATGAAAAGATGTTAAAGAGCTTTTGTATGTTCTCCAAAAAAATCAGTAAGTTAGCCATCCAAATCATTATACTCCCGCCGAATATGCCATCTGTTGCCACTGTCACCACCGTAGTCAGTCAATGTGCCATGTCGAGCTCACTTCTATGATTCAAGAAAGTCATTCATGTGGCAGGGTTGACATGGGACACTAACTGACTAAGAATGTAAAGTATGTAACTGAAGTGGCAGCACAGCAACTGGCATGTCACGTTTAATAAAATTCTGCTGATTAGAGGTGTTAACTTAGTGATCTGGACTGGGCTTCTACAGACTTCATCAATATAATTAAATTGATGGGTGGTGATGGACACAAGAGGACAATTCAGACACTGGAATTTGTTAAATAGGATAGGCGATGCCTAGTGCGATAACCCCAATTTGGAATCAAAAGGAAAAAGAAACCAACAAATGATTGAAAGATCAAAAGATGTCACACAACCTTCTCCCATGCGATCTGTCATTGTTTCCACGAATAAATACACGAACTTCAACACTACAGTCACCATCATCCTCAACAGCCAGTGATACAACGTTGATGGCATCAAACCGTGGATCAGGACGCAGCTCTCCTCTGCTTTCTGCAAATACCTGTTGAGTAGTGGAAAAAATATCAAGAGATAATTTTACCTTGCCCAGAATCCCAAGCTACTTACTCGGTACTCCTTAGCAAGTCAAAACTTTCTGAGAATTCTTGTTGG
This sequence comes from Avena longiglumis, assembly GCA_030063025.1. NCBI lineage: Eukaryota > Viridiplantae > Streptophyta > Magnoliopsida > Poales > Poaceae > Avena > Avena longiglumis. Next base: position 97,500,663 of record CP125976.1, read on the forward strand.
TCACACAAGATAGATTATCTAAGACTAAATTATCACCCTGATTCCTAGGTGGAACAAAGAAAGAAGATATTTTTCTTGTGGAGCAAAAGAAAAAATAATCTGGCAGAACCTCTAGGCTAAGTATAGTCAGTTGTTGTCCACCACCGGTGCTAGCAGGGTCACGAAACCCACTTTGACTGAGAGGTGTGAGCTTATGCTTTTCTTCTTCAACTGAGATCTGGGAAAAATCATGCCAATCATCCGACTGTTTATTTTCTTTGTTCGATAGGTCAGGTTTCGTCATAACTGTATCTGAGAACGTCGTTGTGGTATTCTCTGGAGCAGATATGGGTACAGGAGAATTGCCCATCAAAGGAACAGCTTCCGCATGTGGTGAAAAGGTAGGATAGTCTATTTCCTGATCACCTGCAACATTCTCACCATAGTTGGAGCAACCCAAAATAATAGTGTGTAATGTAACGAGTAAACTAAATGGCAAAAAGTATATGCAGAAAAGTGCTTATACCAGGGACACTACTGGAACAAGCTTGTTGGGGTAGCCACTGTCCCACAGATACTGCAGATGGTGGTGAAAATGCATGTGTCAGCAAATATAGGACTGATCCATCGTTTTGGAAATGAGTTGGAACACCCAACGTATCATGTGGGAATTCACTACTTCCCATATACTGAAATGATCCATTCTCCTTATTCTCTTCAGCAGTCTGATCGAAAAACGGAAGGGGGTCAACAGATCCCAGTTTAACAGCTGAAAAATAGCAGAGAATATGTGTCACATGAGGTGAAGTGGCACTACCATATTTAAGATACATTATGTTGCAGCATAATAACGGTAACTCTGGTCAGGTAACATAATGATAAATCTAATATACTATCATAGGCATCATTTTCTAACACAATTATTTTCAGAATATAAGATGGGTAACTAGAACATCAATGCTAACGCAACAGTTTCTAAAAAATACACCCGAACAGCATATCGGCATATGTAAACGTGAAGTTTTACAATAATTACTTACAAAACTTACATTCAGGCCGCTCAATGCTCGCAGAAGAACCCTCCAAACCAGAGCATACTTCATTCTTCAGTGGAGGCTTATGTGCAAAGGTCATCTGTACATAATCACCGCCAGAATAAGGCTTTTCTGAATTTGAAAGATCACTAGTGAAATCATGCAATTCTAATCCTCCAGAATTCACGATTTCGCTCTCTTTACCCATGGCGCATGCTGCTGCTCCAGAAGAACCAAAGTCCAATTGTTCAGGCTGGAAAGATCCCCTCCTCCTCCTCCTTCTCATTAAATCCCTTACAGATTGACAGGCTGAGCCATGTTCACCTATCGAACTAGAAGATTCCTTGTCAGTGTTGTCTACGGTATCATGAGAGTTCTTCTCAGTTTTACTCTTGCAAGAATCTGGTTCCTTCTCAGTTGGCATTGTGCTGCCTGAAGAAGTTGTAACAGGACCATCAGCATTTCCATGTGGCGCTTTTTAGTAGAAAGAGGCAAAGAACCCCACAGAAGTTCAGTACCTCCACGCTTGCTGGATAACTTTGAGTTGTTTTGACTAGATGAGTGATTAGGTGTTCCTATTTTTTTCCTAGTAAATTTACCCTGATCATGTCCTTGGGGGACTTTCTTATTCTCATCAGAAGACCCATCAATCTGAGGAATAGTATTGCTCAATGAAGTGCTATCATCGAGCATTGCAGAACTGTGGTGAGACATAGAAGCCTTCAGCTCTCCGGCCCCAGTCACAGGTTCAAGTGAATCAAGAATATCCTGGCACTCCTGTTGAGAAGCACTATCAAAATCCAGGTGAGCAGACTCTAAAGCAACTTCAATGGACTTCTTGGAAAACAAAGGGCTCAGAATGACTTCATTGATCAATTCATCATCAGTTGTTGATTCCTCTCCAGCCTGCGAGGATGCCATCCAGCTTAAAAGCCCAAGTGCTTCAGCATCGACATGCTACAAAAGAAAGAGACAGGAGGCATTACATTAATAGGAGTAAGTGTAATAAACACATTCGAACTGAAAGCATAATATGCAAATGTAGCCAGTCAAGATAGTCTCAAAATGGGAAATCTCAGGTCAATCAAAAACCAATATCTGAAATGATTAGCGGGATCAGAAAGTGACCATGGACTCGCATATCCTCTACCAAAAGTACTGTCATTTCAGACCTACAGTTATTTTCCACCCTCTTGAATATAACCATTAATGTGGTTTTGTTTGTGTTGTTAGGGTGCTTCTCAGCCATTTCTTCTAGGGCCACCAGGAGCGTCAGCTACAATTATCCAGCAACCAAAAAATGCAGTTCTTCATCCTACAAATTTTTAGGTACATTCTATGGGTTAGGACTTGGGGAAACTGGTTGGACGTTGTTTCATACTTTCATGTTTGATTTTCTTTGCTTACACTACAAACTGACACAATAATAAGATCCGAGGAGTACCTTTTCATGTTCATCGAGTAATTGAGATGTTCTTTGAGCAGGATCATCACTATCAACATTATCCTTTTGTGAAAATGTGATAGTCTCAATAATATCAGTCAATGATTTAAAGCACTTCTCTAGCTTTTCAGAGTCTTCAGTGGCAGAAACTTTATGGGGGCCTTCCTCTTTTGAATCCAACATAGATAGAGCAATCTCATACTTAATACCATGAAGAAAACTTTTAAGAACAACATTCCTCAGTGGTCTACCAATATCAGAAGGTCTTTTTTCCTCCAGTAGTCGTAAGTGCTCGAGTTCCTAAGAAAAACAGCTAGAGAGGTTCAGGAATTAGCAACAATTTGCAGCATATGTGCACAGAAAGCAGGAAAAATACCTCCCAAATTGCTAAAAGTGACTGGACCATTTTCGTATCTGTCGTTGTTTGCGAAAGAGAAGTGTAGATCTTATGCTTCTCGTTTATGATACCTACAGGTGAAACCAAATATTTAGCACAATTTATGGATATACCAAACAATAGCTTGTAGATGTGGTAAACTGACCTTCTACCCTAGAGTCAGCTTCAAGCATCAAAGAAGTATGCCGTTTGGTGAAATTCGAACTGGCTCCTTCCATGCTACGTGAAGTAGCAGAATCGCCCAGTATTAAAGCATGAGGCACTGTTGAAGATACCCATATTGTTGGATACTTCATTACAGCATTATCTGAATGTGCCTATCAATTTAAGAGAAAGGTGTAAATTTTTAGTAGAAGCAATGGATAAAGTATAACCCAAGATTAAATAATGTAGATTTGGATGGAAATCATTTCATATAGACAAAAAAATTCATACTTCCATAGAACTTGCCTTGTGCCCCGATTCAGCAGAAGGAGACACCTTCCTATGTAGAGTCTTAGGAGAAAAATCATCTGGCAATGGAGGGCGGAACTTGAAGTCCGTGACATGTACATGGCCCATTCCATACAAGTTATAGTCGACCTAAAACATACATCGAACAGAAATATCCTCTTGAGTCACTCAAAATATATAACATGTGTCAAACAAAACTGGCACCACCATGTAGGAATTGTTATGATTAAGCAACTTAGTATTCTCACTAGGCAAAAGCCATCATATATACAAGTACAGGTGGGAGGCCAAAGGCCAATATGCAGGAGGCGAAAGGCTATCATAAATATAACTCTAACAGGAATATTGTACTCCCTCCAGTCCATAATAAGTGTCGCTGATTTAGCACAAAGTTGTACTAAATAAGTGACACTTATTTTGGATCGGAGGGGGTACTAAAAATGCATGCTTCTGGAAAAGATGAAAAGAGACAAAATGCAATGGTCTTGCGGTGCAGTTCAGGAGAACTATAAAAAAGAACATGAAAGCATCGCTCTCACCAAAAAGTGAAGAAGATATGGAATGTGTGATTCATAAGGCTGTAATACTCTATCAAGAACAGTGCCGCCCTGAAACAGAACAGCTCGGGATCAGTACCAGCAATAATACTATACAAGTTTGCATAAAAAAGGTTCCACTTTAGAGAAAAATATAGCTTCATGAAAGACCACAAAGACACTGGCGTCTTCTTACTAAAACATATTGCAAGAGAGACTGTCATCCATGCCAGCTCCCGTCTACTTGATTTATTACGGCTAGACGACCACCTAGTCCCACCTAATCAGCCTAGCACCATGGTGGACTCAACTGAATTCACCTCACATCATGAAAGATAGCAACAGCGCATGCAGCACTGAGAACCATGCATACTTTTCAATGAAATGAAGCAGAAAGGTCCTTAGCGTTTTCTCAAGAAAAAAAAGAACCATGCATACTTTCAGTGAAGGTGGCAGAACACCTCTGTCATAACATTGTTCACTGTAAATGTACAATTTTCCAATACAGTGTACATTCAAGTAATTCTTGAATGCAAAACTAATGGAAACAAATCGGGAGAACAACAGAGCGCAATGATGTAGTAAAACATCACGCATCTCTTAGTAGAACAAAGTACTTTTGCGAAAACTATTAGGGCAAAGATCAGGACATAATGTAGTAATGTACCTACCAATACGGAAATACTAAGGTCGCAACTTATGCATAAGGGAGCATCAATGCATCATACCAATAGATGGGTTGCAGCCCGAGAAACCTCATGAGGATAATATCTTTATATTATCAAGGCAATCAGCTGCAGCAAAGTCTTACGGGGGAAACAAAATGCAGACATGCATTTCAAGAAGAAACAAGTCCATGTGCATATCAAGTGGCGATGAAAGAACATAACATCAATTAATTTATTTCCATAAAGAGAATATATTAATATCATGAAGATACCAATTACAACCAGCCTCTGGACCAACAAGATGTCCAACGACATCACGGATGCACCCAAAAATAGATACAGAAAACAAAGACCCGTCGCAGTGGTGAACCACTCGCAACAGTAGCACTCTAACCACCACCGAAGATAACATCAATTAATTACATGCACCTACCCTCTTACAGATTTTTTTAGATCAATTGTGCACTAGAAATTACTATGACAACATATGGTCCAAACATTTGATGCTATTCAGTTGGATACAATATCAACAAAATACTAAGGTGACTCAACAAACCACTAAATGCTCACGACTTCCTAAATTGTCAGCAAGGCTGAGGCAATTCACAGTCACAGCCATAAACAAAGGGGTATTTTTTGAGCGATAATGTCAATGCACAACGATAGAAATTTTTAGCTACCTCCATGCCACGAATATGTAATGCATTATCATGGAATCACATGGTCCTCAACCCTCGATAATCCTAGATGCAAAGCTTTGATATTAAGGCAACTTAACTAGATACTTCCATAAAACATGGATCCATGGATAAAAATGATGAACACACTTGCTTGTCAACTATTAGCACATTCAAGTCGTAAAAAAAATGCTGCACCAATTTCTATTTTGAGAAGAGGGAACTTGATAAATGTAACATACATAAACTGCAGAGTTAGCGAGGCATTCAGTAGTCAAGACTAGTTTTCAAAAAAGCACAGCAGTAGACAAATATTCAGTAATGAACCCAGAATCATCTGGTGGATCAAGATAAGAACTGTCACAGTAGGAAATAACAGAAAAGAGGCAATGAATATTGTATAAAAATTTATTTTCATGAAAGGTAAAGTAATTCGGTTTGAAACAATCAAATGAACTATGTGCACCACTTACAATCTCCAAAATATAACAAGAAAAGAAAATGGCAAATGAGTTACATAGGCCTAAACATATGTAGCAACAAGAAATGATCTGTAAGAATGATTAATTATGGATACAGGTAGATCTTCACAAAAATCTCCTCGGATGAGTGATAGCCATACAACTTCTTTGCTCGAGCGAGGCTACATCCATGGACATGCTTCCTTTTGTTGGCCCACGATTCTGCAAGGGCAACGATGAACTCACGGAAGAGAAAATTTAACATACAGACTAAGTGGACTCTACCTGCAAAGCTTTCTCGAGGTCACTCAATAGACCAGTCATACATGAATTCCCTAAAGAACAGAGAGAAAAGACATATTAATTTATCCTGATATTTGAGTGCTTTTCTTGACATGTCTGCCCCTTTGGCCGGAAAATTTATATCTAATAGGCTACAGGTGCTTAACCAGACCAAATTCAGACTAAGGGTTCATTCTATCCTTCATGTACTGTAACTATGTTACATAAGTAAAGTAGAACAAGCTTTAAACATGTGTGACGTTTTTAACTACAAATCATGGTTGTGCCTTGTAGACAAAATTTGCAGTAGTGGTCGGTAACTACCACATGTATGAAAAATTAATACCGACAAAATTCACGAGACATGCCATAAGAATTGCTAGCTAACAAATTGAATGCATGACCAATGTCAAGTATCAGGCAATGCTGATATGAAATTATAGACATCATGCAGCAGAACAAGAGAAGAGTGCATACAATGAATGGCAAAAGGAACAGTAAATAGAAACATAGGGAATTGTATCAGGCGTGCATATTTATGAAGCGCAAATCACCTCTATCGATGTTATGAAGTAGCTCCTCTGGGCAAGGTACATACAAGTATGGCAGGGCCTAAATAACAGAAAGAGATTTACAACTTTAGACTGTTGTACATTACGAGCTAGTTGAAAGAACGTGTCACCAGGACAAAATAAAGGCGAGCAGTATTTAATCAACATCAGTATATCAACTATAAACTATTGGACATGATACAACAGAAATTGGGTATATTAGAACTTCAGTTCATACAGGATAACAATAGGTTTCAAGGGCACCTAGTGCCCCAACTCTGATTAACAATAAAGACTGCAACAGAATTTCCAGTTCAACTATTAACACAAGTACCCGGTGAAGCTCTAATAGAAACATCATATATTGGTGCAAGTATGTGCGCGGTTGCTACAAATAATGAACAAAACCTCCAAGGGAAATCAAATGAACTTGAACTACCGACCAGACCAGTTACCAGAGCAACACATCCCTGATTGCCACACTGCTCTTTGATAACTGGCATGCTGAATTGAGCTTCCAGACATCAAATTCGGTGCGCCACACTTCCCATTCCCCTCCAAGTTTTCAGATACGAATCCAAGAAGCAAGACCACACGCACTAATTGCTGTACAAACCCTACCAGACATGACTGACACTCAAGGCTTCGACTACAGTAACAACAGCAATTGCGGATGCAACTGTCACACCCACGCGCACGCTCGGTGCTGCTAATCGGTTCAGAACTAAACATGACCTGGCCACCGGAGCTACCTTGGCGAACCAATCATATAAACATGGCGAAATGGGAGGAACGGTGAGGTCACGGAGAAGCTGCTACCCACCCGGTGTATGTGGAGGCAAGTCTTCTGCCCCGCGGTGGAGCCATAGATCCTGATCACCGGAACCTCCTGCACCTCCTCGCCTGCGTCGGCCACCAGATAGAGAATTCAATGCGGCACAAAGCTGAAGAGAAGCGGCGCTGAAGAAATTCAGAAAGGGGGAAAGGGAGCGTACAGTGGAAGGGGCTGTAGGAGAAGTCGAGGCCGGGGATGGGCGGCGCCATGTAGTAGTCGAGCGAGACGATGCGGACGCTGAGGACCTGCGAGGGGGTCCCCGACGGCGAGGGCTGCGGCGACGAGGAAGACATGGTCGCCGGCGCGGAAGGCGCAGCGGGAGGGGGCGTGTTCGGTTTTATGTTGGGCGGTGTTGTCTTACCGGGCTCCGGCTCCTTCCAGAGCACGCTGCTCGCTCTACTCGGTTCGACGACTATGTCGCCATCCGTTCGGCCCGTAAGGCCTTGTTTGGCACGCTGGTTTTGAGGTGAATTTCAGTGTCTTTTTCCGTGACGCCCAAAATACCCTTAAAACACTCTAAGAACCGTTTGGTAGCCTGGTTTTGGTCGGTGTCAAACCGAAAACCCCACCGTCGGGTTGAAGTGGATAGAAGGCAGCGTGGGGTATCGCGTTTTATACTTGTCTCGAGATCTCGATGCCTTTGCGGCCGTCGGCGTAAGCGGAGGGCGCCGCTAATTCTTCTCACTTTGCTGGTTGACTTCTTCTTGACCCGCCGCCACCTAATTCTTATCCGCCTGCCTACCGCTGACTTCTTCTCCGGCCCGCCGCTGCACCTTCGTCCGTCCGTACGATAGAGTGCTCTCAGCTAGTTGGTTATCTCTTGGAGACGCCAAGAGCCCTACTGCATAGAGTGCTCTTGGCTTCTTATTGTATCCTCGCGAATTCATATGAGAATGGTACAGTAATTGATATTGTCACACGCCAAGTTGGTTGTAGAATTATTATCCCCGACTGTCAAATAGATAAATCAATGGAGTGTGTTGGTTTGGAAGAGGATTGTGGTATAACATAGTGTTTTTGTGACAAGAGTGTTTTCACCCAATACCTTTGGGAAATTACTCTAAAATACTCACGCATACACTCTTGCCAAACGAGGCCTAAAATGATGCATTTGGTCCCATCATCTTCTCTCGCTAAAACTTAGACATTTTGGCCTATTATATACTTCCTCCCTCCCCAAAAGAATCTCAATAAGTTGTATATATATTCTAAAAGGAATTGTCTATATGTAAACATCTTTTAGTGTATAGATGTACATCTATATAAATCTGCGACGTAGTTTTCAGGACGGGACGGATGGAGTATTAAATTGCAATGTGACCATACTTCTTCGCAATGTCGCAACCCCTCCCCCCTATGAAATCTAGAAACCAACCAACACTCTCTTAGTACATAATGGTGTTTTACATTGTACCCCTCCCTTGGCCCCCTCCTTCCCCATGGTCCAGCTCCGGCTCCAGCAAGACGGCTGCCCTCCCCTCCTAGCGAAAACCTCGGCGAACCAGGAATGGACCAGGTTCCTTTGTCAGACTACAATGATGCGTGCGACGGAGAAAAGGGTTGCCTTGTAGCCGTTGATCTTGCATCTTCATGGGGGCTTAATCTCTTCCCCGATAGCGGCATCATAGGGATGGATCTAGTTTTTGTGGCTTGGGTGGTGGTGGCACAAGGCGTGGATCTTGGGTTTGGTGATAGCACCCTAGCGACAAGAACGTCCTTTTCTTCTTATCCATGGACTACTCGATGTCGCTTGACTGCAAGAGACGCGACCTCTATGTGCCATGAAACCCGTGGGAGGTGGCTACCTTGGCAGGCGGCTCTTGGAGGTGGATGCTCTGACCCACCAGATCGTGGAGATGGATTAATGTGTAACCGTGAAGGATAGAGATGGTAACCTAGAGGGCTTGCATAGGTTTCGATAAAAATTTCTTTTTTTTCACAAGTTTTAGGCTATGTAGATAAATAAGGTGAGCCTAACAACTAAATGAAACAACTTATATGATGCAAAAAAGGTACTTCAAACACGATGGCTATCAAGAAAGTAGATACACAAGAGAGAGATCAGATCGAAATAAGCGGGGCATGCGAGGCGAAGATGTAACCCTCTGTTCCCTTTGTTGGGGGAACTAGGTTACGTTAGAGAGGTATGGGTTACCATAAAGGAATACTAAACGCCATGAATGCTCACTGAAAGAGCATTTTCCTATCCCTCTGATTTTGATGTTTGATAACAACACACTTATCGGTTTAAGCGTGCTAAGATTATCACAGTTTGATAAGAGGTGGCACAAATAATGGCATATCAATCCCCCTTGCAAAAACCTCTCTGTCAACGGTAGTACTGGAACTACGACCGGTACTACAACTTGACACAGTACTACGGTTCGATGCAGTTGGCGACCAAAGGAGAAAGGTGTGTGCTAGTCGGTACCACCATACCACGGGCTGACCGTCTCAAGCGGTCCAACCGCTCAGTACCGCTTGGTACAAGCCTACTACCGCTTGAGATCAGTCATCGGCGATCTTAAGAGCATCTTGACTAGCACTCACCCTCTCCATTTTATCGGTTATAGCGGTACTTGGGACCGTACTACGCCCAAACCGGTAGTCTGCTTCTCTGACCGTACTACGCTTGGGGGTAATCCGCCAGGGCTATACAAAAGCGAAGAATCTTTGAAGCGGAGCACCTCGGTGCACAGTCCGGTGCTTGACGGTAGTACGCTTGCAAGCGGTACTACAGCAATCTGGTACTCTAGTACATTAAATGCCCCAACAGCCATATTTCGTGGAGGGGTATAAATGCCCCTCCATCTACCTTGGTACAAATTGCTCAGCTCATTTAATTCAAAGACCACAATTGGAGTCCATTGGAGCCACCCAAATCTTCAAGATCTCCTCATCCCACCACCCAAAGTCCTTGATCTTTGGGGAATAGAGGAGGCCCGATCTACTACTTCACCAAAAGAGATCTTCATTTCCCCTCACTTCATTGAGGGCCCTTTGCTCTAGTGTTTTCTTGGAAACCCTAGTTCTTGTTTTAGTTCTTACAAGCTTGTCTTTGATTGCTTTGTGACTTGCTTGTATTTGGGAGCCTCCGGTTAAGTTGTGGATGTGTTCCCAAACTTGTAGCAGTGAGCTTCCACCTTGAAGGTTCGATATAGTGGAAGGTGAATATCGATCCCGTTGGGGTGAGATTCATCGGAGAACAAGGGAGGCCTCTCGTGGCGTTGGTGGTTTGTAACCACCCCTCTCCAAGCGTGATACTTCCCTCAAAAGGAAGGAACTACGGAAACAAATCCTTGTGTCTCGCGTCCACTTTTCAAGTTACTTCTATCCTTTACCTTACTTACTTGTTACTACTTTGTGTTGTGGTAGCCCTTGCATAATTGTCATATAGGTAAATTCACCGTAGTTGCATTATCTAGAGAATTTACCTTATTGTCAAACCTTAATTTGAAAAAGGAGAAAATTTGAAGTAGCACCTATTCACCACCCCCTCTAGGTGCGCATACGATCCTTTCACTCACATTCTTCTCCTTGAGCCTCTCCCATGAAGGAAGAGCTCAATCACTAGTTGTAGACCTTGAGATGGCTTCCAAACCTTCACAAAATTTCCTGAAGCAAATCCATAGCCCGGAAGCTTCCCGACGACCAAGCACTCCTAGGGTTTCACAACAAACCCAAGAGTAACAAAAAACTTGGTGAACTTGAGGAGAATCACGAATCAGCTCGGTGGAATCTTAGATCTAGATCTCCTTCTTTGATTCCTCAAAGGGATTTAAGTTTGGGTGAAGGAACGGAGAGATCTCAAGCTTTTGGTGGTGCTCAATAATGGTGGCTGCTTTTCTTTTTCATTGGGTAAGATAGGTGGTAGTGGAGAAAGAAGCAGTGCCTTGTAAAGATCCACCAGAAAACTAGCATTTGGATATTTTTGAACCATCTGGAAACAGTTTGGAATTTCGGGCTAAATTCCAAACATATCGGAATGTTTCAAATTCATTTAGAACTGGTTTCAGGTATAGGAATCCGGTAGTGCATTCGCTTCGGACTCAACTCAGAATAGAATCGGAAAATTCTGATTTGTTCGGAATTGCGTCCGAAATTCCGAAATGATTCCAAAAGCTTCGAAATTGCACGTTTTTGGATTAACTTTTCCGAGCACCCTTTTTGTGGATAGTAATAAAAGCTTGTATGAGGTGTTTATAGGTAAGATCATCCCTTCTTGAATATCAAGCAACCCCTCTTAATAGTACATGATACATACTATCAAAACAAGTAAAAAGGCTACGAAAGGAAGCACACCGACACTTTTTTTCCTTTAGAAATGGGGGGGGTTCTCATTCCACACACACCATCTGCACCTTGTGGACAAAAACATGAATAAGGGCAACATGCCCTTTCAAACCAAGACATAGAAACTGCATGGTACTCGGATCTGAACTCCTGTATGCCTTGTTGGTCCTCTGCCGGGCGCTTGTTGGACAAGCAGGCGCCCAACCGATGCCTCTTGCTGTGGAGGCGTTGTGTATACTCATGATGCCCCTGGTTATCTGCGTCGAGTTCAGCGATAGCAACAACAACCTCAGCGGTGATGAGGAACAACCTTGAGTCCACTCGTGCTCGCATCGGATCTGGTTGATACTATCGCATGGATGCCGTGGGGACAACGTCCGAGAGTCCAAAATAGGCGCGACCAATCACGTCCAGTGTGTATAAAATATGAGAGTAAATGTTGGGTTTCTATACAACACATGCCAATATACCGCGTGGATTTTTGTCATATTGATGTATGTAACTACCAAATAAAATGCAGAAAATAATCCAAGTCACATTTTAGGGCCTCTTTGGATTGAATGATTTTCAAAGAAATTTTGGAGAAATTCAATCCATAGGATTTTTTCCTAAGAAAATCCTTTGGATCAAAGGAATCACACCTCCAAAATTTCTATAGATTGCATTCTTACACCCCAACTCCATAGAAATTTTAACATCTACTCTAACCTTTTTTTTACACTCATTCACGTACGATTGAGACATTTTTCCTGTATTTCATCCAAATATCTAAGAATGCATATTTCCTTTGTTTTATAATCCTATGTTTTATATCTACGACCTTGTCAAATTCCTGTGTTTTTTCTATTCCTATGTTCTAAAATCTTGTAATCCAAAGAATGAAAGAAAATCCCTTAGGCTTTGTTCGGTTTCAATGGAACCTTTCCCCGCATGGAACCAATTCCCTCGTGGATTGGGTGATCCCCTCATGTCACCTTATTCCCAGAAATTCCTTCCCGTTAATCTCACCAAATGCTTTGGCTCATTTGGTTCATCCCCCCAGCAACTACTACTAGTGGGTGGTGGCGTGGAGTTTGGTCTGATTATCCCAGTACACCATGACAACAGTCCTTTGTCCTGATGCTATTGCCCTATTTTGTTACTCCTAGTAGCACACATTGTTTAACAACAAGCAACATCAGCTCCAAACAGCTAATACTCCCTCCGATCCATATTACTTGTCATTGAAATAGATGTATCTAGCACTGAAACATGTCTAGATACATTCAGTTTAATGACAATTAATATGGATCGGAGTAATATCATTCAAAAATTAAGCTTGAGCATACAAGATAACACAATGAAATACAATGTTCTATAATCTCAAATATTTTGAGATAGTCGATTTGATTTCGGAAAATACTGACTCAACAACTAACAAAGCACAGCGAATATATATATATATATATATATATATATATATATATATATATATATATATATATAGTCATTTCTACAATGTTATGTAAACCACACACGAATTGATCGCCACATCACCCTTGTATTTCTTCTTCTTGAGCTTCTTCATGTAGAGATCCAGGCCTTTTCTCAAGGAATACTCAACTCCAGACACCAATAAATTACTCAACTCCATATAAATTATGCACCTATAATTTACAGAGAAAAATATATTACTCAATTCCAGACACCAATAAATTTCTCAAGGAATACTGAATTTATAATCTAGAACACTTTAGTTCTTAATGCATGAAATGTTAGCACCGCTGGACATATGAAAATGTGATTGTGGTTCTAAACTGTAACATGGAAAAGTTCATGCTGGTTGTTTACAAATTCTAGATAAAACACACCATCACACACAGATCTGCTAAGCACACCATCACAATATGGAAAAGTTCATGCTGGTAGTTCACAACTAAAGTATGGTAGTTTACCGGTGAGCATGCTACCATTCATGGCATCATTTCTTCTTGCAAGTACTTATCTTATTTCTCATTTGGAAAAACATACACACTCGCAAGTTTTGCTTCCGACTTCGAAAAGTAATGAACTAGATATGCTACAAGAAACATCTATCATCTACACATAAGGACAACTAGGAGCTCCTAAAACAGTAGGGAGCTCCTAATAATCTACTGCGGCGAGCTAATATCGTAAATCTACAGTTCACTTTATTCTACTGTTATAATGCAAAAAAAATATCTACGGTTCACTTTATACTTTATTGTACTGCTTGTACTGATACATCCACATGTTTAATACTGCTAAAGCTAGAGTACACTATCGTTTATTCGTGCACTACTGAATATGACAGAGGACCTATTTTTTTGATAAAATAGAATCGCAACCAACACACCAACAGTTCTGTGATTTGATTTGAATATCTAATAATCGGTATATAATGATCATAAGAAACTTGAATATTCTGATCAGGTTTACCTATGACTCGATGTTCCAATTGACCAAGAAGCTCTAGAACCATCCAACAATATACTGATCACAAGAAACATACCTAAGGTATAATGTAATAAAGAAACATAAGAAGGCAGTAGTAGCAGTGATGAAGCTTGGAAAACAATAAGAAAGAACAGAAGATTTCACCTTTGCTAGGCCATTTCGCTTCGCATCCATATTGCAGCCATCTCAAGGTCAGTGCAGATGAAGAGCTCACGATTTTCTGCACTTTTAAAGACTCGTAGATCTTTCACCTTCTCCTCTTGAGAGAATTCCATTGTGCTTAGGCGAGCAATGCAATTCTTGATTGAGAACTCATCCACATTCCTCGAATCAGCTTTCGTGTCCTCAATTTGTTTTGTCTTCGTCTCAATATACTTTTCCATCATTGCAGCTACATCTGCATTTGATCGGCGCCTTTTGGGTTCGCTATCAGTGCTTGTTGATGGTGCAACAGCCACTGTTGGGTTAGCTTGAAAACTGGCCTCTTGCATGCCTCCTTGTGTATTAGCCTGAACATCCACCACGGTCTCTCCAATATGGGGTTGTATGACCTCTGAGGCCCGACCTCGGATCGAACTCCATACCTTAAGGATTGGTTGTTTGGATTGCTGAGTGGAGGTAAAGTTATAGGTCCCCTCAGCGGTCTGTCCATCATACAACTCTCCCAAGGCATCAAAAAGCGGAAAAGCCCTAGTACGGAACTTCCCTATCTTAGGAAATGACTGCACAACAGAAAAGAAGACGAGTGATATACCATAATAATAAATATCTTACGATAATAAGGAAATGACCAGATGCATGTAAGGGGCTGAAACTATATTACAATGATAAGGTTATCCCATAGCGCATCCTCAGCTTCGATCATTGAACACTTGTCATTCCAGGAAACTCCACTTTGTTGTCTAGCTTCCTTGAGCATCTTATATACCCTTTTTAGCTCCTTAACCTTATCTTGGATATGTCCCTTTCTGTAAGTCACATACGGATGGCTATTGTCCCTTTCTCTTCACTATATTATTCCAGGCGTCTGAGGACCACCCGTTCTGACCCTTATGTTTAGGGCTATTGTGGTCATGCAGCAAATCCACGAAAGCCTTTTCTAGTTCAGCATTCCAAGAGGCTCTATCTGTTTGAGAAAGATTTTCAAGTTAGCCAAAAACGAACATGTACAATAAGCTGTTGTGTTAAATAATTGAAGGCTCTACCTTTAGACCGCTTTTTTGTTACCCCGCCTTTTGGTGAGAGATTTTTTTGGACAACTTTAGCTTGCATGAGATTAATCCTTGGATATCCTCTTCCAGTCATCATCATGACCCCTGGAATAATATTCATCATACAAGCAGCAAGACATTTATCCTCACATAAGCATTTAAAACAAAAGAAACTCAAAATGGCATTACTTTATTACACCACATAACAAATTAAAGAAGCTCAAGTGTCATTACTTTATTACATCACATAAGAAACAAAAGAATCTCAAATGTCACTACTTTATTACATCACACTTGACTTTACTGTTGACGGTAATCTGCCCACATTTGATGCGCAATCATATCTCTAATATTGTTGCCTTCATTGTTGACTTGATGGTTTTGAGGAAGATCGCCATCAGGAAGGTCCATATAATTTTCTGGGGGTATGTTGTTTGTTTGGTTATCTAACCAGCTCTCATCTCCCTTATGAAAACGGATGATGTTATGCAATATTGCAGCATGCAGAACTTTACTTGATTTTCTAATGTGTGATGGGTTTCCACTTTGAGAATGGGAAAGCGTTTCTTCAGGACTCCCAATGCACGTTCAATATGATACTGTAGTATGGCGTGGCGGTGATTGAATAGCTCCTTGTAGTTTTGGGGTGCACGACGACCACGCCCAAACTCCTTCAAATGGTACCAAACACCAGGGTATGGTGCAAGAAAGAAGGGAGTGTTTGCATAACCACCATCTACAAGATAGAACTTTCCCTGAGGTACTTTAAACCCTTTGAGAAGTGCGGATCTAAGAACCCTAGCATCAGTAGCCGATCCCTCCCAGCCACAAGATATGAATGTGAAATTTAGATCGAATTCACACACGACCATCACATTCTGGCTGATTGTCCCCTTCCTATTTCTAAAGGGAGCATCTTTGTCACCCGAAATGGTCATGGGAATATGAGTCCCGTCAATGGCTCCAATATAGTTCTGCAAAGAAAATGATAAGAAAATAATAAGAAATTATTTTGGTTTGTGGAAAGGAAGACATTGTCATGGGAATATGATTTAGCAAAAACCTGAAAATAGGGGAAGAATCTCTGGTTAGACTGGATCTTTAGATGTACTTGAGTAGGATTTGGAGGCTTGAGAAAATGCTTTGACAGAGTAGGGATTATGTTTAATAAATTCTTCATGTGACGATGAGAAGTGTCACCACTGCGCTTAAATTGGATTTGTGGGCCTGAAAGGAGGAATTGTGGGCCAACATCCACAGAAAGGCTGCTAGTTTCTCTTCGACAGTAAGTCTGGTATCACGTACCAACTCCTTCTGTCAAAGGAAACTAGCCAAATCCCTGAAGATATGAGGCTCCATCATGAATGTTTCTTGACATTTTTTTACGTGCCCTTCAAACAACTCCCTTACAACCTCATCACCTCTTAGTTTCGACGTATGGCGCGGCTTTTTTGGTTCACTTGCACCCAGTAGATGCAGTGCTGGTAAAAGGAAAAGCATCATATCGTCATCGTCATCCTCCTCCTCCCTCTTTCTAATGTGATCCCTCATTCTCAAATCCATGCAAAGAATATGCGCTAAAATAGAACACGCCAACACACTGCAGCTAACATGTATAAGAAGAAATAATTACAGTTCATCAACCATGCATAAATACAGTTCAAGAATATGTTTTAATGTAAGCTGTATATACAAATGGAATAAAAACACTTCCAACCATAAGAATATGTTTCAATGTAGGTAAGGTATTTGCATATCTAGTAAAACATACTATACCCAAATTTAGCTGGTAGTGCCCTAACAAATCTGGCAGATGTGCAAAGACAGCCTTGCACCAGTGCATAAACAGTAGACTTTAGTTGTGCTTGCTCAACAGCACAACTGAACTAAGCAGAAAAACATAACTTCAGTTGTGCTTGCTCATTCTTTTAGTTGCAATAACACAACTAGTGATTCAACCATTTACTAAGAAATTGATCAACGACCAAACATCAACAATGATATAACCATTTACTCGAATGATTTGATTATGCACTCGTGATCTATTGTGAAGAAACAAAAAATATCTACCATCAGAACTCATTGAACCAACCTCTGTGCTCTAACAAATGTCAAAAAAAATCCTATGGCAGTGCAAGCTGTTTGGAAATAGTGTCACATGGTAATATCTATCGATAATATCCAGTCAGCGGTGAAGGAATAAACAAAAAAATCTCTACAGGTTTTAACTGTTATTTACCTTTATAAAGATCTCCTGGTTTTAGGTCCAAGTTTAGCCCTCCCTATCCCTCGTCGTTCTCTATACCTCGTTCAAGAAAGCTCACCAGCTCAGGGCATTGATAACCGATGTGTCATGGAAACGTTTTCTGTGAACAAATGGTGCAGATATAAGAATGAATGGTCTGTCCTCATAATGCCAAGTTAAGAAACAACACAAAAAATCACTCATGTGTTTGAATCATCAAAATTTTGTAAGCGCTGAAGAATATGTTTCAGGTAACAAAAAGACCGGCAATAGGTGTCCTTCTCCAACATCAAATAGAATAAATACAGATGATAGTGCAAAGCAAAAACTCCACAACCATGTATTATAAACACTAATCGCAATTCACACAAATATAACAACTTTTGTGTTGATTAAGAAAGTTGTATGTATCCAGCAGGAAAACCAACCAGCACAGACAACAAGCCACTTGGCATATGAAAAATAAAAGCCATAGGCTGCTAGTGCAGTCGAATTAGGACACCCAGCCGCTAACAACATTCGAGACACTGACTGATTTCCAGAATTCTATGCTTAAGAATATAAAACCAGCGCCATCAAAAATGAAAACTTAGCAAATCACACAAAAATAAGAGTGGTAGGCTGAGAGAAACACAAGTACATACATACATCTACTCATTGTTGGTTCAGTCCACCATTAGCGAGAACTCATGATCAGATTTGACCTTGTTTAGATGTATACATGGTCCTATCTGAAATTCAGCAGAAAGAACGGTGTGTCCCGACTCATGAGTCCTGCCCAATCCGTGTATCCAAGATGTTTTGTAAACTGCAGTGCACAACATGGCTACCAAAATATTCAGGTACCCCAGCGGTCTCCTTCCCCCGTGATATGACCCATCTCATCTATACACACGCTTGATGATGTGCCAAGAACCTACCTCTGCCGACCATGCCAAGAACCCTAGAATTTGTTACCGAACATGCCAAAAAATCCTAGAAACTGTGAGAGGGCGAGGAGGAAGACTAGGTGCTACCAATGCGGCGATGGAGGTGGAGAGGGTGTCGGAGGTGAAGTTTCACAGCCGCCGAGCTTGCGGATGGTGATGTCTCCGGTTCAGATCGCGCCGGTTGATTGCCCTGCCACCGGTTGTAATGGGGATAGGGAGGAGCACGCTTTGATCTAGATTCGTTGCGCCGCCGCCATCCCTCCGGCGACACCGTTGTCCTCGCCGCCTCCCCAACCCTCCAAGTCGCACGAGAGAGATAATGTCGGGCCGAGAGATGCGCCTCGCTTCGCTTGGGGATTAGTTCCACGGTTCAGACTCGAGTTTTGTTTCTAAATTGAAGAGAGTTTAGGGGATAGAGCGGGTCGAAGTTGACGGACTAATCAACACATCAAAGAAAGAGGCTGAAAATTAAACCACGCTGCTTGAGATACTGGCTAACCCACGGGATATTCTGATGATCCCGCCGGTTTGGGACAAAACGACCAAAGCCTTAGAGGAAATATGCCCAGGGCCTTAACCTAGGAAGCTGAGAAATATGTGCAGTCAGTAAGTTCTATTTGGACAAATGAAATCCAATCACTGTTGCGAAAAAGGACGTGGCTTAGATCGAAGTAGAGATCACGCAGAACTTTCCTCTGCTTGATTTATATAAGTGCACAGTTAGAACTTGTGACTGAAAAATGGTACGAGAGGATAAATAAATTACTTATGAATTCTTTTTTTTTTACAGCATGGTGATACGACGTGAGGTCGAAGAGAATGGCATCATCAGAAACGACGTCTTCTAGATAAACACGAGTGCACATTTGATCCTCGTGCTGGATTCTGCGAAACGAGTCGCTCTCTGCTCCCCTGTTCAGTTTCGTGTACGCGCGAGGTGTCGCCGCGACAATATTTCCCGAGGCCGAGATACGTACGCGCGTACGATGTACGCGTACACGCGTCCTGCCGTCTCATCGTGGCGTCCGTGTGCCAGCGGCTACACGCCGCCGCCCGACATCCGACAAGCGGCGCCAGCTCCGTGGGATAGGCGCGAGACAGAGAACGGGGCAAGACACGCGCGCATGGTCGCGCTGCCGTCAGCTCCATGCAATGCAACGTATCGGCCGATGATCGATCGATGGCTCTCGTCCGGAGATCCAATTCGACTCATACGCATACGAGGAGCCTATTGTTTTAAAAAATAATTTAAAATGTTACAAATTCAAGGAAAAAATATTCGCCTGGACAATTATGTCCGTGCACAAGTTTAAAAAAACATTTTTATGTCATCATCTGTAAAAAAGATAAGTTTTGATGTTCTAACATGGATATAAGTTTCGATGCTCTAATACAGATATTTTTTATCTTTTTATTGCACAAGTTACATAATTTTTTTTTAAAACTCGTGCGCGAACATAGAATGTCTGAAAATGTATGCATCTTTTATGGAAAAAGGATACAAATCATCCGGAGGATCCCGTGATTTACATCGTTTGGGCGGCGCGCGTTCCCCTCCTGCAGGCCCTACTCCCACCTTCTCTCAGCCTTATCTCTTCTTCCACCACAAAAACGGGCTTGTCTTCCTCGATGCTGCCTCACAAGACGCAACACGCACGCCTCCTCTCCGTGACGAGCCTTCCTTCCTCTACCTCTGTTCCTCCGTTATGTCCATCTCCCCCGCCGCCGCGTGTCCCCACATGGAGCACCGCCGCCGGTGCCTTCTCCCGCTCGAGCTAACACCACCAAGGATGATGGAGGCCTTCGTCGCCGCCATACCCAGTCCCCACATTGCTGCTGGCCACGGCCTCCTCCCGCACGTCGCCATCTACACCGCGCCCATGGCCTCCTCCCCAAGACAGCGCCATGCACCATGCCCACGAGATACCACAAGCGCAGGCACCGTAGTCGGTGCTCCGAGCAAGTCCACTTGTGGCTACCATAGTTCTATGGTTTTGCATTATACAAGAATTTTTTCTGCTATAATAATTGTTTATTATTGCATTTTGTGAAGATTTATTTGTTACAATCTTATGTGGCTTTTGCAACGTACGTTTAGTGGATTTACATTATATGTAGAATTTTTTTGCTACAATTGTTTTATAATTTTGCTACAATAGTACACATGTTTTTGCTACGATGTCTTCGATGAAGTCTGTTTTCTATATGTTTTTAACCCTCGTCGAAAAAATTCAATGCTATAATGGAACAATTGTTTTGCTATAACCGTTTTGTCGTTTTGCTACAATAGTAAAAATTGTTTGCCGCAAGGTCTCCGGCGAAGTTAGTTTTGCTATAATAGAACATTTTATTTTTGCTACAACCAATATGTAGTTTTGCTACAATAGTACAATTTTTTGCTATGACATCTCCAGCAGGAGTATCTAACGATATCTCTGGCGAAGTCATTTTTGCTACAATAGCACAAAAAAATGTCTACCAGATCTCCGGTGAGGCAGCCTTTTTATTCTGTTTTTTTAGAGCCAATCGGGTTTTTGCAACATTGCACCAAATGTAGCAAAATCAGGAAATTTTGTAGCAAAATCGGGAGATTTGTAGCAAAAGCGGGTATTTGGGGGAAAACACCACACGTGGCAGCTCGGGGACCCAGGGGATCGGGGAAAAAATTCCCGAGGACGCCTTTTTTCGATAAAGAATGTTTTTTCATTAAACTTTAATATTTACATCAAGACGATACAATCAAAGAGAGCCACACCCGGTCTCCACGCAACCAAAGATTAAAAGAAAGGAAGGTAGAGGTGAACAATCTCATAGGAAAATCCTAGAATACGTAAAATGAGAGGTGCCTATGGTTGCGGGCTCAATCTGCAAACTATGCTGCTACCCATATTGGGTAAAAACCTCTTTCGCCACTTGCTTCATCCGCGTACATACCTTCATATAAAGGGTGCGGTGTTCTGATTTTTGTAGAGTAGACCACTTTCGGAGTAAGTATGCACAATGATAAATTACCTGCACGAGGAAGACATTTTAGCATCAAAAACCTTATTATTTCTACATAGCCACATCGACCACAATAATGCAATCTCTCCCACCCGTATATGTATCCTATATGTGTTATCTACACCATGCAACTAGTTTTCAAAAATATTGGCTACTGAGCATGGTTGAGACTATTTGGATGGCTGACCAAATACATCGCGCAAACTGGCACTTAAAGAACAAATGTTTGATAGTTTCATCATTATGGTAGAAACAATATTTTGTACTCTCTTTTCAGTTGCGCCGAACCGGATTATCTTTTGTCAAAATCACATCATGCCGTGGATATCAAGCAAAAAATTTAATCTTCAATGGTATCTTTATCTTCTAGATGTGTTTGTTTTTATGTATTGGTACTTCAGAATGTATTAATGCTTTGTACATAGAATCAACTAATTTTTTTCTTTCTCAGTCAAATTCCAACAAAACTCATCGTGTTCATCCAAGTACTACCCCTTTTTATGTATTTTCTAAAATAGGTTTATATACACATCAAGCCAAAACACTACCTCCTCCTCTCATCCCATATCATTTGTACGGTAATCAGTACTCCTAGCTATTTATATTTATATTTATATACTTAGTAAAAGTAACCCATTCGTAATTAGGGCACTCACGTAGTGGCGGACCCGGGGCAAAATCAACAAGCGTCGTTGTATGAGTCACACAAATTTTAGCCAGGTGCTGAGCACATAACACACTATAATTATGAAATAAAATATATCAAATAAAAGATACTTACATGCCTAGTCGTCGTCGCCTAGTCTAAGAAGAAACCGTAGCCACCGCATGTCTCTTCCATCTCCGTCTAACAACTGACGGGTCCCTACCACCTCTGCTTGTCCCTAGTGGGAACCTCAGACCAGCGCTATACTTAGGTCCCTAAAGGTAGATTGGATAACTGTCATCGACGTTATGGTGGCTATGACAGTGTTGTGTAGAACACAAATAAGATTTTCTCATCTCCTCGTCTACCTTGTAGGGGGCGATCTCTTCGGTGGTTTTTAGCATGATGGGAAGTCGTCCGATCGCTGCTCCGTTGGATGGGTGGATATCGTTTTGTCTACGGGTGTCATAGATTTGATGTCAGGAGATCAAATCAATTCAAGAGTTCAATAACGATAACTTTGGCTTTTGGCGCTGGTCCTCGTGGACACGCTTATAAGACTTAGGCTGCCATCAACAAAGTAAGGCTGACACTAATTGGTGAGCAGCTCGTTCTGACAACAGTAGTGATCGTTAGGTGGTCTAGGGATCTCAATATATTTTTTATTATGTTTGGGTGCTTACGCGATGTCCTACGAAACCTGTTAGCTTAATATCGATACACCCCTACACTAACGACAACATAACAACATTTGGTCCTTAGGCGATGGTTTGGTGCTTATTTGGCCTCACTGCCAAAGAAGGAACTAGGGGCTCATGGACTAGACTTACTAGAGATGCTCAGGTAAAAGAAACATGGCGATACATGTAGCCCACGACAAAATTAAAATGATCTTCCATCATACAATTTGTCAAAAGAATTCCACAAAAGGTAAAATGCCATTTCCATTGATATTATACATGTAAGACATCTCAAACATGGATGTTGTTTTCCTCTAGTTTGAAAATACAAGGCACATTTATTTAGAAGAAAAAATATATGAAATTTTAGTTATACATGCAACATTGATTGTTGTCTTTTAATTTATATATTCCAATTGATTTAGTTTGTAACATTGAAACACGGCATCAGCGTCTCAAGGACCAACCAAGTGTCCCTTCTCCCTATTTGTTTATCTTTTTTCTTTCTATTTGTTCTTTTCCACTTGAACATGCATAAGCAAGACTCAAGTACACATGTGTGCAAGGCCGTTCCATAGATTTTGGGGCCCTAGAACAACACGACAAAGGGCCCTTTGTTTAAAGTGTAAGATCTTACGAGGGTCAAGGGGGCAATGCCTCCCCTAGTGTCGATGTAGCCAAGCACCTCCGTCAACACATGATCTTGTTCCATGATCAACGAAGGTTCTGGAGGTTTTCTTTTGTTCCACTTTGTACAATGAAACACTATAATCATATAGTTCTCTTGCTAACATTAAAAAATCGAGGCAGAGCACTAAATACAAATATGAACAACTTGAACGATTATTACGACCAATAAATTGAACATAACTCTCTTTAGCTGTTTACTTCGTAAACATCTTAGGCTCAAAATACAACAAAACAATATTACAGGAAACCACAGCCGAAGCTCAAGTAACTGTTGATCTCAGGAAATACACATTACATACGGGGAATAACATCCCATCCAAACCCAATCCCTAGGTATCCGGTGAAAGATCCATCCAAAGCTCCTATCTCCAAAATCTTGACAAAAATTTAGGACTGCAAGGACATTGAAATGAACAAGATGGGTGAACCCGGCAAGGCAGTCATAAATTTACTCAGAATGAGGTTGCACACCAACAGACGAAAAAGCCTCACAGGTAACTAGGAAAGTGGATGCATACCTTGCTAGCAATGTTGCTGGACAGCCATTCCAGGCCTTCGTACAATCCTTCACCTAGGGCCTACTTCTTCTTTTCCTCCTCCTCCAAGCACAATTGATACCTCGAGATGGAGATACACATAGTGTCGTTCTCCGAGAGGCACTAGAACTACCAAGAATGGGTCCGACGTCACTGCATTTGGTGATGACGTGAGCCCAATGAGACATCGTTGTCGGCGAACCCGATCTAACAAAAATGGTGCTCTTATGAAGATTAATTTGAGACTCTCTCTACTGCATACATGTTTGTTCAACATGCTACAAGCTTGTTTTTTATTTGCTGTAAGCACTTGAGTGACATGCTCGATTGCCTTTAGGTGTCCGACTACAAATGGTGCATTTATATTGCAAGGATTTTTTGCATTTGCTAGAATCGTTGGTTTCTATGTTGCACATGTTAATGACTATTTTTGAATGACTTGCTTCAAGCAACGATGATTTTCTACCAATATTTTATCTTATTGCATTATTGATTTTAAATGTTAAAGTGTTTCACATGGGTTTGACTCACCATGAGAAAACAATGGGACTCTTTTTGCACATAAAGTTTACATGTTCAATCTCGGCCCTAAGTGATATCGGAGGAACCGGCCTTCATTCGACCGATGCCTTTGTATAAATGGGACAATGGAAAAATCAAGCAAAACAATCTTAAATTTTGTTTAAAAGACTCGACAATACCATTTTATAACAAATTATAAAGCAAATAGCTACTTCGGTTCCTAAATGTAACGTTTTTATTAGTTCAATTTACTTTGCACGGATTCTTACGTTTAAGAACAGATGTAGTAGTATTTTTTTCGATGGACAATAGCTGAATTTGGATAATCTTTGGCCGAGATGGAATGGCCACCTCTTTCTTCTTGCCATCATGGTGATGGGAGGGAGGGTGGTGGATCCTCTTCGCGGGAACTGAAAGGGAACAAAGGTTGTGGTCTTGAAGATCATCGAGTTCTTCCTCAACAACACCAGCGATGGACGACTGTCTTGCCGTTGACCCAATCAGCTGTAGAAGCCACTCCTCCAAGTCGCCGACAACATCAACCGTTGCCTGAATACCAACCGCATGCGAATGCGCTTCTTCCTCCAGGCCATGGTGCCGTTTGGAGGCCCTCTGACTCTGATGCGGCGAGCTCCCGCTGTTGTGCCCCTAAGTGGTCTTGTTCCCGGTGGTGTAGCGGTTGGCCGGCGTCGGATGCCTCGACGAGATCTCGGTGGAGATGGAGCTGGTGAAGGCCATGGACTTGATCCCGTTCAAAGAAAAAAAGATATTCTTTGGCCGACATTTTAGACACCCATCTGGATCTAGGTGCGAAGACCCGGGTTTCCAGATGTATTCTGTACAACATCTCTGTTAGGAACATAAAGTCGTATTTAGTAGAAAACATTAAAAAGCCACATTATTGTAACACCATCCAGACTCCAGAGCCATCTGTATCTCTGTACCACATGACACCTTCAGATTATTACACTTAAAAACACAATCATGCATGCAATGGGGTCGTGATTAGCAGCAGGCTAGCTAGCTGGCTCCAAACAAACCCACACTGTGTCCTGCGAGGCAGGGACACGACACGCGAGCCAGCCAAATAATGCAGGTCAGGTGAGGGTGACGAGCAAAGCTAGCTAGCTGCTAGTCAAACGGAACGGAACGGGTGGATGCGCCTAGCTGGTCATGCCGTCTCCCGAAAGCGACCTGTACATATCTAATTATCGTCTGCAGCCGGCCAAACAAATGGATTTGGGGTTTATGGCAAGACAGTTTCAAGTCAAACGATAATAATAATATTTCAATATATTAGGTGCATGTACAAGTTAAAGTAATTTTTTATACTAATTAATTGTGGAGTAGTGCTTTGACCTTTGCGGTTTTGCATATATGTTGTACCGAATGACGCGTTCCGTTTCAGAAATGTCAAAAGGATCTAGGTGAGATGGCGTTATTTTGTCCCGGGCCAACCTTTTGTGTCATGTCAAAATCCTATATTCAATAATGATATCTACCTTGTATTATGAGCATCTAATGCATCTTTAAATTGGGATCTTTGATACTACTGTAGTAGAAGCAACTCCATAATTTGCCACAAAAGATTGGCACTACAGTGAGAGTATACATATACTGGGAAGTAGGAACTTGTATTAATGTTTTTACTCTAAGTTTAAACTTTTGTTTTGCGAAATTCCACCGATCTATTAATAAACTAAATTGTGGAGCTCTTTTCATCCAACTGAAATATAAATGAAACAAGAATAAAAATAATTGATAAATAGTTAATATAGTTTTATATTTGTTTCTTTACAACCTCAATAGACAAAAATATATTTGTTATTTCTTGTTGAAATGATTTATTTTTTATTTTGAGGATTTCTCATCTATTTCTTGTGTGACGAGAGAAAACTTGGTCGTCACTAAGCCAGCTTCTCCATACGCTAGGGCTCCGAGTGAAGACCCTTGACCGCCTCGGTCTCGACGGCGGCAGCGTGTTAGCGTTCTCACCCTCTTGGGGTGTCATCATGCAATTTTGGTACCTCTTAGTCTCGGTTTGGTGTCATCGGTGGGCAAGTTCAGATCCCATCTCGAGGCACCTCCGGCGCTGGCGTGGGATATTTGTGGGGGGCCTCCTATCTTATACATGTGACTCGATCTTTACCACTCTTCGTCCTCGTTGTCCATTGGCAGGATCGACGCTCGACGGCCGGAGCGAGAGCCGAGAGGGTAGGTGGTCCTCTCCGGCAACAACTTGGTCGGTTTGGTGTGCCTTAGTCATGTGGTTCCACAAGGAGGATTGGTACCATCTCTAGTTAGTAGTCTTGGGTGCTTCATCGAGATGTGTCTACTTCAATTTTTATCTCTGGTCTACTTTATAAGAGGTTCGTTCATCACTTTGTATCAGTTTGGTCACATGGCTTTATTTATAAAGCGGGATGAAAGTCTATTTCAAGGAATTCTACAATTTTTCACATGAATTTCGGAAAAAATTCAAATGCAAAATATCAAGCCACCGGCGACGAATTCAAATATATTTGATGTAACATTTAGTTTTATCAGGGATATTTTACTGTACGGTATTTTTCTATTTATTCGAACTGATGTAATTTGAGTACTTAATCAATGAAATCAGATCGTTTTCTAAAATAATAGCAACCCCTTTTCTTTTAACCAACTCTTTTGCTTGCCAAAATGACAGCACAACTACCTCAACTCAACCGGCCACCAGCAAACTGCCTCCTCAAGAACAGTTCAACCCAACCGCCCAATATAATATTCACGAAATTTTCCTCACTGACGTCTCAAGCTGCTCTTTGTTCCACGCCTCTCTAGTTTTGACTTGCCATCCTCTCTCCCCAAAATTTGTTACTTTCGGCGGCGCAGGGAGATCAGTGGGCTAGGCCTAGGCGAAAGATCGAGTCCGGCCTTGAGCTGGAATTTCTTCGGAGGGTTGGCCGGCATTTCTAGTAACCGGGAGATGAGCTGCTTCCGTGCTCAGGATCGTCGGGGAAGGCTGGGAGGAGCCGGGCCCTCTCGCCGTCGCCGCGGACCACGGCGAAGGCGGCACCAGGTACGCCCGCGTCTCCTGTTCAGTTTCTGGGCAAACTGGAGAGATTGATCCTTTGTTTGATCCGAATCTCGCCTTGTCCGTTCGGCGGCGGATGTCTGCTGAGTTCAGTGATTCTTGTGCAATTCTTTAGGCATAAAAGGCTAGAATATTTTTGTTTTCTTGACGGTACAAGAGGCCTAGTTGATCACTACTTGCCAATTGGGGCGGTTGATTCGTTGAAGTAGACATGCGGTTGATTTATCGGGTATATTTGATGAAGGTAGATTATTCACTTCTCTAGATATGCAAACCAATTCTTGCTGAGATAGTGGTGGCGAAGGGTACGCAGAAACTAAAACGAAAAATTCTTGGCCTGAAGTGGCGTGAAGGGGGGAGAAATGTCTGAACTGTAGCTTGCGGTTGCAGTAATAATGTTACCAAACTTCCTGCCTGAAGCAACCAAGGAAACAAATGTTTGATGTGTGGTTTACACTTATTGGCTCTGACTGAGTCCATGGGGTACCTATTCGCTTGCTTGAATTAGAGTTCACCCTTTGCTTAATTTTGGGGCTAATGAGAAGTTTGAAGCAAGCACCATAGTTCAGTTTTTAGCAGCTCTCTGCTAGACATGAGTTTGATCCTTGATTTGAATGCAAAATCTTGTTTCTTTGGTTTTTTCTTCTTGTGGTTGCTGCAGTTTCTCATCTATCTGCAGCCAAAAATATTTTACATCATATAACAATTATTTAAAACCGATGCAAATGTTGTTTGGTGACAAGGTACATGAGATTTATTGTTGCATTAGTTCTCCTTCTCTCAGTGTACACTAGTACTGTTGTGCAGAAACAATAACTATGTTTCACTAATGCTAGTCAATTTCTCACGAAGTGATGCATTATGAGTTTTTATTATATATTTCTGCTTGGTGTTTAGACTAAAAAAAACTACAAGAACCATCAAGTGCCGGTATACCCTTTTTTATATCGTTAAAAGGATATGATTTCGATGGGATGCTCCTCATCCTAAAGGTAGGGTAACTATGTGCTGTACGACTGTACATCACTTCAACAACTTAAAACAGTAGTATCTTGCACTCCAGTTCCACTTATGCCACCAATTTGATCATAACAAGTGTTAGTGGCAGTTCTGGACAAGTTACAGCAGTAGACTATCTGGTAACAGATGTGAATGTACAACCACCTGATTCAATATGGATTCTACATCTTGGAATTTGACCAATTTGGATATTTTTAGAGAGAGAGAGAATTAATATACGATCTAGTCGAGCCTCTCGATCTGTCATTATTCCTCGAGAAGTAGAAAGAAGCGGCTTAGCAATAATGCTACCATCCAGCAGAAAGTTTTGACCCTGCAAAATTGAGGTGTGTACCAAACCCTACCTTTTCAATGAAATGAAACGCAAAGAACTTTTGCGTTTCTAAAAAAAATCGATACACCAATTGCAGCACAATAGAGTTGTAATTCACTAGTTATTCTAGATGCTCGCCAAATCTGTTTGCCTTCAGATCATGCAGCTGTTAGATATGTATTCTTGTAATTGCTGAATGTGTATTATGTGGCTTGATCCATTTCTTTAGATCCTGCCTATATTTCCTTGGGTATATGATTTATTTGAATTTATGGAAGCATAGAATTGAGGAATAATGTTTTTTTTCTGATGGGTGGGTCCAGATCGAACTAATTCTCGTAGTTCCGTCTCCAAGAAGGAAGTTTCTGTTCGCAGAGGAGGAGGCATTGCACATGGCCCGGCAAAGATTTTCACCTTCAAGGAGCTGGCTGTTGCTACCAAGAATTTCAGAAAAGATTGTTTATTGGGTGAAGGTGGTTTTGGTCGGCTCTATAAAGGACACATGGAGAATGGACAGGTTTGTTATTGCTATCTCTTGTTCACTGTGTTTCCTTATTCTGTGTTTTCTGTCATGGACTGCTACTTAGGAGATAGATTTACCGATAATTTCCATGAGTTTTCTTACTGACTTTGGCTGTATCATTTAGCAGGCTATTGCTGTGAAGCAACTCGATAGAAATGGTTTTCAAGGAAATCGTGAATTTCTTGTGGAGGTTCTCATGCTAAGCCTCTTGCACCATCCCAATCTTGTCAGATTAATTGGATATTGCGCAGATGGTGATCAGCGCCTCCTAGTTTATGAGTATATGTTATTGGGATCCCTAGAAAATCATCTACATGGTACGCTTCTAATTGTATGGTTTTCCTTCTATAAAAAATGCTTCTCGTCTGTGATTGCGATCAGTGTTTACATGTTCTATAATTAGTTACCTTGAGCTTCACTAGGAATATGTAAGAGCAGGCTAGAGTTTCAGTTTATGATCTTCTGCATTAAAATAACACAACATGAAAGACACTATTTAATTGTGGAAATACTATATCACACCACCAAGTGTAAGTATACAATAAATAATGGCCCTAGTACGTCAGCTTCCTTATGGATCAAATTACAAATAATTTCAGCTTCAGTTTGAGCAATTGTTAAATTAATTTCTAACCTGTTACATTCAATAGTGTGCACCTAGTTATCCGTTTTCATCTCCCTGACCACTACTGATACCATCCATAACCATTTCAAGAACTTGTCATCGATATGTCTTCTTTTTAACTCATGGATCACTGTCTTCACAGACCGTCCACCAGACAAGGAACCCCTTGATTGGAATGCAAGGATGAAGATTGCTGTCGGTGCAGCGAAGGGTTTGGAGTACCTGCATGATAAGGCAAATCCACCAGTCATATATAGAGATTTCAAACCATCAAATATTCTTCTGAATGAAGAGTATTACCCCAAGCTGTCTGACTTTGGACTTGCTAAACTTGGTCCAGTTGGTGACAAAACCCACGTCTCAACAAGAGTTATGGGAACGTATGGCTACTGCGCTCCTGAATATGCCATGACAGGACAGTTGACAGTGAAGTCCGATGTTTACAGTTTTGGTGTTGTCTTTCTTGAACTCGTTACAGGTCGGAGAGCCATTGATCACACCCTGCCTGACGGGGAGTCAAATCTTGTCGCATGGGTATGTTCAACTGCACCAAGTTATCACCCATCAATCTGGGAGTAGGGGGATAACTTTTATTTTGTTTCTTTATAGGTGCCAAGTGTTTGATCCATATACTTTGCAGGCTCGCCCAATGTTCAGAGACCGGCGTAAGTTCTGTCAGATGGCCGATCCACTGCTGAAGGGCCGTTATCCCAAAAGGGGTTTGTATCAGTCTCTAGCTATTGCAGCAATGTGCTTGCAGGAGAAGGCAGCATCCCGACCTCTCATAGGGGATGTTGTCACTGCACTCTCTTATCTAGCTTCGCAACATTATGATCCAAAAAGCTGTAGGACTTGCCCATCTACCCCAAGGACGAAAGCACACCGACGAACAACCAGTGTTCCTGACGCTCAACATGCAGCTGACTCGCTTAACTGGAATGTCGCGGACTTAAGGAGAAAGGAGACTATTAGAGGAGAGGAGTATGAACAGGATCACAGTGAAGGTTGCGGCAGTGGCAGTAGCTCTGGAAGGAATGATGGCTTGGATGTGCCAGAACTGCTTGCCTGGCATAATGGGAAACCTTATGGTGAAGTTGATAGCGATCGCAAGTCCACTGTCATGGCTGATGCCCAAGAGAAACCGAGAGCAGACTCTGGCAAATATCGCAAGCAGGTTTGATGGGGTATATGAACAGTGTGGCAGTCGGTTTTGCCAGGCATCTTCACATCTGCTATTGTTACAGACCAGTGATCTTCTTTTGCCCATCTTGTTTCCATGGAACACTTACCAAATTCACCATAATATGACAGGAAGGCGCTGTTCAATTGCTGGGGTTCTTGTCTCTCAGGATGCCTAATTCAATCAGTTACAGCGACACTTGACCATTAAAAGATTACCCCCTCTGTAATTAATACATGCATGTATTTATCGTTCAGGATGAAATTTCCTTTGGTTTTTGTTATTGTTCTATATGCTGTGCATCAAAAGGAGTTGTCCTGTAAGTAGACCTGTTATTAGATGATTTTCCTTTTTGTCCATACCCAGTAAGAATGTAAGGGCATGATTTGTAGAGGATATTACAATCAGGCATGATTCTGTACAGACCATAAAGAAAATGATAAAGTTTTTTTGGAATGTAAATGAAACTCGAGTGCTATGGATAGTAGCTGAACGCTAAATCTTGAATTAACTACTATTCAGAGGAGAATTTGTGTTTTTCTCCTCAGCTGTGGTCACATTTCAGTTTAGAATTATGTGACATTAGTAGATACATGTGGCAATTTGTTCTTTATTTTCCACATTGGAGATGTCTGTATAGATATCTGCATGGGCATTGTATTTTACAACATGCAAATGCACGAACAATCTTCGTGCATTCGACATGGATCAAGTTCTAAGAGCCTATAATTCGTATGTACATTCCTACATATTCACAGGCTATGAAAGAACAACGTATAACTCAATCTGAATGAAATTCACCATCAAGAGAAAAAAGGCACTTTTCTTCTTCTCCAAAGTATTGTTAACAGGGTGCTGTAGGCTATCTAGAACTGCTCCAGTCTGTCTGCACTCCATTCTCGACAATCAAGACATCAACATCATTCTTTGTCATGATAATATTGCTGGCAAGATCCTTTCGTAATTGCTCGATGCTTTGCGCTGTGATGATTCTACAGGTGCTCCAGTCGCCTGCTTCCATATCGACTCCCAGGTACGTGAAATGGTCCTGAATGCTCAGACTCAATATGGACAGGCACCTACAAAAATAATCAATAAGAGAATGTTATAACTAGGATCTAAAGAGACACACAGTTAGCTGCGAAGAAGGTTTGAGCTGTTAAACCTGCAGCATTTTGGATCTTCCCCACTGGCATCGCATATCTGTTCGGTTGCGTTGTCTTCAGAGTCATTGATCCAAACCTGAAATTTGAGCGGAAGTGCATAGAGTTATCGTATGGCACTAATCATAGCACAGAGATAAAGGCTAGGACTGAGTTGGTTGCAAGAAATTTGTGCCCAAGGTATACCTCTCTTGGGAAGTGGTGGTACGTCCGCTTGGAAAGAAAGGAGAAATAAGGTGGCAAATGGGGCACAATATCATGTCCATGCACCAGTCGAATTGTGTTTGGTACATATTTGGCAAAGTAGGAGGCAAACACAGCATTGCCAACACGAGGCTGTCCAAAAGTCATGAGTTGAACATTGTCACTTCCAAGACTGATCTGTGGATAGAGTTTCAAGAAAACAAACAAACAGCTTATTTAAGAGTCTGGACATTATGCTGGTGTCTGAATATGACACAAGATTGCAATCTACGATCTGAAGGAATTAAGAGTCTGGACATTCCATGCACTTGTGAAACCTTGGATCTTGTGTACTTACAGCAAGATCAAGTGCACAAAAGGCAGCCATGGCTCCTCCCATCGAGTGCCCTGTAACTATGACGTTGATATCCCCATATGTCTTTCTTGCCTTGCGAACAGCACTTGTGATAGCAAGACGTAAAATTGTATTATTATAGGAGGAGAAAAATCCACTGTGCACCTTTAACCAGAGTAGTAGAAAGTTTTTTAGCAAAAAGATGCATTTGCATTTCCTTTTCTTTCTAAGAAAGATAAAAACAGTTTCTTGACAATAACCTTTGCATTTGGCATGTTTGGATAGCTTATGTCAAGCTGCCTCCATATCAAGTCCTCGATCCAATTCTGTACACTGAGCAAGCAAACATTAAACATAAATCACATGTGAATGAAGAAATTGTGCAATTTTGTTAGCACCTGTTCTCTTGAGTCCCTCTTATTGCAACTATTATGGCATTTAGATTATGAGCTATGCCGACGAATGCCTGTTACATTGCTCACCAACAGAATGGCAGGCAAAAGAAAGGCAATATCATGAAAAGCTCACATGATAAGAAATATCCTTCTGACTATAAAATGGATATTCATGAAAACTTAGTTCGAAATGTGTTAAGAAAGGAACCTGCAAGCACTTCTCCACATCAACAATTAGAGATCTCATCTCAAAGTCCTATTTCAGAAGTGGGTGAACATGTTAAAACAATAGTACTTTCTGCTCGACATTTGCCAGAAAAAAATTAAAAGAGAAAAAAGTATAATACTGTTATAATCCGTTGAAAGGATAAAGGACAGATCCTAAAATCTGAATAGTTGAAGGGCTGCTGCGCCCGATGCCCAATCATTGTTAACCATTAAGTGTGCATCTTTTAAGGTTTGAACAGCTCAAGTTTCAGGGAGACAACTAAGCCCCCCTCAAATAAATATGAATGGAAGAGAATAATTTGAAGGTTCTTACTTGAGTCAAGTCATTGCATCTTGAGCATGTCCATGTATAGAGAGCTGTTAAATCTGTCATATACACCTGTAGACAGCAGAGGACAATTGGCTTAAGTTCATATATGGCATAACAGGAGGCAACTAAAAGTTACGTGATGTCAGAGAGAGAGTTTAGTTAATTTCACTTGAGATTCAAGAAAAAGATGAATTAAATCTCTATCTAGAAAGCATGATGCACATGTAATAAAACAACGAGCATAAGTTCGACTTACAGCTGAAGCATATTCCACAAGGGTCTTAGCAAGAGTATGATCATAAATAAGACTCTGGTCGTGATTCTCGACAATGAGCTCTGCGGTAATGAAAAAGTTGGTTTATTGTCATTAATGATATTTCTCCGCTTTAAAATATAAGATGTTTTAGGTTTGTGAAGAAAATATATCTAGACTTGCTTTAGTGTATAGATTCACTTCAAACATGAGTGAACCTATATAGTAAAACTAGTCTAGATACATTTGCTTCACAAAGCTAAAATGTTTTATATTTTGAAACGGAGGGAGTACAAGCCTGAAAACAAATATTGAAAATTAATTTCAAATATAAGATGTACAGCAGATGAACCAACCCAAGAAAACCCAGTTTAACATACAGAAAGGAAATAGAACAAATGACTCCAGCACTGTTTGGGACAGCTTGGATTAGGAGATTAAGCCCATGTATGTTCATATGTGAGAGGAAGTCATTTTCAGCTTCTTCATTGTTCTTAACAATATAGCAGAAGTGACTCTGACATGACTTTTCCTGGCTTGTTAACTTATGGCAGCTTTAAACACAAGCTTACTCTCCGAGCCAGTACTTCCTTTGGGTCTGTGTTCATGTCCACAAACTATCATGGCCAGTGTCAGTGTGTGCCAACTAGAGGTTATTGGGGGAAACTTATCGAAACAAAAATAGCCAAGAATGTAACCAAGTTCAATAACATAAAGCTCATTTGTATTATGTACGATACATGCTCACTTTAATTATGTCGTGTATCTATATTTATCCATATGATAAACTATGAACTAATACCGCGAATGGTTAAGCTTATACGGGTGACAGCCAAGCTAAAAGGACATAGATGCTTCTATTTCACCTATTCTCGTATCTTAAACCAACATTTTTTTCAAATTTACAGAATACACAGCTTTAATGAGATAGAGCTATGTGAACATAATGCAATGCTATCAGAGCCAAAAAAAATAAAAATCAATTGGGGGCATCATGGATATGGAAGTGTTTGAAGTTGTAGATGCCTCAGAGCAAAGTCAGGTTCTGAAAGAATCTAGATAAAGGTTCTTTGCTGTCACCAACCATGCAACCAGAACTTCATTATGTTAATCAAGGTACCCTGTAAGTTC
Source organism: Avena longiglumis (assembly GCA_030063025.1). Classification (NCBI taxonomy): domain Eukaryota; kingdom Viridiplantae; phylum Streptophyta; class Magnoliopsida; order Poales; family Poaceae; genus Avena; species Avena longiglumis. The sequence goes on from CP125976.1 coordinate 97,535,944, forward strand.
CAACTGCCAGCCAACTAATTTGCTTCATAGTCTACACGAAGATGGAACAATTGTTGACCACTATGCCCCCTAACATATACACCAACCGTAGCACTAACAAGCAATCAAAACTTCACCCATTTCTCTCTACATGAATGATTACAACTCTTGCAACGACACTTGGTTTCTCCAATCACATAGCAATCAGTACGTACAACACATCAAACAGCTTGATGTCTACTGATAAAGTGAACACATTCTTGAACCCATCTAGGAGAGCTTAGAAGAGTAACCCAGCAAGCATTAGGATCGGCCGATTGGGAATGGAGGCAAATGAATGGCATGGAACTACCTCTTCCGTGACAAGCGGAGAGCAGCAGCAGCACCAGAGCCGCTACGCCGACCCGCCTCCGTCTCTCCATGAACCTGCGGACGCACATCAAATGAATGAAACATTACCCGCAAGAAATGAATCGCCCAGAAAAGGAAAGAATATAGAGCAGCTTGACGAGCTGTGTACGGAAGAAACCCTTGGGAGGACTTGGGAGCACCCAAATGCAGAGGGGGAAAACACCACCAAGGAAAGAAAAAGTAGTGACATCCAGAATCAAATCAGAACCAGAGCTTCGACTTGGCGACCCATGAGCAAAACAAGAGTTGGGAAGAAGAAGAGAACTTGGGGGAGGACATTTTTTTCACCTTAGCGGCGGCTCGAAATGGCTGGTGAGATTGGAGCTGGAGGGGGGTGGGGCAGGAGACGGCTGGCGGTCGCTGGGCTGTATTAATGCGGCGCGGAAGGGAAAATGGGACGCCGTCGTCGCTTTCTGGGTGTTTGAGGAGAAGAAGAGAAGAAGAGGATATGCTCCGGCCCCGCCGCAGCTCCCCCTCTCTGATGCCGATCCTCCGGCTATTGTGCTAACAAGGTCCGGTCATGGTACGGTACGGCGGTATGCCCCAAAACGAAAACTTTTATTTATCCAGAAATTAGTGGTGGTAGCATCCTGCAGAGGAATCCAGCATCTTCACTTCTCCACGCGATGATTACGTCGACAGCGACCGCTTTGTTTTTGTTGGGTTCAGCAGGGTGCGAGATTGAACGCAGTCCTCTTGTTATTTTTCTGAGAAATGGACTCGGTAATGATCTCCTATATTTACTGAAACTGGAAGCTAGGGAAGCACCATGCAGGTGAATTCCAGTTCTCCACGCATGGGTCTTCAGGTTTTGTCACGCAAGGGAATTACTAGTACGAAATTCTGAGTTCCAACGGGGCTTTTAAGGGCCTGTTTGGTTTAAATCTGGGCAGCCATTTTAGGTTTTGCACAAAAGCACCAAAATAAGGTCTTTTGGCTTTTAACCTTAACTGACATAATAGTATGATGGTATAAAATCCAAAAAAGCACCTATTTAGTGCTTTTGTATTTATCAAAAGCGAAAAGTTTAAATAAGCACAACCAAACAGTTCCTAAATTGTTTTCATGAGGGAATGGAAGTCGCTAGTGCCAAAAAAAAAATGGCCTCGTCGCGTCGGGCCTCGTCCAGCTTCAAGATGGAGGAACCGGGACAATGGCGAGCACGTGGTGTCGCCATGGTGGACTTTTCCTGCAGCCCTCACGTGGCGGATTCCGTGAGCGGGCCATGAGCGCGAAATGGAATGGGATCGTGCGCAACGCAGATCTCTATGGAACGGTGCAGAGACATGGAAGCTCGTGCCGTGCCGTTTTGACCATGCGGTTGATGGATATGCCGCCCGCGAGGACGCGAGAAGAGGCAATTTGGATCAAAAATAACCTACCCTCAGTCCCAAAATAGATGTCTTAGATTTATCAAAATTTAAATGAATCCAGACACTATTTAGCATATAGATTCATTCAAATTTTGAGAAACTTGAGACATCTATTTTAAGACTGAGGGAGTATAAAAATAAAAAATTTACGGAATGAACTCTGGCCAAAAGAAATTTACTGTACTAACTTTTTTTGCAACGCCATACGAGGTGCCGCACTCAAGAGCGTCATGAGGGTCGGCGCCAACACGCGGCGTGGCTCGCCGGCCTCGTGGGCCCTGGTCCCGCTAGTGCGGCGCCTTGCCGTGTGGCGCCGCACTGTGTAGTGTAGCGCCAACTCGCGTGACGCCGCACATTAGGTCTAGTACCAGCGCGGCGCTAGCTGTCCCCAGACCCATTTCATTCTTTCTCACCCACACAGGAGCTGCAGGGGCAACGGCGACTCTGATTTCCCCTCCACCTCCCCCCTCCTAGTGCCCAAATTGGAAGCCTCTCTCCGTGGAGTTCGATCCCCCCACGTGCCTTGAGGTATTCTTCCCCTTCTTCTTTGATTTCACCCATTAATTTCTTGTTTTGGTCCATATCTTGCAAACCCTAGGTTATTTTGTAAGATGCATGGTAGAATGTTGTTGCATTGGCATAGGGGTTGGGTATTATGTTAATGTTAGCATGAGTATCTATTGAGTATATTGACCATGGTATTGTTATTGTGATTATCTTAGGCATGGCAAGAATTGTTCATGTTCATCATGTAGACAAGGATGCTTTTTTGAGAGGTAACATAGAACCGGACCCGGACGAGCTCGATTTGGTGTTTGAGCGTACTCCAACCTATGCCGAGGTCTTGGAGCAATTGAGGATTGAATTGAAATGGCTTGACCCAAAGGATGATGTTGAGTTGGAGGGAAGACATAATGTTGGCTTGGGAATGCATGTCCGTTGGAATACCATGCGTATCTTCTTCGAAGCCCGTTGGCTTGCATACAAGAAGGTGGTGGCCGAATCACTAGACAAGGCTCTTGAGCTATTTGCCACCAAGAAAGTTGGTAGTTCATTGTCTTTGGACTTAAACCGTATGGCATCCCCACCTCCTGAAGCGTTACACGGTGAAGTCCGACTGAAGGGCCTATCATGTGTTCCTTTTGCTTTCTTAGCCTCGATCACACACCTCCTAAATTTCTCAAGGTGCTTCCTATGAAGCTTGGGCCAATACTTCTCCTTCCTCTGCTTCTTCCTGTCCAAGCTGCACAAAACAACAAGTCCTAGAGCGTTATTTGGCGAATGATAAGTACATCACATGGTAAGGCAGTTAATAGCTTACCTATGGAGCCCTAAGTCCGTGTCCTTCCACTCAGCAGAGAATCAAAATAACCCAAAGGTCATGACACAGGCTGGTGATACTCAGCCCACATGCACACCATGGGCAACGACAGCCACGCAGCGATTCTCACGAGGAAAATAGGGTTAAAGCGATAGTCCTCCGGAACACCAAAGCTGTCCCCTCGACCGTATGGCTCCCACGTCACCTGCAGCATACCACGCTCATGTCAGGGTCAAAGATTACAAGTTCAAGACATATAATTGACCGCACCCGAGGAAATTACCTGATCTATGGTGATTGTGTCAAATTCGTTGGTGTACCTCTTGTACGCCTCCACTGGGTCCGTTGGCGGTTCGGAGACCACATCCCACTTGTAAGCCACGTGGAAGAAGGTAGTCGCCGTTATCAATGTAAGGCTTGAATGTCAACAATCTCGTCCAATGGGGAAGCGTTCTCCCACACCGAAAGAAGGAGCAAACAACCACCAATCTCGAATCGGGCGCCTAAGACAAGCATCATCCAGCTGCAGATGAAGTGAACAACCATTTGGTAAGAACAAATTTTTTTGAGGTAATGCAGAAATGTACAACAACATTTGTAAAGAACTCATTACCTGACGGTACAACCAGGCCAACGCCGCAGAACCCCAACTGAGGGTAGAGTTAAAAGTAAGGAGCAACTTGAGCCAATGCCACTGAGCACGATCCCCACCGCTGTCAGGAAACAAAGTCCTCATGATGATGTACCACACATACACACGAGTGTATGTCTTGATCGTCTCCTCATCGGCATCCTCGGGGCAAATCTTGAAATTATGGATGATCCAAGTAAAAGTAGCCCTGGCAGCGACCCTCAGTCTTTCCCCCTTCGAGTTTATAGCCTCGGGTGGATCCTTCCCTATAAGGTCGACCATCTTCTCACGCCACCCGTTTGAATCCGAGCTTATGCACACAGGGTTTCCCTCGATTGGGAGTTCCAGGATCATGCTCATGTCCTGCAAAGTGACTGTAGTCTCACCGGTCCTAAGGAGAAAGGTGTGCGTCTCCGGCCTCCACCAGTCCACAAGCGTGGTGATAGCAGCAGGGTTGATGGCCGGTGTGGACCGAGTGACCATGTGGATAAAGGGGAGGAGTCCTATCTGCTGTATGTACGGAGTGTACCGCGCATCATAAGGCATCTTGATAGACGAGACCTCGTGGTACCTAAGTTGAAGGGGTTGAAGCTCCTGCAAACATACAATGGCAAATGTTAGATTTCCATCTAAACAAACATGACATCTTGTTTGACTTGCATGGAAGTTTTTAGTACCCGTCTCTTCTCCGACATCTTGTAGGCACGGTGTTGAACATCATAGTGAGCATTGTTTAGAAGGGGGTTTAGAGACATCCTACATATTCAAAACAATAGAGAGATTAAGAACAATTACAAAATGTCTATCTTATAGTTCTAGCATCTAGAATTGCAAGCTAAATCAACCATCTTATAGTTCTAGCATATGTCCATATTATAGAGACATCCTACATATTCATCCTACTCTACCTATAGTTCTAGCATCTAGAATTTCAAGCTAAATCAACCAACTAGAGTTCTACCATATAATTGTAAGATAAATCAAAACACCAACAAGATTTCTACCATATGTCCATCTTACTCTAGCCATATGGAATTGCAAATATGAACAAAACACCTAACATATACTTGTAAGCTAAATCAACCAACTAGAGTTCTAACAAAGAGTACTATGCCATATCTAAACCTACATCTCAAATAAGCATTGCGATGATTCATATAAATTTCAAAATCCAATAGAATCTAGGGTTTCATCCGATTTTACAAATAGAGGATAAATTGGAAAAATTATGATGAAATTGCTAGGATATGGGAGAGAATACCTGGGGAGGGATTGGGAAGGAAGTTTCTTGGAGTATTGCTTCGGATCTAGTTGATTTGAGTGGGGGAGCACCGAACCCTAGCCACCATTCCTACTGCTCTGTTCGTGGTCTGGGAGAGAATGAGGGTCGGGGGCTGGGGTTGGCGCCGCGCTAGTACTAGACCTAATGTGCGATGCCATGCGAGCTGGCACTGCACTACACAGTGCGGCGCCACACGGCAAGGCGCCGCACTAGCGGGACCGAGGCCCACGAGGCCACGGGCGAGCCACGCTGGCAGGTGCACGGCGCCAGGCGTAACGACGCCGCTCTTCAGGGTGCGGCGCCAGCTCGTATGGCGTTGTAAAAAGGGTTTGTGTAGTGAATTTCTTTTGGCTAGAGTTCATTCCGTGAATTTCTTATTTTTATGGGTTATTTTCATCCAAATTGCCCGCGAGAACAATGTACAATCTGCATTTCTCCACGTCTCCGGCTGCTTTCAGGGCATCTCCATCTGCCAACCCAAACACGTCGGCCGATCGTACGATACGGTTTGGGTCGGACCGCGTTTACTTTTGGATCGTGTATGATCATCCATGTCCAACGCTATTCGCCTAACGTTTTTTTGCCATCGTTTAAGGTTTTGCCCATCAGCTTAAACACTCAAAGTGACAAGCAAATAATACAAAATTTGATTATATCAAATAATATGGTAGACGTATGCCATCTCCCTTTGGGGATCGCGAACAAGTGGCCAATGGGTCTAAAATGTGCAATAGCGATAATATTATACACAATGTCCAAAAAATGGCAGCTTCTGCCCAAAAATTGGCATTCACCGTTGCCATTGTTGTTCAAGCATCACGAGCCTAGATGGTCAGCTGCCTTCTCGCGACCCAAGCCCTATGATCGGGTTCGACGATGGTATTTAGGTTGGTGAGCATGATGGCATTCTCCTCAACCATGATCTTGGCTCCGGCCTCCTTGGTCTTGGTGTAGGGGTCCCAACCTAATAAGGTTGATCCCTCCTGTGTTTTACAATGCTAGTCCCTGGATCAATAGCTAGCATCCACAGTTAAGATGTAATATCAAGAAACAAAGGTCATAATATAACTTTATAACCAGGAAAACATAATTTTATTACATCAAACATAGCTCATATGGCTATTACATTACATTGCAGTGGAATAACTATGGTCAAGTGGTCCTTCATCTTCAAAGTGCCACAGGCAGATGTTGGTTGTAGACTTTGTAATCCTAAACAATCAATCTTCACTAAACAATCAACCTGCAATATACAAGTTACAGCCACAAAGGGTCAATACATTTGAATTGTATTGGCAAGTGATACTATAATAGTTTAGTGGAGTCTATCATCTATATGCATTTGGCTAAGTGGAGCTGAGGCTTGCATTGCTCAAAATAGATTTTTCTTAACATTTTGAAAATACTAAGTTTTTGTTTTGACAAATTACTTCCCAAGGCATCTACCAATCAAAGACTGAAGATCCTTTCCAAGGCATGCACCAATCAAAGACCAAGTGCTTGGCAAAACCATTTTCTCAATCAAAGATTTCAAGATCCTTGTACCAAGCCATCTCTCCATCAATGATTGAAGAATTCAAACAACCCTTGTTCAAACCACAAGATTTTAATTTAGAAATTGGAATGATGAGATTCTTGATTGCTTCCATGTCTTGATGCTCAAATTGTCCTTTACCAGGGACATGGCTAAGTACTTAGATTTTACACTGCAGAGGTGGTGCACTTTACCCACAAGACTTGGTTTCCCAAGACAAAATCTTCGAAGCCTTCCTTAGACCAAGATGGACGTTCCAACCTATCAAACACTACCACCCACTGTCCATTTGGCTAAGTTCTTGCAACCTATATGATCATGGCAGAGCCCATATTGCCAAGTGGTTGCACTTGAAGCTTCTCAACATTTGACATCTCAAATCCCTTTGTTTCTGGTGGCCATCCACAAGTGAGATACACAAGGTCAACCATAAACATGGGCCTTGTGAACCACTCAACATAACCCAATCTTTCCATTCCACCCAGGTGATTCATTAACTTAGTTGTTTTATTAAACAAAACATAAGTCCTCGACTTAGAATATTTTTCCATAGTGTGAATATATTTTCCACCCATGTTTTCTATTAGCTAGGCTAAGCTTGGTAGTATTAGGAAACTTAACTTAGGAAATCCTACTAAGGATTCATCTACTAGGTTTTCCTATAGCAAGATCTATACTTAGCAAAATCCATGCAAGTTTATTTAGCAAAATCACTAATGCATAGAAAAGTAATGGGATAGAAAGTATGAAGCATCACTTGCCTTTTGGTAGGAAAGGGTGGTTCACTCCTTGATCTTGCTAGTCTCATACTTCACTACAAGTCAAACAAGCAAACACTAATTCAACTAGCATTCCAAACCAATAAATCAATCAAACAAATTCACACACACACAAAGGAAATCAATTCTTGCATGGGAGCATGCACAAGATAGTTTTATTTTGCAAAGGGGTTTCTATGGGGTTTCTAAACTTTGTAATATCCAAATTGGTCATTTACCAAAGTGGCAAAGTCATTAGCAAGAGGGTTTTGTCCAAATACTATTTTTAAATCCATTCATCATTTCATGTGGTGAAAAATGTTTTATTAAGGCAAAACTCTTAAGTTGTTCACCAAATGAGTTGCTATTGCAAAGCTTGTTTTTGGGTCAGTAGGTTTGGTCCAACCTATTTCCTTAAAGTTTTCTTTCCATAAACATTTTATAATAAAACTATTCCTTTTATTTGGCTAGAAAATGACTAAGTCAAGTAATCTAACCTAAATTTTACAAAAATCATTTCTAACACCAAGGGTTGGTTCCTAGGGTCAGTAAGATCACAACAAACCATTTGCAAAGGTTTTAATCCAAAAATCATTTTTAAACAATTTTTCTAATCTAAACAAGTACACAAATGTTTCTGCAAATTCAAACAAGCTAACAGATACTATTTGTCAAACTAAGTCCATGGTTGGCTAGGGCTTGTTCTCCTGATTTCATTGATATAAAATTTGCCAAATTTGGACGTGTGGATCAAAAGTTATAAGGGTTTGAAAATCCTATCTAAATCAGATTTCAAATCTGTTTTTAAACCAAATAGGTGACACGCCGCTGTTTCATTGGTCGATACCGGTTCGGCCGGATCGGGCGACGACCGTTGGATCTAATTATCATCGCTGCTCAGATCGACGCATACCTCTTCGCTAACATTCTATCGTATCCGCTTCGGGATCGGATGGCGTGGGTGATTGACCTTAGACGGGCGGGCTGCGCCATTGGGCGGGCGACCATACGATGGCGGCGGGCGCCGTACAGGAGGCAAAGGAGGTGTGGAGATGCTCACCGATTCGCCGACGCCGCGATGCTCAACGTGGTACTTGTCCGTCGAAGGGCGCTAGGGGGGCACGATTGCTCGCCGGAGTTGGTATCGCGACGGACGCTGCTGGCCGAGGTCCAAGACGGCTCTGTGGTTCACCAGAGGCAAGATAAGATCGTGATCGATGCAGGAGTCCATGGAGATGACGTGCGTGAACGGAAGGGGTCGGGTGGTCTAGAATTACGGGAGCTCGGCGAGGCGCAGACGGCAGCGCCGAATTTTTGTCAAGACGGCTCGGGCGCCCGGTTGAACTAAGTGTACTAGGAGATGCTCCAAAGAGTGGGAGGTTGCTAGGTTGCATAGGAAGGCAGGAGGTGGAGTGTGTTGGCGGAATCGGCGAGAACGGTTGTCGGAGAGAGAAGTCTTGGGCAAATTCTCCGCACAGGGGCGTGTCGAGGAGGCGTCTAGGGGAACGGAAGAGGGAGGGCGCTTAATGTGCTTGATCGCGGCGAGTTATGGTGGCGTGTTAAGCGTAATCAAGCCACGAATCAATAGCCTGCAACGCGTTGGCGAAGGGAGGAAGAACGGGTCGTGGGAAGGAGAACAGTGGAGTGGGGCCGTTGCCGATGGGAAAAGAGCGAGGAGGAGGTCCACCTGCCGGTGAGAGTGTGGGTTAGGTTTATGTGGAGAAAACGTTCGGGGAGGACAGTGGCTAGGGTGTCTTTGGGTTAGTTGGGCCAGATTGGTGGGCTTTCTATTTTTTTCTGTAATTCTTTTTCTTTTCTATTTCTATTTCGATTTGTTATTTCAAACAATTATTCAAGCATTCAAATAATTCAACAATTCAAACAATCATTAAACTTTGCATTGTGTTTTTGGTTCTGTTCATCAACATAATCCAACACTCCAAAATAAAATAATATTTTAAATCTTTTTAGGTTCCATTTATTAATTAAATAAAATGGACTATGGTTTATTAATAAAATAGGGTTTGGTTTAATTAATAAAATCCCCATTTGAAATCCAAATATTTTCAAAAACCGAATCAATAGGTTTTATTTGAAAATATAAGATACTTGAAATACTTGTTTAAAATAAAATAACATTTTATTATAGGGTCCATTAATAATTAAACAAAATGGGCCTTAGTTATTAATTCAAATAGGATTTATTTTATTGAGATATTTATTTTGAAATCTAAAATAAAGCCAAAACACTTTAGTAGGTTTTATTAGAGAGTATAAAATACTTGAAAAACCTATTTAAAATAATTTAATAAGTTTTGATGTTTTAATTAAAATGGTAAAACCTTTTATTTGAATAAAATTTGGATATTAATTCCTTATTAATTTATTTAAACAAATCTTTGCTAATTTTATCTAAATAAAATGTTTTAATTCATAATCTTGGCCAAGGTTTTAATTTGGCTTTATAAAATAATCTTTGTTTATGAATTCACCTTTTCTTTTGAAAACTAAATCCTTTTATTTTAAAAGATCTAAAATAGTATTTTAAATATTTTTATTTTCCTTTAATAAAAGTTTATCTTTTTAAATCTCTTTAGGATCTATTTGATATCAAATGGGTTTGAAGTTCCAATTGAATTCAAAAGTTTCTTCTGGCTCTGAAAATCAAACAAAGTTTTATTTTATTAACTTATTTTCACATTACAAGATTTGGAAAATCTTGGGATGTGACACTTGGCCTCTGCTTCCAACACCCTAGACCTGACCTCGACCTCCTTGGCCTTGGCCTCTGCCTCCAACACCCTAGACCTGGCCTCAGCCTCCTTGGCCTTTGCCTCTGCCTCCAACACCCTAGACCTGGCCTCGGCCTCGGCCTCCTTGTCCTTTGCCTTGGCCTCGATCTCCATTAATCTAGCCTTGGCGTTGGCCTCCTCCACCTCGATAGACCTTGTCTGGAGCTCGACAAAGGTCTTCGCAGTGGCCTCTTTCTCTTTGCGCCACCTCTATTCCCTCTCAGCGATGGCCTCTTCCTTCTTCTCCATGAATGTAACACACCTGCCTCTCCGGACTAGTGGCTGTCACTCCTGGCAGCTCAATAGGATCTCTAGACTAACCCCACAGACCAACACTAATATTTTCTATGCAGTTTGTCTTCACTCATGCGTACCCAGTACCCACTTCTCGGTCGGTCACCCATCCTCAAATTGCTCTAGGCCAAGCACACTTAACCTCAGAGTTCTTTTTAGATGAGCTTCCGAAAAAAGAAGTTGCAACTTGTTGGTATGGGTATACTATCAATCCTATTAAGCCATGCGCCAGGGTTTCACATACACCCACCATTAGAAGATTGATGCCCTCGTCGATCAAGAACAAGCCAGGAACGTCCCCTCTTGGCCCACGACTATGCGTCTAGTGCCGGCATATGTGCCATGTTGTGTCCACTTTGGGCCACACACGCCATGCTCCACATGTCCGCCACTGACCCGCACAAGCCCGTGTAACCGCAAGGGTCGACTCTAATACCACTTGTAACACCCCGGCCTCTACGGACTAGTGGTTGTCACTCCTGGCAGCTCAATAGGATCTCTAGACTAACCCCACATACCAACACCAGTCTTTTCTGCACACTTTGTCCTCACTCGTGCGCACCCGGTACCCACTTCCCGATCGGTCACCGATGTTAAATTGCTCTAACCCAAGCACGCTTAACCTTAGAGTTCTTTTCAGATAAGCTTCCGTAAAAGAAGTTACAACTTGTTGGTATAGGTATACTATCAATCCTATTAAGTCATGCGCCAGGGTCTCATAAGGATCTTCCTCAACGTCTCGTGGAACGCCAAGGAACCAGCCAGGCGGGCAATATCAGCCTTCGTAGCCTTGTGGCCTCCAAGTTGGTGGGCACAGGTGGTATTCCCGTCGCCTACAGGGTTGACAAAGCCTTCTTCATTGTCGAGTCTAGATCGACGACACCGCCCATCGAAGCATTTCTCTTGCCCTTCTTCTTGTTGTCAAGTTCTTTCCAAAGGGCATAGCTAGTCTCCCATTTTTTGCATTCCTTGATCAACATACAACAATAGGACAATGTGAGGGCATAGTTATCATTCACCTTCTTGAAGTACTCCATTGCTTTCATGACCTACACACATGGATGCCAACAATGGCTCAATGCATATGCAAGATATCAACAAAGAGAGGAAAAGGTTTTACCATGTGACGTGGCTCAATAGTAGAGCTTCGTTGGGAGACCCCAAGAGGAAGGTATGATGAGCACGGCAGTAAGTTTCCCTCAGTTATGAAACCAAGGTTATCGAACCAGTAGGAGCAAGGAAACAACTCCAAGGTGTTGCTAACAATTTGGAATCCTACACAACACAAACTCAAGACTTTGCCCCAACTTACAGTGAGATTGTTAATCTCACTGGTTTGCTAAATATAAAGGATTAAACGTATAGTGTGGAAGGTAATGGTTGCTCGTAGAAAGTAAACAGTAACAGTAGATGATGTAACAATGGTAAAGATTGGATCGAGGTCCACAGTTCACTAGAGGTGTTCTCCTTAAGATAAATAACATAACATGCTGGGTAAACAAATTACAGCGGGGCAATTGACAGGAAGTAAGCAAGGCATAACGATGCAAATACTAGACATTCATGATCCTATGATATTTGATTGGGCATTACAAAAATATACATAGACCGCCATCCAACTGCATCTATGACTAGTCATCCACCTTCAGGTTATCATCCGAACCCCCTCCAGTATTAAGTTGCAAGCAACGGATAACTACATTAAGCAATGTGTGTACAGTAAACAATACAATTGTTCCATGAACATGAGATTGTTGTTTTCTCCCTAGTGGGAACAACACATCTACAACCTTAGAGATTTTTGTCACTTCCCCAGATTCAATAGAGGCATGAACCGACTATCGAGCATAAATACTCCCTCTTGGAGTCACTAGCATCTACTTGGCCAAGATAGTTACTAGAAACGGAGAGCATGCAAGATCTCAAACAACACAGACATGATAGAATCAATAACCACAAGACATGATAGAATCAATAATCAATCTGACATAGTAATCTCAATATCCATCGGATCCCCACAAACACAACATGCATGATTAAAAATAGATGATCTTGATCATGAACGGAGCTCACAAGATCTAAACATGATAGCACAAGGAAGGATAAACAACCATCTAGCTACTATATGGACCCATAGTCCAAGGTTGAACTACTCACGCATCATACCTGAGGCTGGCATGGTGATGAAAAAGTCCTCCAGGATGATCTCTCCCCTCCGGCAGGGTGCCGGGAAGAGCTTCAGATCCTCCCGATCTAGGGACGATGGTGGCGGCTATGGACTGCTTCATGGAGATCGATCAGTACTTAGGGTTTTGGCATCGGTGGGTTTATACAGCTGAGGCGAGGCGAGGGCGCGGGGCCCACACTCTGCCCAGGCGCGGCCTAGGGTGGGCTCGCGCGTGGGGGGAGCGGCCACCATGCTGCTCCCCTCCGTCTCTCCTCTGGACTCCATGTTCTCCTCGGTGAAATATTTACTTTGGCTTTTGTTCCATCCAATTCCGAGAATATTTTCTTACTAGCTTTTCTAAAACCAAAAACAACAGAAAACAGGCAACTGGCACCGCGGCATCTTATTAATAGGTTAGTCCCATAAAATGTATAAAAAATACCTCAACATGTAGACAAAGCAAAGCAAAGTGGATACTAAACAAGCATGGAACATCAAAGATATAGATACGTTTACGACGTATCAAGCATCACCAAGCTTAACTCCTGCTCGTCCTTGAGTAGGTAAGTGATAAAAAGAATAATTTTTGAGGTGACATGCACCATCACAATCATGATCAAACCATTTGCAAGCATTGAAAGCTGGGATCAAAGTACTCTAAACATGAGTATGAAAGATGAAGTTCTAACAGTAGGACATAGTAACTATGTTGCAACATGAAAGGATACAAACAAAGATCATGAATAACAACGCATTGAAAGACGTTTGTTTGTTTCACATATAGAAAACATAGCATAGTGGTATTCAGCTTGTCCCTCATGGAGTAGCAAAACATAAATGCATAGTACACCTTCAAAGTTGATAAGGGTGACTAGATACAAATAGTTCAAGAACAAGCAATATCAACATTATGAATCAATCAATAAGTTTTGGGACAATGCACATAGAACTAAGAATGACAACTATGCTATCTTAATTGGTGTCTAAGGATAGAAGGTGGAGACTCAATATAAAAGTGGAAGAAAGGCCCTTCAAAGGGAAGCAGGGATTTCAAGTTTCATAAAGAGCTTCCAAAAATTATGGTACTTGTTAGCTTTCATCTCTCATTGCCCATATCATAAGAATCTTGAAGTGATTAAGGTTAAAGTGAACAAAATATGGAGTATATGCTTGACAAAGTATAAGTTGGCAATCTCATGTCCCTTGAGTACAAGGTCGTTCCTCATGCTACTCAACTTTAGTTACCGGTAAGTTCTTTTCATAGTAAGTATATGTGTATCATAGAGAACCGCTTAATCTGGTACCTTGCCCCATTGACACGGAGCTATCCCATATCAAAATGACAAGGCAATGACAATGAGCATCTCAGAATCTTCTTATTTACCATGGGAAAATGGTGCTTTTTTCTTCTTTCCTCTTTTTCCTTTTCTATCTCTTTTTATAAGAAGAATGCTTCATAGATTTCTCACTATGGTGATCTTAAGTTTCCACCATGATTAGGCATGGCTTAGGCTAGCCCCAGGCGTTTCTCTAACACATATACATAACTCCATGGATCGACAAGCTCCTCTTTTATTTCACAATCATGACATCCATAAACAAAAGAGCATGATTCAACTGGTAGATATTTAGTGTTGAAAGCGTTCCCCATGATAACCAGTTCGCTAATTCCCAACTTATAAGTGCAAGCATATACAACATAGATGACACAATGGTTCAAGTTTATTAGGGGCAAGAAAAATAAAGTGTGCCATCAAGTTTGTGAGAGCTTTAATCACTAATTTTCACATAACAAGTTTAATTTGGAAGATATATAAAACAAGAATATACTTGGAATGGTGTAAAACACCATGCATATGAATTTACAGTGGACACTTTGGAATAACTTGGTTTCTTGGGAGTTGGATGCATGAGTAGAGCTTACTCAATACAAGTGGAGGCTAGCAAAAGACTGGGAGCGACCAACTAAGAGAGCAATAATGGCCATAATCATGCAGAGCGACAAAACATTATCAATCAAAGCATAAAGTGGTATCACAAGTCAAAAACTAAATGATCATAGAGGCTAAGGTGACTAGTTCATATTCATAACATGGTATGAGAATGTGCCAAGTCAAACCAAACAAAGCATCAAAGGAGAAGACCATAATACTATGCTTTTGTATGCTAAAACAACGCATGATTCTTTCAAGGAACATTAAGTAATTCCAATTGTTTGGAACAAGTCATGCTACAACAATAATCACTAAGCATAAATTCAAAACAACATCTAGCATGACATGAGAAAGTCTAAGTCACAGTCAAAGCAAGCTCCCTTTCTACCACTATAAGCATGAAACTTTCCACTCCTTTCCAACACCAATCAACTTATTTGAAACAACACAACGAAAGCGGGAGTCCAACTACTTTATTCAAGCAAACTAAGCAAACAAAAACCAAAAATGAAAACTAAGACACTCCAAGAACAACACAACTGTGCATGAAACAATAAAAATGAAGTGTCTAGAAAGAGACCTGAGATTTTTATTGATGAAGAAGGGGATGCCTTTGGCATACTCAAGCTTTGACGCTTGTACCTCTTGAATATTTCTTTGGGTGACACGGGGTGGCATCCCTGCGGTGACCCAGCATACCACTGCATGTGTAGTACACTATAGTCGTGGACATGACACTCACAGAACACCGTTCCGTAAATATCACATCCCTTAGAGTGGTACAACAGAAACATTGCGGGTCCATATTACAAACATTCACACATTATTATTATTACAGTACCAGAAGTTCAAGACTTCAAAAGGTTCAACTTACAAACCAAAATATAAAGTGTTTCAGCGGAATTTAAAAGTAACAACTCCGACTAGGAGTTGAGCTCAGCAGCTTATTCTATAGAGTTCATGTTGCTCGGCTCCGTTGGTTACTACTAACTAGGGGTACTTAGTTGGACTCGTTATCCTCGACACCATAGCGGATTTCATAATCCACTCCTTCAACTCCTCCGGACAGATCGGGTTCCTCATAGAACACATCTTCTTGACATTCAGCTACATACATGGGCACGTCTTCGGGTTCCTCAGAGTCTAAGCAAGGGTCAAAGGAAAGAATGAGTAACAGCGTTACCCAACAAGTTCATTATATGCAAGGTGGGAAGTTTGATGCTCTAACTACCACCTCGGATTATAAATCCTTGGCACTATGCAATTTTTGTAAATCTTTCTTCAAAGATTAATTTTATTCTGGAAAACTATGACAATCAGCCTTCACAGGTTGACTAGAACTTTCATGGAGTTCCTTTCCTGCCGCGTTCATAGCTCCTTCCCGGAACAGGGAGTAACAAGTTACAATTCTTACACTCTGCAGAGGTGCGTTACTTTACCCATGAGAGACCAACTCCTTGTTGCACAACCGGGAGTACTTCCCCGTCCACAATTCCATGATGTGGGGCCCAGTAGTTGGTCCAAGCCAATCACTGCCCCCTTCGCGACCTCGCATGCCTCCTTGGTGTACACCATGCCCACATAATGAATTACGGCAATGGTTTGTACAAACCGTTAGATGCCAGAACTATCGTGGGACGATGAGGGTTCCCACCCATATGTTGCATATCCTCTGCGAATTACCAATTAATATGCATGCTACAAGTGATAACAGCCATGACCTGCACATCCGGCTACATGCGAGAGGAAGAAGATACAGCCGACTTCTCTGTCCCATTCTAAATCTCATGGCTAACGCGTAATATACAACGCTAGAATCACTGATGTCAGGGGTTATTAAGTCCCTACTTGATCATTATTGTTGCAGATAGAACCCTAAGTTCTATTGCTCTAGTATATCACCAGTTAGGATGATATCTATGATTTCTTTATTTGTGAAATTAATATTTTCTTTCTTTTATAGTATATATGATAACACACAATTTGCAAATATTTTGATAAAGACTCTTCAAAGGACATGAGCAAGTGATGAACTTTCCTTGTCATGGCAAGGTAGTGAAGTCTGATGCTTGCACTGGACCTTGAGCTTCTAGTTCTACAAAAACATCATTATTGCCCGTAAGGACAATATTTAAAGAAGCAAAAATGATTATGCAATAATGTAATGCATCATTTTGACTTGACATGCATTTACCCCATTATTTAAAAAGGTTCTTTTTAATAATAAAGGATTTATAAATATTACTTTTTAATATTTATAACATATTTTGAAATTTTATTTTATTTCATTTCCCTTTTATTTGACTTTAATAATTCTTTTAGGAATTATCACTTAAATATAAAAAATTGTTATTAAATATTTATTTAGTATTTTTCAAAAATACTATAATATTAATATATAATGAAAGTGATTTTATTTATTTTTATCACCTTTCAATAATTTTGTAAAATTCCATAAGGAATATATAATTTACAAAATTCTTAATAAAATTTAAATGTCTAAAAATTTATTTCTTAATTTATTTGTATAGTGTGGATTATTGTGAATCCAAAAATATTTTATTTACAATTTTTGGACTTTTATTTTATTTTCTAGTATTTAATTAAGTCCAGGGGTATTTTGGTCTTTTCCTGTTTATTAAAACAGGCATGAAAAGATTTCTGGGCTAGTTATACTTATTGGGCCCCAGTAGCCCATTAGTCACAGACACAAGAACCACCCCGAAGGGTCTGGCCCAACTCGGCCCACTCCTCACTGCCTCTCTCTCTCCCCCTCGAGTTCATCCTCTCCTCCTTTGACCCCGACCCTGTGGCCGGCGATGCCGCCACCGGCGATTCCCGCCGCCGTAGGCCGTTCTGGTCACCGCCGTGGTGCAATAGGGGGTTGTCGACAACGCCCATTCGTTCTATCCAATTGGATTCGAGCCTGGGGCTCTCCTGCAATGGATCGATACCGTCCCGAACCCTAGGGTTTGGGAGTTGGCATGGATCCAGGTGCTGCCGTGGCTGTCGTGTGTCGAGGTGATGTTCTGCACCTCCAGGCGTGATCAGGGTCGCTGTCGTGGCGCCGTGCGGGTTGCAGCGCCCCTTCTAGGGTGCTCCTCGTGCCTCCATGTCCGTCGGCCCCTCTGCTTCCTCTTCTAGTCTTCAGCGAGGACCTACAGTGAGTTCGATTCTTCTTTCCTGGTGCTATCTGTGCTTGCTGATTCGATTCTAGATGCTGGCAGTGACCTCTCTGATTACTATCTGATTTTGATTAGGATGATTTATCCATTTAGGGTTCCTATACTGTGGTTGATCATATACTGGATGATTTGGATCATGTTTGGATGAATTGTAAACATGCTAAGTGGTTATTGGCCTGAGGCTTGTTGCTTAAGATGATCTATAATGTTTCTGGTGGCTTATTAGATGATTTTATGCTTGGATTGCATCTGATTCAGATGATATAGTTGCTTGGGAAATATGCTTGGTAAAGCCAATGACTTGATAACTTTCCACTGTTATTTGATTTATGGTCATGATTATGATAGGATGAAACCACTGTCTTAGTGCTGTTGGCTTGGGAATTAACATGTGGTTTGAGATCATCACAGTGAAGTTTAACATAGAGATATCCTAGCTATGATTCCTGTGTTAACAGGAAAATGATTAGTAAGTTGATTGTCTGAATTTGTGATGATTAAATGTCTATCCCGTCTCATATAGAATTGTTCTTGTGACACCATCATGGTATGGCACACAAGTTTGGTTCTAATCCATTGATTTGGTCAGTTTATGCTTAAGACAAACTTGGCTTTGAAAGATTATGTAAATGTTCTTTTCTGAATTCCCTAAGACCAATGATGTTGGTCTGAGGCTTAGGGATTCAGATCCTATCTAATTGATTCATATAGATAGTCCTGGTGGTGGTACCAGCTATTGTCTTTGAATCAAAACTTAAAGAAAAGTGATAGTAGGCTTTATCATTCTATGGATCCAAAAGATTTGTTTCTAAGGTGCTACCCTTCCTTTAGGGGTGTGCCTAGAAATTAGATCATAGCTATATTTATGCTTGAACTGTATTATATAGTTTCACAACCAGAGCAAGGATGTTGCTCTTAGCTCTGTCTGGATCCTGGTACTTTGTTGTTTGCTTTTAGAGTTTAAAATCCCTATGATGGATTCACCCCACTTGAGTGCTTTCTAAGGGTTTGTTTTATAAAACAACACATGCTTCTCTCTGGATGATATGATTAGATGATGTGAAGGTTTTATGAAACTCACCACACACTCTGATGGTTGTGGAGTAAGTTGGTGATGATCTGGATCTGGTTCTGCTGGACTCCTGTGCTTGCTCTTGAGCTAGCCTGCTCCTCCTAGCTCCTGGACTTGGCCTTGTTGTCCACCTGATCCTTCCCCCTCCTTATGTCACCATCCTGGTGATGTTTGGTTGATCTTGGGTGGTTTGGTTCGGCTGTTGTGCTTGGTAAGCTGCTATCTAAGCTGGTTGTTCTTGTGGGCAAGGAGTGGAGAGATGCACTAGTGCCTATCCATGGCTGTGCTTGTGGTTTTGTGAGATTGGGGCTGTGTAGTGAGGTTGACACCACACCACATGCATGTTGGTGAGAGTCCTGCCTGTGTGCTACTGTGCACTTGTGGATAGGTTCAGAATTTTGAAACTTACTATTATCTGGTTACTTTCACCTAGCTGGTGGATTTGCCCCTCTTGGCTGTCATTCGACTTCTGGCTTTAAACTTATGAAAGATGGATTCTTTCATATTGGTGAAACTTGCCCCTTTTTATAAATTTCTCAATGATGAATTTGTCTAGTGCACTTCATTGACATGTCTGAGAGAAAATAATACTAACTCTAACCTTTTATTTCTCTATATATATATTATGTTTGTTTTGCAGGTACAGATATAAAGATGAAGATTTTAGATTAGGTTTTATTTTATAGAATAGTTAGTAAATAGTCCAATGTAATCTTCTTCATATTTTTGTAATTTTCTTTTTATTATATTGTAATCTTCATTTTATTCTTCTGTAATAAAGATTACCTTATTATTAATAAAGAATATTCTTATTCTTTATATATTTACTTTTGTGAATTGTGTGGATGATTTCAATAAGTTATAATTTTGTAACTTGATTATATATTGATGATATGAAATAAGTTTCATATTCATTATTTTTTTCTTTGGATAGAATTTAAGTTGTAATATTTATTTCTTAATTAAATTAAGATTCAAAATTTATCCCTAATTTATTTGAATTATAATTCAAACACTCAAGTTTAAAATTCAAATTCATTTTAAAACACATAATTCCTTAAAGATCATATCAAAGTCTATAGCAATCCTCCTTTGAGACTAAACCTAATCTCAAAGTAAGAAAGAAACCTTGATGTAGAGATCCCAATCTTAGATAAGATAGAGCCTCCTGTGTTTTACAATGCTAGTCCCTGGATCAATAGCTAGCATCCACAGTCAAGATGTAATATCAAGAAACAAAGGTCATAATATAACTTTATAACCAGGAATAACATAAGTTTATTACATCAAACATAGCTCATTTGGCTATTACATTACATTGCAGTGGAATAACTTTAAGCATGGGGTCCTTCATCTTCAAAGTGCCACAGGCAGATGTTGGTTGTAGACTTTGTAATCCTAATCAATCAATCTTCACTAAAATCAATCAAACCTGCAACATTACAAGTTACAGCCACAAGGGTCAATACATTTGAATTGTATTGGCAAGTGATACTATGGTAGTATAGTGGAGTCTATCATCTATATGCATTTGGCTAAGTGGAGTTGAGGCTTGCATTGCTCAAAATAGATTTTTCCTTAACATTTGAAAATACTAAGTTTTGCTTGGCAAAATCATTTTCTCAATCAAAGATCAAGATCCTTTCCAAGGCATCTACCAATCAAAGATTTAAGATTTCAAACAACCCTTGTTCAATCCACAAGTTTTAACTTAGAAATTTGAATGATGAGATTCTTGATTGCTTCCATGTCTTGATGCTCAAATTGTCCTTTACCAGGACATGGCTAAGTACTTAGATTTTACACTCTACAGAGGTGGTGCACTTTCCCCACAAGACTTGGTTTCCCAAGACAAGATCTTTCGAAGCCTTCCTTAGACCAAAATGGACGTTCCAACCTATCAAACACTACCACCCACTGTCCATATGGCTAAGTTCTTGCAACCTATATGATCATGGCAGAGCCCATATTGCCAAGTGGTTGCACTTGAAGCTTCTCAACATTTGACATCTCAAATCTCTTTGTTCCTGGGTGGCCATCCACAAGTGTGATACACAAGGTTCACCAATCCCCTGGCCTTGTGTAACCACTCAACATATCCCAATCCTTCCATTCCACCCAGGTGATTCATTAACTTAGTTGTTTTTATTAAACAAAACATAAGTCCTCAGACTTAGAATATTTTTCCATAGTGTGAATATATTTTCCACCCATGTTTTCTATTTGCTAGGCTAAGCTTGGTAGTAATAGGAAACTTTACTTAGGAAATCCTACTAAGGATTCATCTACTAGGTTTTCCTATAGCAAGATCTATACTTAGCAAAATCCATGCAAGTTTACTTAGCAAAATCACTAATGCATAGTGAAAGTATTGGGATAGAAAGTATGAAGCATCACTTGCCTTTTTGGTAGGGAATGGTAGTTCACTCCTTGATCTTGCTAGTCTCACACTTCACTACAAGTCAATCAAACAAACACCAATTCAATTTACATTCCAAACCAATAATCACTCAAACAAATTCACATACACAAGACAATGAAACCAATTCATGCATGGGGGCATGAACAAGATAGTTTTATTTTGCAAAGGCGCTATGGGGTTTCTAAACTTTGTAAGATCCAAATTGGTCATTTACCAAAGTGGCAAAGTCTTTAGCAAGAGGGATTTGTCCAAAAACTATTTTTAAATCCATTCATCATTTCATGTGGTGGTGAAAAATGTTTTATTAAGGCAAAACTCTTAAGTTGTTCACCAAATGAGTTGCTATTGCAAAACTTGGTGTTTTTGGGTCAGTAGGTTTGGTCCAAACTATTTTCTCAAAGTTTTCTTTCCATAAACATTTTCATAATAAACCTAATAATTTTATTTGGCTAGAAAATGGCTAAGTCAAATAATCTAACCTAAACTTTACCAAAATAATTTTCAACACCAAGGGTTGGTTCCTAGGGTCAGTAAGGTCTCAACAATTCATTTTGCAAAGGTTTTAACCTAAAAATCATTTTTAAACAATTTTTATACTCTAAACAAGCTCACAAAAGAATCTGCAAAATCAAGCAAACTAACATATACTATCTGCAAAACCAATTCCACAGTTGGCTAGGGCTTGTTCTCCTGAATCCAACGACATAAAATTTGTAAAATTTGGACGTGTGGTTTGAAAGTTACAGGGTTTTCAAATATGTATCAAATTTTGATTTCAAAATCTGTTTTTAAACAGAAACTGGCCACGTGGTTGTTCCTGATTCGCTAAAAATGGTTCGCGCGGATCGACTGACAGCAGCCGTTAGATTTAAGTCATATCGCATCGTTCAGAGCCAGCGTACCCTTTCAGTTAAATGGATCTATCGCACTCATTGGATTTAAATCGAACGGCTACGGTGCGACTGACCAGAGGAGGGCGGCGCTAGCGGCGGCAGACGGCGGCGCGGGCTCTGGCGGCGAGGTTGCTGGCGACACAGGGGGCTAGAGGGAGAGAGGGGTAGCTCACCAGGTTCTCTGTGCCTTGCTGATTCTCAACGTGTCCTTGTCTGACGAAGGGGCGCACGAGGACGGGCAGGATTTCTCGCCTGAGTTGGTTCTGGCGACGGACGCTCGCGGTCGAGGTCGAGGACGACGCAACAGATCACGCCAAAGCAAGCAGAAGGCAAGGTTAGCTGCGCGAGGTCGAGGCGGTGACTCGTGTGTGAATGAGGGGGAGAGGGGCAGTCTGGTACAACCTGTGGGCGTCGTCGGAGGAGGCGACGGCGTGATCTTGAGGTTGTCGTTGGCGAGGCTCGAGGCGTCAGCGGTCGAACGGTGGTACGGGAGGAGTGTCTGGGGGTGGGGAAGCTGCTAGGGTGCTCGAGAAGGCAGGGGGTGGCGTGTGCTGGCCTGAATTGGCCGAAGACAGTGGTCGGAACAGAGGAGCTCGAGGAGGAATCAGGGCGGCCTGGGGGCGTGATTGGGGAAGGAGTCAGAGGGGAAACGGAGAGGAGTCAGAGGCGAGTTAAAGAGAGTAATCACGGTGTATTTGCTGCAGTGTTTATGGCGAATTTACTACTCGCGAAAATCTGGCGTAAACGGAGGAGAAGAACTGGTCCGCGGTGGGTGGGTGAAGGAGACGATGATGTGGCGTGGGGCCTTGTCGTTGTTAGAGGAGGAAAGGAGTTGGGTCCACCCATCATTGTCTAGGTGGGTCAATTAGTTGGTGCGCATCGCTTTTCTTGGGAGGAAGAGCTGTCATTTGTGGGCCTTGTTGGCTGCAGGTTGGGTCGCCTTTTTTTTCTGTTTTCGATTCCTTTTCTTTTCTATTTCTATTTTTCTGTTTTGGTTTTCAAACAAACAAACAAGTTTCAATTCAATTCAAACCAACACCAAAACTTTGGAAGTTTGACTTGGTTCTGTTCAAGAGTTGAACCTAAATCTAAAATCCATAATTTTAAATAATAAAGTCCATTATTAATTAAATAAATGTCCATTGCTAATTAATCAAATTAGGATTTGATTTATTTCAAACTCAATTTAAATCCATATATTTTCCAAAACCAAAATAGTGGGTTGTATTTGAAATAAGGTATATTTAGAAAGCTTGTTTAAAATAAATAACAATTTTTTAAAGGTTCCATTTATAATTTAAATAAATGGATCATGGTTTATTAATCAAATAGGGTTTGATATAATTAATAAATTCCATTTGAAATCCAAATATTTTCAAAATCAAATCAGTAGGTTTTATTTGGAAGTAAGTAATACTTGGATACTTGTTTAAAACAAAATATTATTTTACTTTAGGGTCCAATAATAATTAAATAAAATGGGCTTTAGTAAATAACTCAAATAGGATTTGTTTATTTAAATCTTTTATTTTGGAATCTAAAATTGTACCAAAGTCATTCAGTGGGTTTTATTTGAGAATACAAAATACTTGGAAAACTTATTAAATTAAACAAATAAGTTTTGATGGTTTATAAATGATAGAACCTTTATTAATAAAACTTGGATATTAAATCCTCTATTATTTTATTCAGAGCAAAACCTTTATTATTTTCAAAACTTTGGCCAAGGTTTAATTTGGCTTTATAAAATAATCTTCATTTATAAATCTATCTTTTCCTTTGAAAACCAAATCCTTTTATTTAAAGATCAAAATATTATTACCAAAATATTTTGTTTTCCTTTATTTAAAATGTTTATCTTTTTAAATCCCTTTAGGTTTTATTTAATTCAAATGGGTTTGAAGTTCCAATTGCATTCAAAAAGTTTCTTCTGGCTCTGAAAATCAAACAGAGTTTTATTTTATTAATTTATTTTCACATTACAAGATTTGGAAAATCTTGGGATGTGACAGGCTACCACCCTTAAAATAAATCTCGTCCCGAGATTTGGGGAGGCTAGGGTTACAAGCAGTTCAAAACAACTAGGGTACTACCACCCTTAAAAATTTTCAAACAAAATTTACATATTGTCCTTCTTGGGATCATGAGAAATACTTTCTCTAAGCAAACAGTTGCATTTATGTCCTTAATTTCCATGCTTGACTCATGGGCCAAGGTTGAGATCCTCCATAGACTTGTTTAACTTGTTCTCCATCCTTTCTGGACAATTATTTGCATAGTGGCCTAGTTCCTTGCATTTGAAACATGTGACAAGGTTGATATCCCTCATAGGCTTGTTTATTTTATGCTTCATCTTTTCTGGACAGTAGTTTGCATAATGTCCTAACTCTTCGCAGTGTTTGCACATCACTTGGCTAAAATCCTTCCTTATCTTGGGTTTCACTAGCTTTTGTTTGACTTCTTGTCTCTTCTTCTTTTCTGGGCACTCACTGGCATAGTGTCCCATCTCTTTGCAATTGTAACATTGCAACTGGCTTATGTCTTTCTTCTTCTTTTTGGGTCTCTCCAAAGCTAGGAGTTCTTCTAGTTCATGTTCTTCATGAGTGGGAGATCTTTCTCTCTTCTTGAGGCATTGATATTCATGTTCCTTGGATGCAAGATCCTTGTATCCAAAAATATTGCTAGCTTGGGTTCCTTCTAGATTAGCTTCTTTGTCATCCTTGTTGTCATTAGCTCCTTGGGAAAAGTTTTCTCTCATGTTGATCATTTGAGTAACTAATCCTTGCAACAATTGGGATTGAAGTTTCAAAATCCTTTGTATGGCTGGGTCTAGTCCATTGTTGTTGGCTAAAAGCTGAGTTGTCTCTTGGCTCAATTGGTTTTGGGTTGCTATAAGTTCTTTCATGTTGTCCTCTTGGTTGTTGTTGGTGTCATCAACCTTGATGTTGGAGTCTCTTGGAGTATTCATCTGTTTGGGTTGAATGGTAGATTAGAATAGGCAAAATATTTCTAAGGTAATAATTCTAATCACACACATCACAATCCACACAAGCAATGTGCAAGCATTCACAAACCAAACATTTCACTCAAACAACAAAGTCCAAGCACATACTTTGGCAACAAAATATTTTTGTTACACCACATAAGTTGGTGTGTTTGACTTAACTATAAATGGTGGTCCATCTACATGGTTCACTTGTGATCTTTCCTTCCTTCTTGGTTGATTCTTCTTGCATGAGATCTTGGTTTCCTTGGAAAAACTTTTGGTCACAATACTTCAAGTGATGTAGTCTCCTTCTAACTTTTGCATTTCCTCAGTCTCCAAATCTTGAGCAAGATTTCCTTGTTTCACTTGTAGTCCTTAGTGGTATCCAAGTTGGAAGTCCTTGGTGAATATGCTGAAGATGTTAAAGTCATTAGAGTTGAAGAAGTCCTTTGCACATGGTGTAGTCTTTGGTCATGGGGTAGGCTTTTCCATCAAGTTGAAGTAGAAGAGATGTAGAGTTGAAACCAAAATGGTTGAGGAAAGAGCTTGCAAGTTTTTGTAAATAAGTTTTTGGAACAAAACAACTCCTATTTTTCTAAGGGTTTTTGTCCAATCCTAGGTTTACAAATCCTACAGGCAACACAATGCTCTGATACCATCTGTAGAGATCCCAATCTTAGATAAGATAGAGCCTCCTGTGTTTTACAATGCTAGTCCCTGGATCAATAGCTAGCATCCATAGTCAAGATGTAATATCAAGAAACAAAGGTCATAATATAACTTTATAACCAGGAATAACATAAGTTTATTACATCAAACATAGCTCATTTGGCTATTACATTACATTGCAGTGGAATAACTTTAAGCATGGGGTCCTTCATCTTCAAAGTGCCACAGGCAGATGTTGGTTGTAGACTTTGTAATCCTAATCAATCAATCTTCACTAAAATCAATCAAACCTGCAACATTACAAGTTACAGCCACAAGGGTCAATACATTTGAATTGTATTGGCAAGTGATACTATGGTAGTATAGTGGAGTCTATCATCTATATGCATTTGGCTAAGTGGAGTTGAGGCTTGCATTGCTCAAAATAGATTTTTCCTTAACATTTGAAAATACTAAGTTTTTGCTTGTCAAAATCATTTTTCTCAATCAAAGACTGAAGATCCTTTCCAAGGCATCTACCAATCAAAGATTTAAGATTTCAAACAACCCTTGTTCAATCCACAAGTTTTAACTTAGAAATTTGAATGATGAGATTCTTGATTGCTTCCATGTCTTGATGCTCAAATTGTCCTTTACTGTGGACATGGCTAAGTACTTAGATTTTACACTCTGCAGAGGTGGTGCACTTTCCCACAAGACTTGGTTTCCCAAGACAAGATCTTTCGAAGCCTTCCTTAGACCAAAATGGACGCTTCCAACCTATCAAACACTACCACCCACTATCCATATGGCTAAGTTCTTGCAACCTATATGATCATGGCAGAGCCCATATTGCCAAGTGGTTGCACTTGAAGCTTCTCAACATTTGACATCTCAAATCTCTTTGTTCCTGGTGGCCATCCACAAGTGTGATACACAAGGTTCACCAGTCCCCTGGCCTTGTGTAACCACTCAACATATCCCAATCTTTCCATTCCACCCAGGTGATTCATTAACTTAGTTGTTTTATTAAACAAAACATAAGTCCTCAGACTTAGAATATTTTTCCATAGTGTGAATATATTTTCCACCCATGTTTTCTATTTGCTAGGCTAAGCTTGGTAGTAATAGGAAACTTTACTTAGGAAATCCTACTAAGGATTCATCTACTAGGTTTTCCTATAGCAAGATCTATACTTAGCAAAATCCATGCAAGTTTACTTAGCAAAATCACTAATGCATAGTGAAAGTATTGGGATAGAAAGTATGAAGCATCACTTGCCTTTTTGGTAGGGAATGGTAGTTCACTCCTTGATCTTGCTAGTCTCACACTTCACTACAAGTCAATCAAACAAACACCAATTCAATTTACATTCCAAACCAATAATCACTCAAACAAATTCACATACACAAGACAATGGAAACCAATTCATGCATGGGGGCATGAACAAGATAGTTTTATTTTGCAAAGGCTCTATGGGGTTTCTAAACTTTGTAAGATCCAAATTGGTCATTTACCAAAGTGGCAAAGTCTTTAGCAAGAGGGTTTTGTCCAAAAACTATTTTTAAATCCATTCATCATTTCATGTGGTGAAAAATGTTTTTATTAAGGCAAAACCCTTAAGTTGTTCACCAAATGAGTTGCTATTGCAAAACTTGGTGTTTTTGGGTCAGTAGGTTTGGTCCAAACTATTTTCTCAAAGTTTTATTTCCATAAACATTTTCATAATAAACCTAATAATTTTATTTGGCTAGAAAATGGCTAAGTCAAATAATCTAACCTAAACTTTTCCAAAATAATTTTCAACACCAAGGGTTGGTTCCTAGGGTCAGTAAGGTCTCAACAATTCATTTTGCAAAGGTTTTAACATAAAAATCATTTTTAAACAATTTTTCTACTCTAAACAAGCTCACAAAAGAATCTGCAAAATCAAGCAAACTAACATATACTATCTGCAAAACCAATTCAACAGTTGGCTAGGGCTTGTTCTCCTGAATCCAATGACATAAAATTTGTAAAATTTGGACGTGTGGTTTGAAAGTTATAGGGTTTTCAAATCTGTATCAAATTCTGATTTCAAAATCTGTTTTTAAACAGAAACTGGCCACGTGGCTGTTCCTGATTCGCTAAAAACGGTTCGCGCGGATCGACTGACAGCAGCCGTTAGATTTAAGTCATATCGCACGGTTCAGAGCTAGCGTACCCTTTCAGTTAAATGGATCTATCGCACTCGTTGGATTTAAATCGAACGGCTACGGTGCGACTGACCAGAGGAGGGCGGCGCTAGCGGCGGCGTACAGCTGGCTCGGCGAGGTTGCTGGCGACACAGGGGCTAGAGGGAGAGAGGGGTAGCTCACCAGGTTCTCTGTGCCTTGCTGATTCTCAACGTGTCCTTGTCTGACGAAGGGGCGCACGAGGACGGGCAGGATTTCTCGCCGGAGTTGGTTCTGGCGACGGACGCGCGCGGTCGAGGTCGAGGACGACGCTACAGATCATGCCAAAGCAAGCAGAAGGCAAGGTTAGCTGCGCAAGGTCGAGGCGGTGACTCGTGTGTGAATGAGGGGGAGAGGGGCAGTCTGGTACAACCTGTGGGCGTCGTCGGAGAGGAGGCAGACGACGGCAATACTGGAGGTTGTCGTTGGCGAGGCTCAGGGGCGTCCGCGGTCGAACGGGTGGTACGGGGAGGAGTGTCTGGGAGTGGGGAAGCTGCTAGGGTGCTCGAGAAGGCAGGGGGTGGCGTGTGCTGGCCTGAATTGGCCGAAGACGGTGGTCGGAACAGAGGAGCTCGAGGAGGAATCGGGGCGGCCTGGGGGCGTGATTGGGAAAGGAGTCAGAGGGGAAACGGAGAGGAGTCAGAGGCGAGTTAAAGAGAGTAATCACAGTGTATTTGCTGCAGTGTTTATGGCGAATTTACTCGGCGAAAATCTGGCAGAAACGGAGGAGAAGAACTGGTCCGCGGGTGGGTGGGTGAAGGAGACGATGATGTGGCGTGGGGCCGTCTTGTCAGTGTTAGAGGAGGAAAGGGAGTTGGGTCCACTACCATTGTCTACGTAATCAATTAGTTGTTGCAGACTTTTTTCTTCGGGAGGAAGAGCTGGGCTGTTTGCTGGGCCTTGTTGGGCTGCCTGGGTTGGGTCGCCCTCTTTATTTTTTTTTCTGTTTCTGATTCCTTTTCTTTTTCTATTTCTATTTTCCTGTTTTGGTTTTCAAACAAACAAACAAGTTTCAATTCAATTCAAACCAACACCAAAACTTTGGAAGTTTGACTTGGTTCTGTTCAGTAGCCTGAACCTAAATCTAAAATCCATAATTTTTAAATAATAAAGTCCATTATTAATTAAATAAATGTCCATTGCTAATTAATCAAATTAGGATTTGATTTATTTCAAACTCAATTTAAATCCATATATTTTCCAAAACCAAAATAGTGGGTTGTATTTGAAATAAGGTATATTTAGAAAGCTTGTTTAAAATAAATAACAATTTTGTTAAAGGTTCCATTTATAATTTAAATAAATGGATCATGGTTTATTAATCAAATAGGGTTTGATATAATTAATAAATTCCCCATTTGAAATCCAAATATTTTCAAAATCAAATCAGTAGGTTTTATTTGGAAGTAAGTAATACTTGGATACTTGTTTAAAACAAAATATTATTTTACTTTAGGGTCCAATAATAATTAAATAAAATGGGCTTTAGTAAATAACTCAAATAGGATTTGTTTATTTAAATCTTTTATTTTGGAATCTAAAATTGTACCAAAGTCATTCAGTGGGTTTTATTTGAGAATACAAAATACTTGGAAAACTTATTAAATTAAACAAATAAGTTTTGATGGTTTATAAATGATAGAACCTTTATTAATAAAACTTGGATATTAAATCCTCTATTATTTTATTCAGAGCAAAACCTTTATTATTTTCAAAACTTTGGCCAAGGTTTAATTTGGCTTTATAAAATAATCTTCATTTATAAATCTATCTTTTCCTTTGAAAACCAAATCCTTTTATTTAAAGATCAAAATATTATTACCAAAATATTTTGTTTTCCTTTATTTAAAATGTTTATCTTTTTAAATCCCTTTAGGTTTTATTTAATTCAAATGGGTTTGAAGTTCCAATTGCATTCAAAAAGTTTCTTCTGGCTCTGAAAATCAAATAGAGTTTTATTTTATTAATTTATTTTCACATTACAAGATTTGGAAAATCTTGGGATGTGACACTTGATCACTTAAGGTTTTTATTTGGCAAAAATTTTACCCACATTTTCACAGATAAATGCATGCAACATTCCATATTCCTAAATCTACCCTTCGTTAGTTCCTAAATACTGGGATGTTACAATCCCCAAGCTTGAGCTTTTATCCATTCTTCATCTCAATACATCATTCTTTCCCTACACCTGAAAATTTCCTTCATACAAAACTTCACACAATCTTCATTAGCAACATTAGTGTATTCAAAAGTAATAGACCTTTGGGTTTAGTTTCAAAATAGAAAAAATTTCATTAAAAACAAAATCTACTGTAGAAATTCCCTTTAAAAAAGCTCAATTTACCAAAGAGAACTCAAAAATAAATTGATAGGAGACAAATGCAATTAATGGCAGAAATCTGTCAAAATAGACCAGAAGGTAAAAACCGATTTTTTCGAAGACCTTCTGTTGCTCAAATAAAAAAGTGTTGAACTAAAGAAAGTTAGATAACAACCTGGGGGATTTATTCAGAAAATTACAGCTCAATCATACGTATAGAGATTTTTCATGAATTTTTACAGTGAAGCACAAAAATCTGTTATGGGACAGCAACTTCCCCAAATCTTACTTCCCTCTCATTAGAGGTAACAAAAAGGATCAGGAGAGGTTATTACATAAGTAATAACTTACAAGACTCAATAAAACTATTGAGTTATCTCCCAAGAAGTACTTTTCTTTAATGCCTTTAAGTTAGGCACAAGAAGTAAGAATCAAGTATTTTCAAACAAAGAAGCATTGGCATCAAATTTTGCTTTAAAAGGAGGACCAAAAGGTAACTTATCTCTCCTCATAGGGAAGTGTTCAATACCTTTCTTGAATGGTAATTGATATTTAATGGTGCCTTCTTTCTTATCAATGATGGCACCAACAGTTCTAAGAAAAGGTCTTCCCAAAGTAATAGGACAAGAAACATTGCATTCAACATCCAAAACTTAGAAATCAACAGGGACATAGGCATTGTTAACCATAATAAGAACATCATTAACACTCCCCATGAGTTTCTTTTTAGCGTTATCATCAATTGGGACATCCAAATAGCAATCTTCCAAAGGAGGCAAATCAAGTATTTCATAAATCTTTCTAGGCATAATAGAGACACTAGAACCAAGGCCACATGAAGCTTTGAGATCAAAGTCATTCACTTGCATATTAATGATGGTTCCCAACTATCTTCTACTTTCCTAGGAATAGAATATTTGTGTTTCAATTTTTCTTCCTTAATTTTAATGAGAGCATCTGTAATGTGTTTGGTGAAATCCATATTCATAGCACTAGCATTAGGACTTCTAGCAAGCTTTTGTAGGAACATAATCACTTTAGAAATATTGCAACCATCAAGATCAAAATCAAACTTAGCATCACAGGTAGTAGACTTATTGGGTTTAGGCATTGTTGTAGGAGGAATGGGGACTTCTTGTGGTTTGCTAGCATCAATATTGTTGGTGGTAATAGTACAAATACTATTGTTTCTAGCAATTTCAGCTTGTCTTTCCCACTTAGCATGTAATTTAGCTAACAGTCTAACATTTTCATCAATAGTAACTTATAGGGCATGAGTAGCAGCAAAGGTACTTTCCAAGGTTTTACGTTTAGCAGCCATTTTATTAATCAAAGAGGATTGTGCTTCAGACAAATATGAAATATTCTTCTAAACATTCAAAATCTTTTCCTTCACAGTTTTGTTGAAAGTATTTTGTTTAATAATAAAGTATTTAAGCATGACTTCAAGTTCAGAGGGATCACTTCTATTGTTGTTGTAGGAATTTCCATAAGTATTACCATTATTGGGAGGATAAGGACTATAATTATTATTACAAAATTATTCCTATAGGAATTGTTGTTGAAATTGTTGTTTCTAATGAAGTTCACATCAACTTGCTCTTCTTGAGCAACCAAAGAGTCTAAAGGAAGATTATTTGGATCAATATGAGCTTTTCCATTAACAAGCATAGCCATGATAACATCAATTTTATCACTCAAGGAGGAAGTTTCTTCAACAGAATTTTCGTTCTTACCATGTGGAGCTCTCTCAGTGTGCCATTCATAATAGTTGACCATCATATTATCAAGGATCTTTGTTGCATCATCCAAAGTAATGGTCATAAAGGTACCTCCAGCAGCCGAAAAGAAATTTAACCCTGCATAAAAAGTTTGGATAATCATCCAAGCAGTCAGTCCATGAGTGGGATAGTTCTTTACCAAAGATTTCATTCTTTCCCAAGCTTGAGAAACATGTTCATTATCAAGTTGTTTAAATTTCATTATTTCACTTCTCATAGATATAATCTTAGTAGGAGGATAGTATTTTCTAATAAAAACATCTTTGCATTTAATCCAAGAATCAGTACTATTTCTAGGCAAGGATAGCAACCATTCTTTAGATTTTCCTCTCAAGGAGAAAGGAAACAATTTGAGCTTAATAATATCTTCATCTAGATCCTTATATTTTTGCATCTCACAAAGTTCAACAAAGTTACTGAGGTGGGCAGCAGTATCATCAGAACTAGCACCAGAAAATTGCTCTTTCATAACAAGATTCAACAAAGCAGGCTTAATTTCATAAAAGGTAGCATCAGGAGCAGGTGGAGCAATAGGTTTACTTAGGAAATCATTGTTGTTTGTGCTAGTGAAGTCACACAACTTCGTGTTCTCAGCAGAATTCATTTTTGCAAAGGTGAAGCAAACCAACAGCAGTAGCACCTAGAGTACGAACTAATTTTTGTGTGTTTTTATAAGAAAAGGCAAACCAAACGAAACTAATTTTTTTGTAATTTTTGATAAAAAGAAGCAAGCAAAACAAAATAAACTAAGAAAAACAAAAACAAAGTAAAGAGAATGGTTGTGAAGGACTCCCCTTGTGAAGTGATACGTCGGAAATGTATCTATAATTTTTGATGTTCCATGCTTGTTTAGTATCTACTTTGCTTTGCTTTGTCCACACTTTGAGGTGTTTTTATATGTTTTCTGGTACTAACCTATTAACAAGTTGCCACAGTGCCAGTTGCCTGTTTTTTGTTGTTTTTGGTTCCAGAAAAGCTAGTAAGGAAATATTCTCGGAATTGGACGGGACAAAAGCCAAAGTCAATATTTCATCGAGGAAAACATGGAGTCCAGAGGAGAGACGAAGGGGAGACATAGGGCGGCCGCACCCCCCAAGCATGGTCCCATCCTAGGCCACGCCTGGGCAGGGTGTGGGCCCCCTGGCCGCCCTCCTGCCTCGCCTCTTCGCCTATAAGAAGCCCCCGATGCCTAAACCCTAAGGACCCAATCAATATTCCACGAAACCGTCTATAGCCACCGCCATCATCGTCCTTAGATAGGGGGATCTGAAGCTCTTCCCGGCACCCTGCCGAAGGGGAGATCATCCCGGAGGCCTTCTTCTTCATCATGCCAGCCTCCGGTATGAAGCGTGAGTAGTTCCACCTTGGACTACGGGTCCATGTAGTAGCTATATGGTTGTATCTCCTCCTTTGTGCTTTAATGTCTAGATCTTATGAGCTCCGTTCATGATCAAAATCTCATCTATTTGTAATCATGCATGTTGTGTTTGCGGGGATCCGATGGATATTGAGATTACTATGTTAGATTGATTAATGGTTTTGTCTTATTGATTCTATATTGTCTGTGTTGTTTGTGATCTTGCATGCTCTCTGTTGGTAGTAGCTATCTTGGCCAAGTAGTTGCTAGTGACTCCAAGAGGGGTATTTATGCTCGATAGTGGGTTCATGCCTCTATTTAATCTAAGGGAAGTGACAGAAATCTCTAAGGTTGTAGATGTGTTGTTGCTACTAGGGAGAAAAGAACGGTCTCTTGTTCATGGAACAAGTGGATTGTTTACCTTACACACTTTGCTTAAAGCAGTTGTCTGTTGCTTGTGATGACCCACAAGTGTAGGGGATCGCAACATTCTTTGTGGGTAGTATTACCCAATTTATTGATTCGACACAAGGGGAGCCAAAGAATACTTGCAAGCCTTAACAACTAAGTTGTCAATTCAGCGGCACCTGGAAATAGTTCTTGCTCACATAAGTTTATCAATAGCAATAGTTTGTAGTAGCAACATCAAAGCAATAGCAACAATCAAACAAGAGCAATAGTAACAGTAACGGTAACCAGTGGGATTTGAGTGCGGTAGGCATAGGGATGGATGGACTGGCGTTGCATGGACGAGTCTAAACATGTAACTTCAAGATCTAGGGCGTTGCAGAGAATAAGCATCCAAATACTAAACAATTCTAGGCATGTGGTCCAAATATATTCATATGTGCTCGCAATGAGAACTTGCACAACATCTTCTGTCTAGCCAGCCCATGGCAGCGGGGCCTCTAGGGAACTACTGGAAATTAAGGTGATCCTTTTAATAGAGCACCAGAGCAAAGCATTAACACTCCGTGAACACATGTGATCCTCACACCAAAGCCATCCCCTCTGGTTGTCCCAATTATTGTCACTTCAGGGCCTTTGGATCCGGACAATGATATGTGTACACAACTTGCAGATAAGATCACAAACAAAACTATCATAATGATTCAATAATAAGTTTAGATCTGAGATCATGGCACTCGGGCCCTAGTTACAAGCATTAAGCACAACAAGTTGTAACAAAGTGAAATAACACTAATAGAGATACTAGGCACTATGCCCTAACAATCTTATTCGATTACATGATAGAACTCATCCAATCCCTACCATCCCCAAGTCTACAGTGGGGGATTACTCACTCATGGATGAGGGAAACATCGATGATTGATGGAGATGCGTTGGTGATGACGATGGCGATGATCCTCTCCAAATTCTCCGTCCCGGCAGGGTGCCAGAACGGAGTTTCTGGATCCGAATCTTGGTTTCTGGTGGCGGCGGCAGAGCAGAACTCTTTCTGGAAAACTATCGAACCCCCCTAGGTTTTTAGGTCGAGAGGTAACTTATAGGCGCAGAGGGAGGCCAAGGGATGTCTAGGGTGGCTACACCCCCTAGGCGCGACCAGAGGTGGGCCCACGCTTGGCAGGGGTGTGGGCCCCTCAGGCCCCTTCTCCATCTCGTCTTCAGGATCCGTGGATCTTCTGGTGAAATATAATTTTTGGCATATTTTCCGGGATTTTTCCTGATAGTTGATTTTCTGCACAAAAACTAGACACCAAGGTAATTCTCACTGAAAACAAAGATCCGTGTTAGTTGTATTCAAATCACACAAGTTTAGAGGAGAAACAATAACAAAAGTGTTCGGGAAAGTAGATACATTTTGGACGTATCAACTCCCCCCAAGCTTAGCTTATTGCTTGTCCTCAAGCAATTCAGTTGAAAACTGAGTGCGATAAAAGAACTTTCACGAACACATTTGCTTCATATAATGTATATATTCTCAACATAGGAGTAGATGCTTAAACTATTCATAATAAAGAGTATGCAACTAAGTCTACTCAATAGTCATTGCAAGATATGAAGAGAAACTAACTCAATAATAATAAGTAGCATGAAACATAAATATAAGCAACATTGGAATGCTCATAGTAAGGTATGATAGAGTGGTATCTCGCTTGCCTTTGTTTGTAGAGCACAATATAAATGCCAAGGCACCTCTGAAGTTCAAGTGAAGACTAGAAGTAAAGATATCAGAGATACAAGCATCAAAGTCATGACATAATTAACAAAGTTTTGGAACAAACACAAGAATGACAACTATGCTCTCAAGAAGGTGCTCATAGAATAAGTGGTGACTCAACAAGGTTGTAAAAAGGTTTTGTAAAGTTTGAAAGGCTTCCAAATGCTGAAAGGAAGGTACTCATTAGCTTTGAGCTCTCATTGCCCCTATCATAGGCATGTTCACGTGGTTAAGGTGAAAGTGAGGTCCAATCTGAGTTATATGCTTGACAGACCATAAACTGGAAATCCCAAGTCCCTTGAGTGTGAGGGCCGCTCCGCATGCTACTCAACTTTAGTTACATGCAAGTTCTTGTCATTGTACATACATGCATATCATAGAGAACCGCCAACGTGGTACCCCTTACACATGATACATGAGCTATGCCGTGATCAAAATGACAAGGCAAGCAGACAATGAGCATCTCAGCGATCTTTTTATTTACTATGTGCATAGCTTTTTATTGAGGATGCTTCATAAATGCTCATTATGGTGATGCTGCAAGTTTCCACCATGATTAGGCATGGCTTAGGCTAGCGGCCCAGGGGTTTATCTAACACAATATCTAGACTCCATGAACTCACAAGGTCCCCTTTTATTTCACATTGTCGACATCCGCAAAAAAAAGAGCAAGGTATCAACTGGATGAGATATCCAAAAAGTGTTGAAAGCGTTCCCCATGACAACACGGTTCTGCTGACTCCTAGCATATAATTTGCAAGCATATAACTTTCATGGATAGGTCACAATGGTTCAAGATTATTAAGTGCAAGGAATAAAGTGTGCCATCAAGTTCGTGAGAGCTTTACTAACTAACTTTCTCAAAATAGACAAACATTTTATTTGGAAGAAAACACGGCATATGTAATATGCACTGAAATAGCAAATGATGCTAATAGGTAGGTATGGTGGACACTGTTGGCAATATTGGTTTTGGGGAGTTGGAAACACAGGTAGAGCTAGTACTCAGTGCAAGTGAAGGCTAACAATAGAGAGGGAGCGACAAACGAGAGAGCAATAACTGTCATAATCATGCTTGCAACAAAACAGGACTAATTATGGCATGAAAGTGATACAAGAACTCTGAGGCAAAATAAATCATCGAGGCTTACTGACTATTGATTATTCATATGCATGCGTGAGCATGTGCCAAGTCGATTCACATAAACAGTCAGAGGAGGATACCATAATATCATACCAAAATATGAATAAAACAATGCAAGCAAACATTCATATGACATGCTACAAACTATTAGAAAGCTGGAGCTAATCATAGACAAGCAAGAACTACTAAGCATCCATCATTAACATACTCCTTACAATGAATAGACTAAGCATGCTCACAATGATGAGTATAATGAAAACAAATAGAGTTCGTTACCAGCCTCTTACCACACCTCAAGTTGTCTTAATCTTCATTATTGCCCTTCACTTGTGTGACTTGAATAATAACATGAAACCAAAATCCACTGAGGACGACTGAACCCTACGAAGAACTCACAAAACCAAAGAAGAATAACAAATATTTTTGGTGTTTTTGATTTTTCAAACAAGCCAGCAAAGCAAAAACAAACCAAACAAAGCAAAATCTTTTTGGATTTTTCTTTTAAGGCAAACCAAAACCAAAAAACAAAGAAACAAACCAAGAGAAACAACATAAATATTTTTGGTATTTTGGTGTTTTTGAGTAAGAAGCAACAACAACCAAAAACAAAGCCAAACGATGGATATACAAAGAACCGACCGAACATGATATATATATATGAGTGTGATGTTGGTATACCTCCCCCCAAGCTTAGGCTTTTGGCCTAAGTGGGGCTCAATAGCACGGGTAATAACCCCAAGCTGGTGGGTCATCATAGGAATGATTATAGTCAGGTGCTTGTGATGAATAAGAAGATGCACCCCAATCAAATGAGGGATGCTGGTATGAAGACTCTCCCATGTTGGAGGGCTGAACCGAATCATCTTCGGCATCCTCCCCAACATTCTCTTGCTGGGAGAGCTCCGCCACATATGTGTCAAACTCTTTCTCCGTGAGCGACCATCCTTGCCTGCTATCAAAATTAAACACAGCAGGCGCAGGCAAATAAAATATTTTCTCAGTCCTACCCTTTCTTCGACCTTGCTAGGAAAAATATAATTCATACGGTAAACTTCTCACATTAGCCCCCAAGGAAACAAAACCATGCTAAACCATGGATTCAAGATCAAGCCTCTCTATGGGGAACCGATAATCTGAATGGTGAGGCTCTAAACCATGGAAAGCTAGCAACCTAGAAGCAATGAGACCTCCACAAATTCCACCCTTCTCGTGGTTGGTGGTGAGACGGTGAGTTGTCAAAGCACCCAGGCTATAAGATCTATTCCTATTCAGAGCAGCTGCGATAAAAGCTAGATCAAAAGAAGACAAATTTGTAGCAAGAACACACTTGGTAATGAAATAGGCCAATTATCTAATGGCTGGGAACAGAATGTTCCGAATTTTACCACTTTCCTTTGAGAAGTCAAAACCTTGGAGAATCTCAGCGTATAAATCCATAAGCGACTTGGGTCTCTCCTTGATCTTCTCACAAGATCCCCACTGAGGTACTCTAATTGCTACACAGAAATCAGCAAAAGGCAGGTCGACAGGTATATTGTATATTTTGTAATGGACCATGGGATTAGAAGTAGACCAAGTAAACCGAAAGTCCTACACAAAGGCCATGGTTATCTTAACAAATTGAAATGGTTCACCTTCATCAAAGTGTTCCAACCCTGCATTGGCAATCAAAGTTTGGAAATCCTGGGAGATTCCCGCGGTTCTCATAAATTCCTGGCATGGATATATGGAAGGAAAAACTGCCTCCTCAGGATGAACCTTCATTGGATTAGAAACCATCAAGTCATATTGATTCAGTGGATAAGTACTCATCTTCCTTGCTGAAATTTTTAGACAAACACCAAACCAAGTGATTTCCAAGTTGATAAATGATGAGAAACTACTATAGGAACTTGCTAGAGGACTACACATGCATCAAAATGAATTTTCTAAGCATAGAACAAGCATGCAAGCTCACACAACCTGTCACCTATAGCAGCAAAGTACTCAAGATACAATCTACCAATCACAAATCTAATTAGACAAGTGGAGGAGGCACATACCAAGGAGCAATCTCTCCAAAAATCAGCAGCAAAGATGGGCTGAGCAAGGAGATCAAAAATCGCGAGAAAGAATAGCAAGAACTCGAGCTTGAGCAAATTTTCTGGTGTTTTCGGGAGAGAGAAAGAAGATGGTTGTGAGGGGGCACCTTGAAGGGGCCTATAGGTGGGCCAGACCTCCCTAGGCGCCACCCACAGGTAGGCCGTGCCTACCATGGGTGTGGTGGCTTGGGGTGGCCTCCTGGGTCACTTCAGGTGTCCCTCTGCCCCTTTTTCGAGGAAAAAATTATTTTGAATTTTCTGGGATTTTTCGGGAAACTTTATTTTTGGCCAATTTTTAGGGTATGAAAATTGATTTTCTCGCAGAACAGTTTTTTCAGAAGAAGCAAAAGCAAACCAAAAGCCAAACTACTGGAGCTTCTAAGACAAACTAACAAGAAAACAACTAACAAAGCCAAATATAGCAAAAGAAAAGCAAAGACTAGGAATGAGAAAAAGTAAAAGAAAGCGAGTATAACCATAGTGAAAACATTATTTTGTTCATTAAAATCCTTTTGTTAACAAGGTTGATCAAGTCTTGTTACCAAAACAATCTTATATGAATCAAAACTTTGTATTACTCAAGGTGATTATGTTACCTCATACTTGATAGCAATGGTCCCAATCATAATAATTTCAAAATTTTCTTGTGGAATGGGACAATATATTTCTCCAACCTTGATGCTCTCAACATTTTCAATGGAATTCAGGCAATAGTTTTTAGCAACCTTCTTGGGGAAATAGACAGTATGATATTTGTCATTAATATTGAATGTTACTTTTCCTTGATTAAAATTAATGACAACACCTGCAGTATTAAGAAAAGGTCTCCCAAGAATAATAGACATATTATCATCTTCAGGCATTTCAAGCACAACAAAATCAGTTAGAACCAAGCAATTGTGATCCACTTGAACAGGAACATCCTCACATATACCAACAGGAATAGTAGTTGACTTATCAGCCATTTGCAAAGATATATCAGTTGGTATCAAATTTTCTAGCTAGAGTCTCTTGTAGAAATAAAAAGGCATAACACTAACTCCAGCTCCCAAATCACATAAAGCAGTTCTAACATAATTGTTCTTAATAGAGCAAGGAATAGTTGGTATACCTGGATCACCAAGTTTCTTTGGAACCTTACCATTGAAGGAGTAATTATCAAGCAAAGTAGAAATCTCTTCATTAGGAATCTTCCTTTTATTAGAGACAATATCCTTCATATACTTTGAATAAGGAGACAACTTAATAGAATTAGTCAAAGGAATTTGCAAAAATAAATGTTTCATCCACTCACAAAACTTGTTGTAGTGTTCTTCCTCCTTTTACTTGTGTTTCTTACCGAGAAAAGGCATAGGTTTCTGCACCCAAGGTTCTCTCTATTTACCATGTTTATTAGCAATAAAATCTTCCTTTGTGTACCTAGTGTTCTTAGTGTGCTTCTCAGGTTCCTCCTCAACTTCCTCCTTATCAGGAGCATCATTTTTATCATTACCACTCTCAGTTTCAGCATCAGAGACATATATACTATTAGGATCTATAGCAGGTTCAAGTGGTTCCTCAGCTACTTTATGTTTCTTTTTCTTTCTCTTACGAGGACTACCACTACTTTCACCTTGTTGGGAATCCGGCTCAATTCTTTTAGGGTTTCCTTCAGGATTTAAAGGATCTTGAGTAGCTATACCACTCCCAGTTCTAATTCCATAAGCATGTTTATCTCCTGAGGCCTTAACTAGCATATATTTTTTTGTACCTTAGCAAGTTGATCAAGTTAGGCTTGAACCATTTGAAAGTGTTTACAAAGCATTTTAATATCATTAGAAGTTTTTTCCATAATATCTTTCAACTCGTTGATAGCTCTAGAGTTTTCCAATAAATGATTCTGAACTTGTTTATCAAAATTACCTTGTTTAATAATAAAAATGTCAAGTTCCTCTAAATATTGATCAGGAGGCTTACCATAAGGAATATCACCTTCATCAAAGTGTTGGAGAGAGTGTACCTCAATAGTAGATGAGTGGGGAATTGGCTTACATAATTCTTCTATAGGAGGTAGATTCTTCACATCTTCAACTCTAATACCTTTCTCCTTTAGACACTTCTTAGCTTCCTTAATCACTTCTTCATTTAATGCAATAACTCCCCTCTTCTTTGGTGTTGGTGTTGGAACTGGTTTAGGCAAAACTGGTTCAGGAGTAATAGGCTCAGTTGAAGTCCAATCATCATAATTCTTGCTTATTTTAGCCATTAATTCTTCAGCATCTGCAGGAGTTCTTTTCCTAAAAACACAATCAACAAAGCTATCTAGGTAGGTCCTATAATCATCAGTTAGTCCATTATAATAATTATCAAGAAGCTCATTCTTAGGTAATGGACATCCAGGATGTGCATGAATCAAGGCACAGAACCTTGTCCATGACTCAGGCAATTTCTCTTCTTCTCCCTGTTTAAAATCAAAAAGTCTCTGCAAAGCAGCATGTCTAGCACCGGGAGGAAAATATTTCTTGAAGAAAGAAGAAATCAAGCAATCAGGGCTATCAATGGAACCAGGAGGTAATCTATTAAACCAAGCCCTAGCTTCTCCTTTTAGTGAAAAATGGAAGATCTTAGTAACAAAGTACTTGTGCATCTTAAAATCATTAGAGAATAAAGCACTCATAGTAGAAAGCTCACTCATATGAGCCAAAACACTCTCATTTCCAGTCCCACAAAAAGGTTCTTTCTCAACAATATCTAAATAGGATAAATCAAGAGAGAAATCATAATCTTTATCTTTAATATCTATG
This sequence comes from Avena longiglumis, assembly GCA_030063025.1. NCBI lineage: Eukaryota > Viridiplantae > Streptophyta > Magnoliopsida > Poales > Poaceae > Avena > Avena longiglumis. The sequence continues at coordinate 97,577,491 of CP125976.1, forward strand.
GGAGAGGTGTCAAACTTAGGATCAGAGGACAACTTAGGAATAATGGTGCGTCTAGCAAGGAGACTATTAATAGCACCAGTACCATGTGTGTTTCGGCACTCTTCAACAAATTCATTAGTGAACTCAATGTAACCATCATTAATATCATAACTCTCACTAGACTCAAGTGAGCTAACAGGTGTAATAGTGTCTTCACTAGGAGTTTTGGTATTTCCTAGACTAGCCATAGTAGCATCTAGGAAAGGACCTAATGAACCACTCGCATCAAGCATAGTAGAAGTAACATCATTAGCATCAAAAGCAGTTTCAGATTCAGCAGTAGTAGCAGTGTGTGTAGAATGAGTATCTGGTGGTGGTGTGACAAGCTTACTTATAATAGACGGTGAATCAAGAGCAACAGAGGTGTTTAGGACTGTACCTCTTCTTGTAGTGGATGGTAAAATAGGAAACTTTCCATCATGATACTTCCCCATGATGAAAGGAGTAGCAGTGAACAATAGTAGATCCAAGTGAACTTACAAATAAAGCTATGCTCCTCGGCAACGGCGCTAGAAAATAGTCTTGATGACCCACAAGTGTAGGGGATCGCAACAGTCTTCATGGGTAGTATTACCCAATATATTGATTCAACACAAGGGGAGCCAAAGAATACTTGCAAGCCTTAACAACTGAGTTGTCAATTCAGCTGCACCTGGAAATAGTTCTTGCTCATTGAAGTTTATCAGTAGAAACAGTTTGTAGTAGCAACAACAAAGCAACAACAATAGTGAAACAAGAGCAATAGTAACAGTAACTGTAACCAGTGGGATTCGAGTGCGGTAGGCATAGTAATGGATGGACGGCGTTGCATGGGACGAGTCTAAACATGTAACTTAAAGATCTAGGGCATTGCAGATAAATAATAATAAGCATCCAAGTACTAAAAAATCCTAGGCATGTGCTCCAAATATAGTCATACGTGCTTGCAATGAGAACTTGCACAACATCTTCTGTCCAGCCAGTCCGTGGCAGCTAGGGAACTACTGGCAATTAAGGTGCTCCTTTTAATAGAGCACCGGAGAAAAGCATTAACACTCTGTGAACACATGTGATCCTCACACCACAGCCATCCCCTCCGGTTGTCCCAATTATTGTCACTTTGGGGCCTTTGGATCCGGACAATGATATGTGTACACAACTTGAAGATAAGATCACAAACAAAAATATCATAATGATACAATAATAAGTTCAGATCTGAGATCATGGAACTCGGGCCCTAGTGACAAGCATTAAGCACAACAAGTTGCAACAAAGTCAAATAGCACTAATAGAGATACTAGGGACTATGCCCTAACAATCTTATTTGATTACATGACAAAACTCATCCAATCCCTACCATCCCCAAGCCTACAGCGGGGGATTACTCACTCATGGATGAGGGAAACATCGATGGTTGATGGACATGCGTTGGTGATGACGATGATCCTCTCCAAATTCCCCGTCCCGGCAGGGAGCCAGAACGGAGTTTCTGGATCCGAATCTTGGTTTTTGGTGGCGGCGGCGGAGCGAAACTCTTTCTGGAAAAATATCGACCCCCCTCGGTTTTTAGGTCGAGAGGCAACTTATAGGCACAGAGGGAGGCCGAGGGGGTTCCTGGGGTGGCTGCACCCCCCTAGGAGCGGCTAGAGGTGGGCCCACGCCTAGAAGGGGTGTGGCCCCCCAGGCCCCTTCTCCGTCTCGTCTTCTGGCTTCATGGATCTTCTGGTGAAATATAATTTTTGGCATATTTTCCGAGATTTTTCCTGATAGTTGATTTTCTGCACAAAAACTAGACACCAAGGTAATTCTGCTGAAAACAACGTCAGTCCGTGTTAGTTATATCCAAATCACATAGTTTAGAGGAGAAACAATAGCAAAAGTGTTCGGGAAAGTAGATACGTTTTGGACGTATCACTTGTAACTTAATACTGGAGGGGGTTCGGATGATAACCCAAAGGTGGACTTCTAGTCATAGATGCAGTTGGATGGCGGTCTATGTATCTTGTTGTATTGCCCAATCGAATCTCATGGGATCTTGATGTCTAGTATTGCATTGTTATGCCTTGCTCAGTCCTGTCAATTGCCCTGCTGTAATTTGTTTACCCTGCATGCCATGTCTGTTTATCTAAGGAGAACACCTCTAGTGAACTATGGACCCGAGTCCAATCTTTACCATTGATACATCTTCCAATATTAATGTTTACTTGATGCAAACCACTTTCACCTTCCACACCATACAGTTAATCCTTTGTTTCAGCAACCGGTGGGATTGACAACCTTACTGTTCGTTGGGGCAAAGTCTTGAGTTTGTGTTGTGCAGGTTTCCAAGTTGCTTGCAACACCTTTGAGATGTTTCCTTTCTCCCGCTGGTTCGATAACCTCGGTTTCTTACTGAGGGAAAACTTTCTGCTGTGCTGTATCACACCTTGCTCTTGAGGTTTCCCAACGAAGCGCTCCCACATCGACGAAGTGCAACCAACAAGATTTTCTGGTGCCGTTGCCGGGGAGGCTAAGGACGTCTTCACAAGGGGAGTCCTTCTCAACCTTTCTCTTTACTTTGTTTTTGTTTTGATTAGTTTCTTTTGCTTGGTTTTGTTTGCATCTTTTTATCAAAAACTCCAAAAAAAAAATAGTTTAGTTTGGTTTGCTTTCTGTTATCAAAAACACAAAAAAAATTAGTCCCTGCTCTAGTTGCTGTTGCTGTTGGCTTGCCCCACTTTTGCCAGAATGAACTCTGCTGAGAACACCAAGTTGTGTGACTTCACTAGCACAAACAACAATAATTTCCTAATATCTCATATTGCTCCACCTGCTCCTTATGCTACCTTTTATGAAATTAAGCCTGCTTTGTTGAATCTTGTGATGAGAGAGAAATTTTCTGGTGCTAGTTCTAATGATGTTGCTGCCCATCTCAATAACTTTGTTGAACTTTGTGAGATGCAGAAGTATAAGGATGTAGATGGAGATATTATTAAACTCAAGCTATTTCCTTTCTCCCTGAGAGGAAAAGCTAAATAATGGTTGTTGTCCTTGCCTAGAAACAGTATTGATTCTTGGATTAAGTGCAAAGATGCTTTTATTAGAAAGTACTACCCTCCTGCTAACATTATATCTATGAGAAGTGATATTATGAAATTTAAACAACTTAATAATGAACATGTTGCTCAAGCTTGGGAAAGAATGAAATCTTTGATTAAGAATTGTCCCACTCATGGACTTACTGCTTGGATGATTATCCAGACTTTTATGCAGGTTTGAACTTCTCTTCAAGAAACCTATTGGATTCAGCTGCTGGAGGTACCTTTATGACCATCACCTTGGGTGATGCAACAAAACTCCTTGATAATATGATGGTTAATTATTCTGAATGGCACACTAAGAGAGCCCCACTTGGTAAGAAGGTAAATTTTGTTGAAGAAACCTCCTCTTTGAGTGATAAGATATATGTTATTATGGTTATGCTTGTTAATGGGAAAGATCCTTTAGATCCAAATAATGTTCCCTTAGCCTCTTTGGTTGCTCAAGAAGAGCAAGTTGATGTGAACTTCATTAGAAACAACAATTTCAACAACAATGCCTATAGGAATAATTTTGGTAGTTGATGTCTACGCACTTCTATTCTTGTAGACAGTTGTTGGGCCTCCAAGTGCAGAGGTTTGTAGAACAGCAACAAGTTTCCCTTAAGTGGATTACCCAAGGTTTATCTAACTAAGGGAGGAAGTGGTCAAAGGTATCCCTCTCAAGCAACCCTGCAATCAAGATACAAGAAGTCTCTTGTGTCCCCAACACACCTAATACACTTGTCAAGTGTATATGTGCACTAGTTCGGCGAAGAGATAGTGAAATACAAGTGGTAACGGTGCCATAAAATAGCTTCTGACTTGTTGTTGACGTGGGGTAACGTGTGTGAAACTGAAATAAAGATGGAAGCTAGTAAACATGCAACATATCTAGATGCAAAAGATGTTTCAATGTTTAGAAACAAGGCCTAGGGATCATACTTTCACTAGTGAACACTCTCTCATATAAATATCCTCTCTTCATGATACTACTCTTAACTACTCTCCGGTTGGACACTATAATCATCTGTAGGGCTATAACAGCACTCCTCAAAGTCCGACTTCCCCAATCTAGATAACCCCACACTATCACCTTGAGAGCTAGATGGTTCCAACAAACACCACAATTTCATAGAGACATCCAACTCAAAATATAACTCATAACAAATATTCAATCTAGCCAAAGTGCCACACATGGTATGCAACGCTGTCACTTTCACACACGTGGGGAAAAACATAGATCTATTAAAGCACAAATAGTATTTATGTAGACTCAAACCTAAGTTCCACCATGGCGTGCACGCTGTCACTTTCACACACATGGGGAGAGCAGAGATCTATTAAAGCACTTGAGTAGAAAGGTTGATCTACTTGATTACAAAGCTCATGATCACAATATGACCATGCATAGAGAGAGATGAACACATATCTACCGGTAGAGCCCTTAGCCTCGAGGAAGAACTAATCCCTCCTCATCATGGGAATCAACAACGGCGATGGAGATGGTGGTGGAGATCGATGGAGATGGCTCTGGGGGCACTTCCCCGTCCCGGAAGGGTGCCGGAACAGAGACTTTCTGTCCCCCGAATCTCCCTTTCGGTGGCGGCGGCGCTACAGAGGTTTTTCTAGAAGTATGATGTATTCTTTAGGGTTTTCTCCCCGCGGGCTTCTTATAGACGATGAGGCAAGGTTGGGAGGCGACCGGAGGGGCCACACCCTGCCCAGGTGCGGGCCCACCCCTGGCCGCGCCTAGGGGGGTTTGTCCTGTTGGAGATATGCCCAAGAGGCAATAATAAAGTGGTTATTATCATATCTTCACACTTATGATAAATGTTTACATACCATGCTATAATTGTATTAACCGGAAACATTAATACTTGTGTGATTTGTAAACTAAAATAAGAGTCCCTAGTAAAGCCTCTTGTTAAACTAGCTTGTTGGTTAATATATGATCATGGTTTCCTGATCATGAACATAGAGATGTTATTAACAACATGATCATATCATTAGGAGAATGATGTGATGGACATACTCCTATAGATAAGCGTAGCATAAAGATCAAGTCATTTCAATAGTTTAATTGCTATATGCTTTCTGATACATAGTAACCTAATTCCTTCGACCATGAGATCATGCATATCACCTTTTCGGATGGATGCTTTGATGTCATCAAACACCACACCGTAATGTGGTGGCTATAAAGGTGGCATTGAGTGTTCGTAAAGTATTGGTTGAAACACATGGATCAAGAGTGGGATTTGTCCATCCATATGACGGATAGATATACTGGGCCCTCTCGGTGAAATGTCATCCAATTAGCTTGCAAGCATGTGGACTCTGAGGATCACATATCACGGAACGAGAAAAGAGTACTTATCGATGTGAGGTTGAACTAGGTATGCAGAGATACCGACGATCATAACCTCGGATAAGTAAACTATCGTGAGACAAAGGGAAATTGGTATCATATGTAAGTGGTTCATTCGATCGCAAAGTAATCGTAGAAATATGTGGGAGCCATATGAATTTCCAGGTTCCTCTATTGGTTATTGTTCGGAGAAGTGTCTCGATCATGTCCGCATAATTCACGAACCGTAGGGAGACACACTTAAGGATTCGACGTTGTTTGAGTAGTTATGGTATTATGAGAAAGAGACCGAATGTTTTTCGGAGTCTCGGATGGGATTCGGGATATCACGAGGTGATCCGGAATGGTCCGGAGAATAAGATTCATATAAGGAAAGTCCCGTTTCGAAGTTCGGGAATGATTCCGGTGTTTTCATCGGGAATGTTCTAGAAGGTTCCGGAATGTCCGGCACTCTGGAGGGGAAGGGGTACATGAATGTGTCATTGCATATTGGAATGATTGCATCATGTAATAAGTGTTCTCGCTGTTCCAAATAAAATATTAAATTGAATCCCAAACTGAAAAGTCAAACGGCCAGTTTGAAAGTCAACGGCTAAAACAGAAAGTGAGGGAAAGAGGAAAGAGGAGGTTGAAACGACTTGGGGAGGAGTACCTCCTCTCCAAGCCGCACCACCAAGGCCGAGTTGGGGAGGACTCCTCCCTTGGCCGCCTCCCACCTATAAAAGGAGGGCAGCCCTCCTCTAGACACACAAGTTCCTATCCTCTAAATCTAAACCCTAGCCAGCCTCCGGTTTAGAGCCGTTTTGGTTTAGAGCTTCTAATTGCCCTAGCCTTGGTTTAGAGCCTTCTAATTGGTGTGTCTAATCCTAGAGCACTAAAGCCTCTCATACTCCACCATACTCGCTCCGAAGGCGAAGCCTCATGAGATCTCCTCTACTTAGGTGCCATTGTCTTCTTAGAATCGCGAGGAGAGTGCTACAACCTCATTTTCTTTGGAACAAGGGAGAGGAAGGTCTTCGTCGAGTACCGAATGTGTGACCGACTACGGAAGCGCTGCCGGAACGCAGCGCCAGAAGGATCGTCTACGCGATATTGAGATCGGCAAGTGTACGACTACATCACCCACGAGAATCTGCTCTCATTAACCGCTTTGGAATCTTCGAGGGTGAGTTCCTCTATCGACTCGTTGCTCCAATCTAGTAGATAGATCTTGGCTTGTTTGTGTGCATGCGGTAGAAATTTTTTGTTTTCCATGCTACGAACCCCTACATGTCCGCCCTGGCTCGCCTCTCCGTCTCGTCTTCTAGATTCGTGTCGCCCACGGTAAAATATTGACATTGGCTTTTGTCCTATCCAATTCCGAGAATATTGATTTTCTGCCTTTCTGGAACCAAAAATAGAAGAAAACAGGCATCTGGTACTGTGGCAACTTGTTAATAGGTTAGTTCTAGAAAAGATATAAAAACACCTCAAAGTGTAGACAAAGCAAATCAAAGTATATATAAAACAAGCATGGAGCATCAAAAATTATAGATACGTTTCCGACGTATCAGTAGTAACAACAATTATAGGCCTTATCCTCCTAATAATGGCAATACCTATGGAAACTCCTACATAATGCTAGAAGTGCTACTCATGCCATATAAGTTACTATTGATGAAAATGTTAGACTGTTAGCCCAACTTCATGCTAAATGGGAAAGGGAAGCTGAAATTGCTAGAAACAATAGTGTATGCACCATCACCACCCATATGGATGCCACTAAACCACAATAAGTCTCTATTCCTCCTCCAATAATTCCTAAGCCTAATGAGTCTACTACTAGTGATGCTAAGTTTGATTTTGATCTTGATGGTTGCAATATTTCTGAAGTAATTATGTTCCTGCAAAAGCTTGCTAGAAGTCCTAGTGCTAGTGATATGCATGTTGCTTTCACCAAACACATTACTGATTCTCTTGTTAAAATTAAGGAAGAGAAGTTAAAACACAAAGCTTCTATTCCTAGGAAAGTAGAAGATAGTTGGGAACCCATTATTAATATGCACGTGAATGACTTTGATCTCAAAGCTTCATGTGACCTTGGTTCTAGTGTCTCTATTATGCCTAGGAAGATTTATGAAATGCTTGATTAGCCACCTTTGGAAGATTGTTATTTGGATGTACCACTCAATGATAATGCTAAGAAGAAACTCATGGGGAGTGTTAATGATGTTCTCATTATGGTTAACAATGCTTATGTACCTGTTGATTTCTATGTTTTGGATGTTGAATACAATGCTTCTTGTCCTATTACTTTGGGAAGGCCTTTTCTTAGAACTGTTGGTGCCATCATTAATATGAAAGAAGGCACCATTAAATATCAATTTCCATTCAAGAAAGGTAATGAACACTTACCTATGAGGAGAGAGAAGTTGCTTTTTTCTCCTCCTTTGAAAGCAAGGTTTGATGTTAATGCTTCTTCATTTGAAAATACTTGATTTCTTGCTTCTTGTGCCAAACTTAAAGGCGTTAAATAAAAGTACTTGTTGGGAGATACCCCAAGAGTTTTCTTGAGTCTTGGAAGTTATTACTTAAATAATGACCTCTCCTTATCCTTTTTGTTTGCTTTTTGTGCCAATAATAACCTCTAATGAGAGGGAAGTAAGATTTGAGGAGTTGTTGTCCCGAAACAGATTCTTGTGCTCCACCATAAAAATTCGTGAGGAGTCTCTATAAGTCGGATTGATCAGAAAATTTACAAATAAATCCCCATGTATGTTAGATAACTTTAATTAGTCAACACTTTTTGATTTGAGCAACAGAAGGTCTTCGAAAAAATCTGTTTCTACCCGTTGGTCTGTTTTGACAGATTTCTGCCATTATTTGCATTTGCTTCTTATTTATTCCTTTTTGGGTTCTTTTTGGGAAATTGAGCTTTTTGAGGGAATTTCTACAATAGCTTGTGTTTTTAGTGAAAGTTCGCTGTTCCAAAGCTTAGCCCAAGGGTCTATTATCTTTTGAATACACTAATATTGCTAATGAAGATTGTGTGAAGTTTTGTATGAAGGAAAAATTTCAGGTGTAGGGAGAGAATGATGTAATGAGATGAAGAATGGACAAAATATCAAGCTTGGGGATGCCACCCCGGTGTCACCCCAAGAAATATCCAGGAGGTACAAGCGTCAAATATTGGGGATGCCCAAGGCATCCCATTCTTCATCAATAAAAAGCTCAGGTCTTTCTAGACACTTCGTTTTTATTGTTTCATGCACTGTTGTGTTGTTCTTGGAGCGTCCTAGTTTTCATTTGCTTTGCTTATTTTGCTTGAATAAATTATTTTGGACCCCCATTCTTGCTGTGTTGTTTTAAATAAGTTGATTGGTGTTGGAAAGGAGTAGAAAGTTCTTGCTTGATAGTGCAAGAGGAGATTGCTTTGATTGTGACTTAGACTTTAGCATGTTATGCTGGGTCTTGTTTTGACCTTCTGCTTAGTGATTATTGTTGTAGCATAACTTGTTCCAAACAATTGATATTGCTTAGTGTGCCTTTAAAGAATCATGCGTTGTTTTAGCATGCAAAAGCATAGTATTGTGGTATTCTCCTTTGATGCTTTGTTTGGGTTGACTTGGCACATGCTCACATCATGTTACGACTATGAACAAGTCACCATAGCATCTATGATCATTTAGTCCTTGACTTGTAGTACCACTCTATGCTTTGATTAGTAATGTTTTGTCGCTCTGCATGATTATGGCCGTTATTGCTCTCTTAGTTGGTCGCTCCTAGTCTTTTGCTAGCCTCCACTTGTATGAGTAATCTCTACTCATGCTTCCAACTCCCAAGAAACCAAGTTATTCCAAGGCGTCCACTATAAATTCCTATGCATGGTGTGTTACACCATTCCAAGTATATTCTTGTTTTCATCTATCTTCCAATTAAAAGTATTTGTTATGTGAAAACTTAGTGATTAAAGCTCTCACAAACTTGATGGCACACTTTATTTTTCTTGCCCCTAATAAACTTGAACCATTGTGTCATCTATGTTGTATATGCTTGCACTTATACATTGGAATTAGCAGAACCGTGCTGTCTCGAGGAACGCTTTCAACATTGCACTTGTACTTTGGACATAGTTGATATCATGCTCTTTTGTCTATGGATGTCGTCGGTATGAAATGAAAGGGGAGCTTGTAATTTCATGGAGTTATGTATGTGTGTTAGAGAAACGTCTGGGCCGCTAGCCTAATCCATGCCTAATCATGGTGGAAACTTGCAGCATCACCATAGTGACATCTATGAAGCATTTTTCTTATAAAAAAGAGACATATTGAGAAAAGAGGAAAAGAGAGAAAAAAGAACCATATTCCCATGGTAAATAAGAATGCTGAGATGCTCATTGTCTGCTTGCCTTGTCATTTTGGTTATTGGATAGCTCCTGTACCATGTGCAAAGGGTACCCCGTTGGTGGTTCTCTATGATACACATGTTCTTACTATGACAAGAAGTTGCAAGTAACTAAACTTGAGTAGCATGAGGAGCGGCCCTCGTATTCAAGGGACATGAGATTGCCAACTTATACTTTGTCAAGCATATACTCCATTGTTTGTTCACTTTAACCTTAATCACTTCAAGATTCTTATGATAGGGTCAATGAGGGATGAAAGCTAACAAGTACCATAATTTTTGGAAGCTCTTTTTGAAACTTGAAATACCTACTTCCCTTTATGAAGGGCCTTTCTTCCACCATTATATTCAGTCTCCACCTTCTACCTTTAGGCACCAGTTAAGAGAGCATAGTTGCCATTCTTAGTTCTATGTGCATTGTCCCAAAACTTATTGATTGATGCATATTGTAGACATTAATTGTTCTTGTGCTATTTGTATCTATTCACTCTTATGAACTTTGAAGGTGTCCTATGCATCTATTTGCTACTCCATGAGGGACAAGCTGAATGCCACTATGCCATGTTTTCTGTATGTGAAACAAACAAACGTTTTTCAATGCATGTTATTCATGATCTTTGTTTGTAGCCTTTCATGTTGCATACATAGTTACTTTGTCTTACTATTAGAACTCCATATTTCATGCTCATGTAGAGTTCTTTGATCCCAACTTTCAATGCTTGCAAATGGTTTGATCTTGGTTTTGATGGTGCATGTCACCTCAAAAATTATTCTTTTTTATCACTTACCTACTCGAGGACGAGCAGGAGATAAGCTTGGGGATGCTTGATACGTCAGAAACGTATCTATAATTTTTGATGTTCCATGCTTGTTTAGTATCTACTTTGCTTTATTTGTCCACACTTTGAGGTGTTTTTATATGTTTGCTTGTACTAACCTGTTAACAAGTTGCCACAGTGCCAGTTGCCTATTTTCTGCTGTTTTTGGTTCCAGAAAAGCTAGTAAGGAAATATTCTCAGAATTGGACGGGACAAAAGCCAAAGTCAATATTTCATCGAGGAGAACACGGAGTCCAGAGGAGAGCCACAGTGGCGGCGCACCCCAGTGCGGCCTACCCAGCCGCACTGGCGGTGTGGCCCCTGGATGCCCTCCTGCATCGCCTCTTCGCCTATAAGAAGCCCCCGATGCCTAAACCCTAAGGACCCGATCAATATTCCACGAAACCGTCTGTAGCTGCCGCCACCATCGTCCCTAGATCGAGGGGATCTGAAGCTCTTCCCGGCACCCTGCCGAAGGGGAGATCATCTCGGAGGCCTTCTTATTTACCATGTCAGCCTTCGATATGAAGCGTGAGTAGTTCCACCTTGGACTACGGGCCCATGTAGTAGCTAGATGGTTGTATCTCCTCCTTTGTGCTTTCATGTCTAGATCTTGTAAGCACCATTCATGATCAAGATCTCATCTATTTGTAATCATGCATGTTGTGTTTGCGGGGATCCGATGGATATCGAGATTACTATGTCAGATTGATTAATGGTTTTGTCCTATTGATTCTATCATGTTTGTGTTGTTTGTGATCTTGTATGCTCTCCGTTGTTAGTAGCTATCTTGGCCAAATAGTTGCTAGTGACCTCAAGAGGGGGTATTTATGCTCGATAGTGGGTTCATTCCACTATTTAATCTAAGGGAAGTGACAGAAATCTCTAAGGTTGTAGATGTGTTGTTGCTACTAGGGAGAAAACAACGGTCTCTTGTTCATGGAACAAGTGGATTGTTTACCTTACATACTTTGCTTAAAGTAGTTGCTTGCAACTTAATACTGGAAGGGGTTCAGATGATAACCCAAAGGTGGACTTCTAGTCATATATGCAGTTGGCTGGCGGTCTAAGTATCTTGTTGTATTGCCCAATCGAATCTCATAGGATCTTGATGTCTAGTATTGCATTGTTATGCCTTGCTCAGTCCTGTCAATTGCCCTGCAGTAATTTTTTACCCTGCATGCCATGTTTGTTTATCTAAGGAGAACACCTCTAGTGAACTATGGACCCCCAGTCCAATCTTTACCATTGATACATCTTCCACTATTACTGTTTACTTGTTGCAAACCACTTTCACCTTCCACACCATACAATTAATCCTTTGTTACAGCAACCAATGAGATTGACAACCTCACTGTTCGTTGGGGCAAAGTCTTGAGTTTGTGTCGTGTAGGTTTCCAAGTTGCTTGCAACACCTTTGAGATGTTTCCTTCCTCCTACTGGTTCGATAACCTCGGTTTCTTAGGGAAAACTTGCTGTTGTGCTGCATCACACCTTGCTCTTGGGGTTTCCCAACGAAGCGCTCCCACATCGACGAAGCGCAGCCAACATGAAGCTGTCCTTAACTCCCCGACAACGGCGCCAGAAAAATCCTTGACGTGGCTCAATAATAGAGCTTCGTTGGGAGACCCCAAGAGGAAGGTATGATGAGCACGGCAGTAAGTTTTCCCTCAGTTATGAAACCAAGGTTATCGAACCAGTAGGAGAAAGGAAACAACTCCAAGGTGTTGCTAACAACTTGGAATCCTGCACAACACAAACTCAATACTTTGCCCCAACTTATAGTGAGGTTGTCAATCTCACTGGTTTGCTGAATACAAAGGATTAAACGTTTAGTGTGGAAGGTAATGGTTGCTTGCAGAAAGTAAACAGTAACAGTAGATGATGTAACAATGGTAAAGATTGGACCGGGGTCCACAGTTCACTAGAGGTGTTCTCCTTAAGATAAATAACATAACATGATGGGTAAACAAATTACAGCGGGGCAATTGACAGGAACTAAGCAAGGCATAGCAATGCAAATAATAGACATTCATGATCCTATGAGATTTAATTGGGCATTACAACAATATATATAGACTGCCGTCCAACTGCATCTATGACTAGTAATCCATCTTCAGGTTATCATCCGAACCCCCTTCAGTATTAAGTTGCAAGCAACATATAACTACATTAAGCAATGTGTGTAAAGTAAACAATACAATTGTTCCATGAACAAGAGATTGTTGTTTTCTCCCTAGAGATTTCTGTCACTTCCCCAGATTCAATAGAGGCATGAACCCACTATCGAACATAAATAATCCCTCTTGGAGTCACTAGCATCTATTTGGCCAAGATAGCTACTAGAAACAGAGAGCATGCAAGATCTCAAACAACACAGACATGATAGAATCAATAACCATAAGACATGGTAGAATCAATAATCAATCTGACATAGTAATCTCAATATCCATCGGATCCCCGCAAACACAACATGCATGATTACAAAAATATCTTGATCATGAACGGAGTTCACAAGATCTAAACATGATAGCACAAGGGAGGAGAAACAACCATCTAGCTACTGTATGGACCCATAGTCCAAGTTCGAACTACTCACGCATCACACCAGAGGTTGGCATGGTGATGAAGAAGGCCTCCAGGATGATCTCTAGCCTCCGGCAGGGTGCGAGGAAGAGCTTCAGATCCCCCCGATCTAGGGACGATGGTGGCGACGACTACGAACTATTTCGTGGATATCTGATCGGGTACTTAGGGTTTTGTCATCAGAAGTTTATATAGGCGAAGAGGCGAGGCAAGAGGGCGGCCAGGGCGCCCACACCCTTCCCAGGCGCGGCCCAGGGTGGACCCGCGCGTGGGGGTGGTGCGGCCACCCTGCGGCTCCCCTTCGTCTCTCCTCTGGACTCTGTGTTCTTCTCGGTGAAATATTGACTTTGGCTTTTGTCCCGTCCAATTCCGAGAATATTTCCTTACTAGCTTTTTTGAAACCAAAAGCAACAGAAAACAGGCAACTGACACTGCGACATCTTGTTAATAGGTTAGTCCCAAAAAATGTATAAAAAATACCTCAAAGTGTAGACAAAGCAAAGCAAATTGGATACTAAACAAACATGGAATATCAAAAATTATAGATACGTTTACGACGTATCACCATGTCAACATAGCCACTCACTGTATCATTGTCGACATAGCGGGTACCACTGCTGCAAAAGCTAAGAATTTGAAGATTGAGTTAGAAGCACGGCGCGGGAAGACACACTCTATGAACATTTTATTCCTGATATTCCATAAGGTCCAGGTCATCGCCGCAAACACTAACCAAAAGAGGCGCCTCCTCCTTCCAGTACGATTTACGTTGCCTTCAAGGAATTCCCCGAGGTCAGAGGCCTGCCAGTCAGGCCCCAACGCCTCACGGCTAAAATTCTATAAGTAGCGAGCCGCGGGACAGGAGAACAAAATGTGGGTGCCCGTCTCTAGGACCGCACATAGGGGCACATGCCATTTTCAGGGTCATGCCGCCTGGCCACCTCCACCCTTGAGGGAAGCCGGTCACACAACAATTGCTACACGAAGATTTTAATCTTCAAGGGCAAAGGGGCCTTCCATAGAGGAGAAGTCCAGGTAAGACAGGGCTCGCTAAACAGGGCACTATAGGCCGAACTCACGGTAAATATCCCCGAGGGGCCGAGGTGTCAAGACACGCTATCTGGGGATTGGGAAAGGGTCAACGAGAGGCTGTCCCGAAGCCCATTCCAGGCAGCCCTCTCCTATGAACCAAGGTTTCTGCGAAACCCAACATTCCAAAACCCCTCCTGGAATGCATCCGCCACCAAAATCATCGGGTTCGAGCAAATTGCGAAAATCGCAGAAACCTCATGGCGAAAAGGGCGCCTCCCCAACCCAGGGGTCTAACCAGAATAGGGTGTCCCTCCATCCCCTATGGAGATGGACACCCCCTCACGTATTGCCGGCTTGATATCCTGGATGGATCTCCACAACTGAGACCCCTCCCGACGCTCACAAGCCATCATCGGCCGCCCCTGAAGGTACTTATATTTCACTAGCTGTAGCCAAAGGCCACCATTATCTGTCAAGATCCGCCACACCCATCTTAACATCAAATCCACACTCATGTGGCGGGAGGAAAGAATACCTATGCCCCCAAGATACTTGGGGGCGCAAATATCGGCCCATTTGACCATGTGATATTTTTGGTGTCCATCGTTAGTCATACGGAAGAATCGCGGTAGCTCTTTGTCGAAGAAAGCGTGGACACCTTTCTATAAGATATACAATCCCATGATATACATGGGGAGGCTAGAGAGGTAAGAGTCGATGAGGACGGTCTTACTCATTTTGGAGGTAAACCTTCTTTCCCATGGCTTAGATTTTGCCTTAACCCGCCCCATAAGGGGTTCTAGGTCCTTAGACAGAATCCTGATATCCCTGATTGACATCTCCAGATAGTTAAGGGGAAACACCACGAGTCGGCAGATCAGGTTATCAGCAATCCTCTGCTGGTCCTCCATAGAGTAACTCAACACTATTACTTTGCTCTTGTCAAAATTGATCTTGATGCAGCAAATACAACAACAAAACACATATTAGGGTTCATTTTTTTCTACACAAACTCCTGTTAGTCCTTTTGCCACCAGCATCGATCACCATCCCTCTACATGCATCCATCGAAAATACAGAAGAGATGGCCTATATGGTGATAGCCTATACCGAGATGGGGTTCCAAGAAAATCCAATTTTGTATGACTAATAACAACATACACAATTTCTTTATGGTTGATATCAGACAAGAAGGGGAGCTTCTAGTGCGGCGGCGGCGGCGGGAGCTTTCTCCCTGGGAGAATCGTCGTCGTCCTTTAGCCTGAGTGTGGAGGTGACGACGATGGCGAGGACCGCGAAGCACGCCGGGATGAGCCCCGTGCCGTACCTGCTCATGCTGTTCAGCCCCCTGGGCTCGTCATCGCCAGTGGTCCCGTCGTCGTAGGACTCGAGCACGAAGAGCGCGACCCCGCACGAAATCTTGTCGAGGAAGCTGAGGGAGCCATAGACGAAGGCGCAGCCGTTGAGGTCCTCCCCTACCAGCACGCTCTCCAGCCCGACCGCCGTCACCATCACCAGCGCGTTCGCCGCGCCGATCACCACCGCCAGCGGGTACATGAGGTCGTGCATGTGGCTCGGGAGGAGGAAGACGGCGGCGCCGGAGACCACCCACATTGTCGCGCCGATGGTGAGAAAAAACTTGAGGCGTCGGCTGTTCCACTTCATCTCCTGGAGGACGACGGAGACGAAGAAGCTGCAGATGTTGATGAGGGCTGGTATCTGCACAAATGGTAACAGTCTCACCAACTGTTTGTGCCTATGGAATCTGTTTGAAAATACGCCTGAAATCACAGACCCTCCCTAGGTTTTGTGCCCAAATGCAGAAGTTGTAACGGATGAACTGAAAGGAACTTACCGTGGATTTCGAGTATTTGTTCATTTTCAGATCTCTGGTGACGTAGAACGCGATGAGCGACTGAAAACAACAGCAAGGAAATTGGTGTCACAATTGGACCTAATAACAGGGATCGAAATGATATCTCACAGACCATGTTGAAAACACCCGGCCGGTCAAGTCTTGAAAACAATGTGCTAACCTGAGAGACGTTTGTGATGAGTCTGGCGAGCATGTATAGGAGAGCAACTTGGTAGTAGAGGGTCTTCTTGAACCAGTAGCTCCAGGCGATCCGAGCCGGCTTCTTGCAGTTATTAGGCTCAGACTTGAACCTGCAGTCAGATTTTACTAAATTTCAGCAAATATACGCATGGTAGCTGCTGGATGGAACTGGCATGCATTCTTTCTGTCTCAGCATATATATACGTACGTGGGTTCACTTGTTCCGGCGTGGAACAGCACCAGGAAGCAGCATCCCACGAAGATGGACAGGTGGGTGATCCACTTGTACTGCAGGATACCAAGTGGAAGGACAGTTAATTAACAAGTGTTTTCGTACATCTATATATGACCTTGTGTATTTTTGACCAGAACTCAAAGCTGAATGATATGGTAAGGTTACAGTATTACCTGACGAAGAATGTCTGCGTAGGTGTCTGCCTTTATTGCGCCAAGCACAGCCAACGCGATGCCATACAGAATAAGATTGGACACCTGCATTTTGTTTGTTCAGATAAGAAGATATTTTTCTTTTTCAAAATCCAGCAAAGAAGAAAGAATTCAAAAGATGGCCATGCATATGGGGTACTAGTATTATTCACCATGGTGGAAGCATTCCTGCAGCTCACCAAGGCCACCCGGCTGGTGGGGTTGGATGTCATGCAGTTCACCATCGACCTGATTGACGGGAACACACACACAGGAAATCAGAGAAAATGCCGACTGAGGCTGAGGCCGGGGTCAAAGAAAGGGAGGAAAAAAGAGGGACAGCATTTTTTACATGTGGGCGACTTGTGTGCCCGCCCATCCGATGTTGAACACCGCGGCGAAGAAGCTGTATCCGATGATCCTGAGGAGGTAGGAGTCGGTGCCGAGGATGGAGCCGCCGAAGACGGAGGGGAAGGAGACGCAGAGCAGGACGGACCCCCAGATGTGCCACAGCTTGAAACGGCCGAACCGGTCGATCATCTCGGCGGAGAGGATGGTCATCACGCCGTCGGCGACCTGGCCTGAAAGCAGCACGGTTGCCGCAGCCCTGCAAGCGAATTTATGAACGATCATGTCAGCATCGATCAGCGGGGGGCTGATGGAGATCATTAGCTAGCTGCATTGGCTACCTTGGAGCGAGGCCGATATCTTGCAGGAAGATGAGGATGTAGGTGAGCCAGCAGGCCGAGGTGATGTCGTTCAGCATGTGGCCCACGCCGTACGACAGCACCGGCCACCGCCCCAGAGGTTCGGCGGCGACGACAGCCACCTCCTCGCCGCACTTTTCATCACCCATGGAGGATCTTCTGATGAATATACAAAGAATGAAATTCAACCTTGGACTCAAAGTATTGCCTGTCGGCCTGATGTGTAACCTGTGACGCCGCGGAGGGAAATGGTGGCCGGCGGCGATGGAATGTCCGATCTGATACACGCGGTGGTATTTATAGCACGCGGGTGGGCGCTGCTGGGAAGCGAGCGAGTTGCCCGCCGGCGCCGGGTAAATACTCCCTCCGATCCGTCCTAAAATAAGTTAGTACTATATGTGATTTCTTTAGGTTTTTCCTCCATCGTTTCTCTATTTTTCTTTACTTGAAACGGTCTGGCCTTTTCACTCCTTGTGCGGGAAAAAAGCCACACGCGCCCGTTTGGCTAGGTTTCGGACTCTGCTTTTGGTCGTGCAATGTTTTTTAACTTTGCGTTTATAGTTTATACAGTCCTTTGGCTAGATTTCTACCGTTGAGAAGTTGAGATGTGGATCGATTTGTTTAGGGTTTGTCAAACGCTATTCTGTTAGAAATAACGGGCCAATCCATTTAGGCCTATGTGTATTTCAGATTTTCTCTAAATCTCAAAGCCCGCGTCATATATGTTTGATATGTTGTTTGTGGCAGCTCACACGGAAGTGGAGTGAGAGCTTAAGTTTAGTCCCATATGGGAAGTTGGAGGAGAGTTGCACCATCTTATAAGATAGAGTGTTGCACTACTTTGTAAGTGAGTGGCAATAAGAGAGATACACGCGCGCGCTCCTCCTCTGACGCGGGTTGCGGGAATCTTGCCTAGCCGAACTTTATTTTGCTGCTCAGGAAAACTGTGAGGTTTTGATAGACGTGTCAAACAGTTAGTTTATTTGGGTCGCTTCCGGATCGTGGGCTACTGTAACCGATCCGAACGTGCGTAACATGGACTCGGCCCACGTTCGCCTCTGTTAGGGTTTCCTGAGCCGCCACAAGACCACCGGAAACCAATCAAGGGTTTTGTCATCCTCTCTACTTGCGCCTTCATCGTAGTCTACTCCATCCCGCTTGTCGACGGACGGGAGAGCAGGTCTCCGGAACTACTCGCTCTTGTGATCCTGTACGGGAGAGGGCGAATAAGGTTTTTGGGAAGCGCTCTGCGCGACTGCTCAAGTGTCATCACGACGCGTCTTTCCGGTCGTCAAGTTGGAGCTCGTGCTCGTCGTCTTCAACGCCGACTTTTTCGACAGTCTACTGCAAACGCTGCACCAACAACAACTTCATCCGCAACCGATTTGTACGTATACAGTTGTCAGATCTGTTGCTTTAGTATGGCTGTTAGTGCGTATATTCTGCTACTGTTCATGTTGATCAATACATCTAGTATGTTAGAGGTTCACGTGATTGTAGCTGATGCCATCATGATTTATATTCTGGAATTAATCATGGAAATTATGCCTAATATTCCAATAATGCAAAAACCTTATTGTAGGCAATTTCCTGAATTAATAATGGCTGGTTTTATCGATGCACTGAGGCCGGATAAGTTTACCGGTGTGCACTTTAAGAGGTGGCAGTACAAGACTAAGCTTTGGCTGACCACGATGAAAGTGTTCCATATTAGTAAAGACAAACCTGAAGGAACTATATCTGACGTGGATCAGAAGAAGTTTGAGGATGCCAATACTGTCTTTGTGGGATATATTCTGAGCATTCTTGCTGACCGCCTGTGTGATGTTTTTATGCACATAAAAGACAGGAAGGAGCTCTGGGACGCACTGGATGCAAAGTTTGGTGCTGCAGATGCTGGTACTGAACTGTATATCATGGAGAGCTTTCATGATTTTAAGATGACGAAGGACCTTTCTGTGGTTCAACAAGCTCATGAGATACAGTGCATTGCCAAAGAGCTCGAACTCCTTAAGTGTATCTTACCCGACAAGTTTGTGGCGGGTTGCATTATTGCTAAGTTGCCCCCTTTACGGAGGAACTTTGCCACAGCTCTCAAACACAAGAGACAGGAGATATCAGTTGAAAATCTGATAGCGTCCCTTGATGTTGAGGAGAAGGCTCGGGATAAGGTCACTACTGAGAAAGGAGAGAGTCATGCTACTGCCAACTTTGTGCAGAAAGGCAAATCAGTAGGCAAGAACAAAGGGAACTTCAGACTCTTCTTTAACAAGCCTATAAAGACTACAACCTTCAAGAAGAAGAAAACGAACATGGACAAGAGTGATATGTCTTGTTACACTTGTGGAGAGCCCGGCCACTTTTCCAAGGACTGTCCAGAACGTGCAGACCACAGAGGAAAAAATGCCAAGACTATCAACGCCGTGACCGCTAGCAACACTGATGGGTATGGTAATCTATTTACTGTTCTTTCAGTATTTCAATCACCATGTTGGTGGCTTGATACGGGTGCTAATGTTCATGTGTGTGCTGACATCTCTATGTTCACTCCTTTTCAGGTTGCTCGGAATTTATCCGTCCTAATGGGGAATGGATCACATGCTTCTGTTCGTGGTGTTGGCATAGTGGATCTGAAGTTTACTTCCGGAAAGATCGTGCAGCTGAGGTACGTGCAACATGTCCCTACTATGAACAAGAATCTCGTTAGTGGCTCCCTTCTATGCAGAGATGGGTTTAAGGTTGTCTTAGAGTCTAATAAAGTTGTTGTTTCTAAACATGGACAATTTATTGGTAAATGTTATGAGTTCGGAGGCTTGTTCCGATTTTCACTTTTAGAGTTTTATAATAAATCCGTGAATCGTATTTGTGGTGGTGTTAATGATGATACCAGTGTTTGGCATTCTCGTTTATGTCACATTAATTTTGGTGATATCAATGTCTCGGATGTCCAGTATGCGTTTAATTCGGAATTTCACTATTGACAAAGGTTCTAAGTGCCATAGTCATGTGCAATCAAAGCAACCCCGAAAGCCTCACAAGGCTATCGAGGAGAGAAACTTGGCACCTCTAGAACTCATATATTATGATCTATGCGAGATGAATGGTGTGTTGACAAAAGGTGAAAAGAGATATTCCATGACATTGATAGATGATGCTACTAAATTCTGCTATGTTTACTTGTTGCAAACGAAAGATGAAGCTTTAGACTACTTTAAAATCTATAAGGCCAAAGTTGAAAATCAACTAGAGAGAAAGATCAAGCGTCTTAGGTCGGATCATGGTGGTGAGTATTTTCCCAAAATATTTGACAAATTATGTGAGGAACACGGAGGAGTGGGTTGGGAGAAAACCATCACTTTCTTATCACAAGACTGGGGTGTTTGGCGAAGGTCAACATACCGATCCCCAAGAAACGCAAGCTCGGACTCCAAGACAAGGATTGTATCTTTCTAGGATATGCTCCACGGAGTGTAGGCTATAGATTTCTAGTGGTTAAATCTGAGGTACCTGATATGCATATTGATACTATAATGGAATCTCGTGATGCAAAATTCTTCGGGAATATTTTTCCTATGAAAGATATGCATAACATTGGTAGGATTTCTTCTGAAATACTTTCTGAATCTAGTGCATCTATTGAGAATTCTGAACAACCACATGAGGAATTCCTTGAGAAGGATGACGATGAACCTCTCATGAGAAGTAAGAGACAGAGCGTTGCAAAATCCTTTGTAATGACTTCATCGTGTACCTTGTGGATGATACTTCCAGATCCATTACTGAGGCATATGCATCTCCTGATGCAGATGATTGGAAAGAAGATGTCCAAAATGAGATGGACTCGATTCTTTCTAATGGAACTTAGGAATTATCAGAACGACCCTATGGTTGTAAACCTGTGGGATGTAAGTGGGTGTTCAAGAAGAAGATAAGGCCTGATGGTACTATTAAGAAGTACAAGACGCGTCTTGTAGCTAAGGGCTACACACAGAAAGAAGGCGAAGATTACTTTGACACCTATTCACCTGTTGCTAGACTGACCATCATTCGAGTACTACTATCCCTGACTGCCTCTTATGGTATTCTCGTTCATCAAATGGACATGAAGACAACTTTCCTTAATGGAGAGTTGGAAGAGGAGATCTATATGGATCAGCCGGATGGGTTTGTGGTAAAAGGTGAAGAGACAAAGGTGTGTAAGTTATTAAAATCTTTGTATGGCCTGAAACAAGCATCTAAGCAATAGTATGAGAAGTTTGACAGAACTCTACTTTCTGCTGGCGTTGTCATTAATGAGTCCGATAGGTGTGTTTACTATCGCCATGGTGGGGGCGATAGCGTTATATTATGTTTGTACGTGGATGACATTCTGATCTTTGGTACAAACATGAAAGTAATGAATTAAGTCAAGTCTTTCCTGTCAAAGAGTTATGATATGAAAGATCTGGGACAGGCTGATGTGATTCTAAACATCAAGCTTATTAAAAACGAGAATGGGATTACTTTAACGCAATCTCATTATGTTGAGAAGGTCTTGAGACGATTTGGCTTTAATGATGGAAAGACTTCTCCAACACCTTATGATCCCATTTGACATCACGAAGAATAAGAAGGAACCAACAGATCAGCTGAAATATTCACAAGTTGTTGGTTCTCTCATACTTAGCAAGCGCTACAAGACCCGATATCTCTTTTGCTGTGAGAAAGTTGAGTAGGTTCATGTCTAACCCGGGTATTGATCATTGTCATGCACTTGAAAGGGTCATGCGTTATCTATGTGGTACAATGAGCTACGGGATTCACTATTCAGGGAACCCTGCTTTGCTTGAAGGATATAGTGATTCGGATTGGATCTCTAACGTTGATGAACTCTACGCCACGAGCGGGTATGTATTTAACCTTGGAGGTGGCGCAGTGTCATGGAGGTCTCATAGACAAACCATATCGACGAGGTCAACTATGAAAGCAGAACTTACTGCTTTAGACACAGCCACTGTTGAGTCAGAATGACTGCATGAGCTCTTGATGGACTTGCCTGTGGTTGAGAAACCTGTGCCGGTAATCCTTTTGAATTGTGACAGCCAAACTATTATTGTCAAAGTGAACAATTCTAAGGATAACACGAAGTCATCAAGACATGTGAAGAGATGTTTGAAATCTGTCAGGAAATTGAGAAACTCCGGAGTAATAACTATTATGTATATTCAAACAGACAAAAACCTGACATATCCCTTTACAAAGGGACTATCACGAAATGTGATAGAAAGTGCATCGAGGGAGATGGGGTTGAGACCCATGGATGTCACACCTTAGTGGTAACCCAACCTATGTGATCGGAGATCCCGTGAATTAGGACATGGGAAGAACAAGCTAGTGGTTTGACTAAGAGAGTATTTTGTAACCCTATCTATGTGAAGATGCATAACTCTCATAATCTGTAAGGCAGGTTGACAACATGCCTTAATGTGTTTCTGTTGGCTTTAATTAGCAAAGATGCCGTCCTACATGGCATTTTGAAAGAACACACCTATATGAGCTTGACTGTAAACGTCGCGGTCTATGAGACTTGGGTGATATCTAGTAAATTCATGAAGAGACCAGGGAGTATGACACATATGCTCCAACCCGCGGGGTAGGCTACTGGCAGCCAAGTACTAGTTATGATTTTGAGTGAAATCTATTGGCACCAAACTTTCAATTCAAGGTTTGTCCATTGTTCAAGTTGTTGATAGACGTAGTTCAAGATTTTAGGCGGAAGTTCAACTTAACAGTCTCTGCTGAAACACTGGTATATAAACAAGTAGCGAAGATTGGCAAATCTTCAAATGGGCATTTGAAATTTGGTAGGGGATTGTTAGAAATAATGGGCCAATCCATTTAGGCCCATGTGTATTTCAGATTTTCCCTAAATCTCAAAGCCCAGATTTGTGGCAGTCCATATATGTTTGAGCCCATGTTTGTGACAGCTCACATGAAAGTGGAGTCGGGGCTCAAGTTTAGTCCCACATGGGAAGTTGGAGGAGATTTCACCACCTTATAAGGTGGAGTGTTGCACCACTTTGTAAGTGAGTGACAATAAGAGAGATACATGTGCGCGCTCCTCCTCCAACGTCGGCGCCGAGCCGAGCTTTATTTTGCTGCCTAGGAAACTGTGAGGTTTTGACAGACATGTCAAACAGTTAGCTTATTTGGGTCGCTCCCGGATCGTGGGCTACTGTAACCGATCCGAACGTGCACAACGTGGACTCGGCCCACGTTCGCCTCCGTTAGGGTTTCTGAGCCTATATAAAGTCCTGCTGCTACCGCCACAAGACCACCGAAACCAATCTAGGGTTTTGCCATCCTCTCTACTTGCGTCGTTACCGTAGTCTACTCCATCCCGCTTGCCGCGCAGCACCGGCGGACAGGAGAGCAGGTCTCCGGAACCACTCGCCTTGTGATCCTGTACGGGAGAGGGCGGATAAGGTTTTTGGGAAGCGCTCCGCGCGACTGCTCAAGTTCGTCATCACGGCGCGTCTTCCTGGTCGTCAAGTTGGAGCTCGTGCTCGTCGTCTTCAACGCCGACTTCTTCAACAGTCTACTGCAAACGCTACACCAACAACGACTTCATCCGCAATCGATCAGTATGTATACCGTTGTCAGATCTGTTGCTTTAGTATGGCTGTTAGTGCGTATATTCTCGCCATCGCTCATGTTGATCAATACATCTAGTATGTTAGAGGTTCACGTGATTGTAGCTGCTGTCGTTATGATTTATATTCTGAAATTAATCGTGGAAATTATGTCTAATATTCCAACATATTCAGTAATTATAAAGGTATATTTTGTGTTACTTAGGAAGTCAGCAGTGTGGCGTGGTTGATCATGAGTACTATATACTCTCTCTGTTTAGAAATATAAAATAGTTTAGCTTTGCAAAATGAATGTATCTAGACGATTTTTATTATATGGGATGCCTTATATTTCTAAACGAAGGGAGTTAATTTAATCCATGTAGTAGTATATGGGATAGGATCTTATGGGGCCACAAGTGTTGTGCACCTAAGCGAAATGTTACGAAAAATTGCGATACATTGCTAGATCACTTCACACGCTACATAAAGTTACACACCTACCTATGCGTCTAGTGGTAAACATGTAACCGGTGGCAGAGCTATGTGTAGGCCACGGGGTCCACCCCAAACTTGGCAGAATCTCTAAAGAAAATTTTATTTGAGAGACCTGGATGAAAAAAACTTGTGTCATCCCCCCCCTCTCCCCAACATTCCTCTTTTCTGTTTTGCCCCCACCCCCCATTGATCTTTGTCCTAGTTCCGCCCACTGCATGTAACCCAAACCCTTAGGGCCTCTTTGATTTAGAGTATAGGAAAACCTAAGAAATTGGGAAGACATAGGAATAGGAAAGGATGGAAGGTGCAAACCTTGCCTCATTTCTTGTGCAAAGGAATAAAAAAAGAGTTCTGAGTAGATTTTTTGTTTCCTCCACATTTTGCCTTGCATCTGAGATTCGTAGGAAAAAATCCTTTGGTTTTCCCTCCCACAATTGCTCTGAATCAAACACGTGAACAATATCATCTTAGGAATTTTTTCTAACCCTCCATGTTTCCTTCAAAAAAGGAGCCCTAAGCATGATCATGGTGTTGCGAGGTACGGAAAAACTGTTTTATGCTACCATACCATACATATGAGCCAACAATGTCGTCCCTTGTTTAGGAGGCCGCTCCTCGTGTCGTCGCCTCACCAGACTTGGAATTGTCCGAGGTAGTCTCGTGCAACCACCCCCCATGTAGAGGTGCAACCACCTCTTCGGCACATGCCCGCCCCTACAACCACCTCTATACTAGGATTTTATGATTTATCTATCTTTTTTATAAAGTTGTTGCTCGTTTGATTTTCAAGCTTCATCACTAGCCAATCAATGCAACTAACATTCTGAACTGATGGAAATGACTAGAGAAATCGACATATACTCTAACACCCCTTTTACATGGGAAGCGGGAAAGTGAACTCAGTGAATAGAACGGAGATGGCTCTAAGGTCTCTATGTAAAAAAAGTCAACTAGTGAATACAACATCCTCAAAGATATGGCTCCAAGGCCTATACATGAACATAGATGTGTCTACTAATAACTCGCGAAAGTCTGGACTCGATCTCAAAAGCCTTAGGCTCTCATACTATGTCAAATTCATGCACTAGCCAATGTAACACGTCCGAAACAATGAAAAGCGTTAGTACAATCAGCATTTATACCTTGAATCGAAATTAGAATGCACTATGTTACAAAATGGATACATTATAGTCCATACACGTACACGTGAACCATGTGCAAAATAATCCTTGGTGTAGAACGGTAGAGAAGAAGATTGGCGGAATATGTTAGATGTATTATTGAGCCTCATGAACGAGTATATATAGACATATATGGATCATCTTGGAGTACAAGTCAAGTTAGGCTAGAGTGCTAACTATCCTAGACTACCATAACAACCGTATATGTATGATACTCTAACATCCCCCGCAGTCGTAGCGATAGCGTCGTGAACAACTGGAACATCGCGGACGGTCGACCGAGATAAACCGGTAGAACCAGTGGGCTGACATCCCCCGCGGGGAGCGGAACGCCGTGGACGGTGTCGCGCCACGGTATCTTGGACTATGGAGGAAGCTGATGATGCTCAAGCGAGGTGGTAGCCCTTGTGCCGATAGCGCGGTAGTGCCGAGGTCAGGGTAGCCATTGTGGGAGTCGCCGTGGTCGGCGTCGTGGTCGGGGATGCTGGTGTCGAGGTAACCACACGTGAAGCCGCATGCGCATAGTACGCGAGGAGGATGACGGAGACGCCGAGGCAGTCGTCGAGAATGTCGATGCAAGCTGATATAGTCCAAGCCGTCGAACGAGGTGTGGCCATAGTTTTGGCAGAACTAGGCACACGTCGGGACGGACGCACACCGGTTTTCTAGAACCGAGTATGCAAAGAAGAACTCGTCGGTGACGCGGTCGAGGCAGTCGAGAGGGTCGATGTCGAAGAAGATGTTGTCGGTCGATGAAGAGGCGCCGATCCGAGCTTGCCGGACTCGGGAACGCGGCGGGACGAATGCACTCGGTGTTGCCGATCAGCGCGGGAGGCAGGGACCATCATGAACTTGTCTCCATATCAGAAAGACTAGTAGAGGAAGCCTCCAGAGGGATTGCGACGCGTAGAGCGGCAAAGGGAGAGATGCCGCACCGCCGAGGTTGTCGGAGTAGAGTAGAAGGTAGTGTAGTCGGGGATGAGGCGATGACGCTGACGACGAAGTTGTAGTGGACAAAGACGTAGAAGGCGGCGAAAAATAGAAGCGACCTGGGTAGTCATGCTGGATGCCTGAAGTGGCGATGGGGTAGTCGGTGGGACCTGCGACGACGTGAGATCGCCCTACATGTTACCTTGTGAAGTGTGGCGGCGGTGCTCGAAGTAGGCGTGGAAGAACCCGACGGCATGAAGAATACCATGCGTAGATGGTGGTGACCCGCGCCGGAGGAGATGACGCGGTGGAAACCGAGAACGTCAGTGCATGAGGACAATGAAGTAGACTGTGTGCAGCGACGCTACGACCCGAGGGGGCGGCATAGCTACAGGGCGCAAGTCAGTGCAGCGGCTGGGAGACCACCAGCGACGTACATGCCAAGGAAGGCGCGTTGGAAGCCGGTAGCGTGGACCAAAGGTGGCGGCGCTGCGGCCCGAAGGGGCGACACAGCGACAACCCGTAGCTCAGTCGGTGGTAGGCGCGTGCTCAGGGACGTGCTTGGCGTAGACAGGCGCGAGATCGGTTAATCAGACCGATGGTGTGCCGTATGCTCCATGGCATGGACGACGCGTAGATCGGAGTCGATGGATGCGTTGTCGGTGAAGTCCCGGACGATGACGACGAAGACGATCCGAGGGGGGCAGCCGCGACAGCCTTCCAAGGAAGGCGTAGCAGCCGTCCGCGGTGCGCGGTAGCCTGCCGTGAGGCCGCAACAGCTTGCCGAGGCAGGCGCGGCAGCGGAAAGGGCAGGCGCACAAGCGCGGTGTAGATCGTCGGCGCCGATGGTCGGAGTAGAGGCGCCGCGATGAAGACGACGATGGGCGACGCAATCCGATCTAGGATCAGTAAACCAAAAAAGAAACCGATCAAGAGATTGGAAAAAAACACTTACAGGGCAGCCGATCACGGATCGACAGATGAACCCTGCATACTGATTGCGCGGCCCCCAGCGGAGATCATGGAGATCGACTTCCCCCGGGGCGGCGCGGCGGAAGCGTGTTGCTCGGCTAGCATGGCACCATGGCAGGCGGCGGCGCTAGGGTTTGGGAAGTGGCGGTGGCGGCGCTAGGTAGATGCGGCGGCGGCTAGGTTAAAAATCTTGCGGATACCATGTAGAACGGTAGAGAAAGATATTGGCGGAATATGTTGAATGTATTATTAAGGCTCATGGGCGAGTATATATAGACGTACATAGATCATTTTAAAGTACAAGTCAAGTTAGGCTAAAGTCCTAACTATCCTAAAGTACTATAACAATTATATACGTAAAATACTCTAAGACTAGGCAGTTGGGTTTGTATGCCCAAATGTTCATCTTCTTGATATGACAGCATGCCAGATAATAATAATAATAATAATAATAATAAACATGTGATCGTCCTGTAAAAAAAGCATGTGATCTGATATTAGTTAGAATGTATAATTGGTGCCGTGCACGATTAAGGAATCGCCGAAGTCAATATGTTGTGATGCATGATATAAATTGGTTCCGTTCTAGGATCCACTTGCTCAGTGATAGAAGGCCGCCACTATGCTCCAGCACGACTTCACAACTACGAAAAATTCCAACTTATATACATTCCGCAGCAACATATCTTTACAACACCGGTTGTTTATTTCTGGTCTAGGTGCG
Organism: Avena longiglumis; assembly: GCA_030063025.1. NCBI lineage: Eukaryota > Viridiplantae > Streptophyta > Magnoliopsida > Poales > Poaceae > Avena > Avena longiglumis. The sequence goes on from CP125976.1 coordinate 97,605,860, forward strand.
AAACGCTTGGTACATTGGGACATAAGTGTAAGGATTTCCCATCTCAAGAAACAAAAAAGTGTAAAAATTCTTCTAGACATGATCGTGTTTTGTTAAAATGAAGGATCTAATGAAACAAATAAACCTCATGGTGTAAATATTGATATGTTGTTATAAAGGTTGGCTAAACTCCTCGAAACAAACTTCCACACCGCTCTATAAGTAAAGCCATATGGCCAAACCGGTACAAAACCACGAGGAAAACATTTTAGAAAGGAGATCAAAGATAAAGATTAAAAACGCCCTAAGAAAATCAACTAGTCACCAAACCGGTACGAGCCTCCAAGAGAGAGAGCGGCGGTCAGGAAGAGATCGTAAAACCCATCTAGGGTTCCGTCCCTCGCGGGTCTGCTCCACTCTTGTGGCCTTGGGATCTCGGAGGTATGGTAGACTACGGCCCTTGGCCGTGAGGTTTGATTAAGAAATACTGAATGGGTATGTCAACGACATGGTCAAATACCAACAATACCAGTGGCAAACATATGGTGGTCAAATCCTCACCATCCGCACAGCCAGAGAAGGAGCCACCACCATCGTAATGTTGCTTGCTGGAGAGTCGGCCACACAACCCACCTTTGAGGGTCGCCGCCCTAGCGTCCAAGGTCTCGCACTGACGAGACAATGACACCATGAAGCAGACATGGATCATTGTGTGAGATCCGTGCTCGCCGGATCTAGCACGCATGCACCATATGGACATGGAACATAACAGTGGAGGGTGGCGAGCACGATGGACGCAACGACCTTCGCTCCGTCCACAAGCCACCTCTACCGGGGAGCCTCTACAGAGATGTGGCCATTGCTGGAGTCCAACCCTACACCACTATGGTCCAACTCCACCATGTATGGCATTATCCCTACCCCCATGGCCGCAGCCTACACCCATGATTCGAGCCCCCATAACCCCTGCCCAGCAACAAGCCACGCCGCCGAGTTCCACCACCGCTTTGCATGCAGCCCTAGAAGCAGCAGACACATACATGTAGAACCATCGAATCCTACCGAGGCTTGTGGCCCCAAGACTTGTGGGAGCCGTGAGGAGACATGAGGGGATGGTGGCGCTTAGTGTTGGGGAAGACTGCTCGGCCTGTGTCACCCCGGGTCGAGAGCGACAGAGTTTTTTCTTTTCAATTTTCCACTAGTTCCACAAGATTGGTCAAACTCCACATACAAACGCTCCGATGTCAACTGTTTTGAAACAAAGGGATTTCAACTTACTTAGACGAGTTGTAAACTTATGATCTTGTCTCAATTATTTCCACCGCGCTGCGTTATAGGCCTGGCGGAGTGGTGGTGATACGATCCTCTAATACAATTGCAGGCAAGCACGGGGAACATGCATGACAGTTGTAGATGATACACATGATCATGTAATACAATATACAATGATGCATCACTACATCTTGACGCGCACCCATGCTAGCTTCATCCTGCAACATGGGATATCATATATTCGGGGATCGAGCTGCTTTATCCTTATATATTGTTCTCACAAGAGGAGGAGTGGCTAAATCGTGCACAAACTAATAATAAGCAGTTTCGAGGCCGTGCATGCATAGTAGTAATAATTAAGAAAGATACAACTGATCATAATAATTACCCCAAAAAATCCTCGAACTCACATGGTGGAGCAGAAACATTATTTCTTACGGGTCGTGCGCCGTGCTCCCAGCAGAAACTCGAGAACGTGAACAACTCTCTTCTCAAGGGTACATGCCAGAATCGACTCCGGTAGCACGCTGGATCTCCTCATACGGCTGTCCTAGTATAATCAGTTTGAGGAGCAACTAGCTAACTAGTACGATGCAACCATCTTTCAGTTTGATAGTTTAAGCTGCAACTAGTACTACTGATCAACGTAACTTGCATGGGCTAAAGTCACAAAAATAGGGAAACCCTCCGCCTAAGAAAAACAGAAACCCTAGCCACCGCCCGTCCCCCCGATTCCGTCTGACAATCGTCTTGTCCATGTCTGCTTGTCGCCTAGCGAGAGGAAGGGACCTTGAACATGCGATCGGTGTTGTGGGCAAGTCCCTAAATTTAGAGTTTGGTCCATCCATTAGTGACATTATGATGTGGCTACGGAGGTGCCATGCGAAATAAGGATAAGGTTTCCTCAACGGCGTTGAGAAGGACGTGGAATCATCCGGTTGTCTCTTCCTTGGAGCGGTGGACCTCGCTTTGTTTAGGCATATTTCATGTCAGGTGCACTGGTCCTTAGGAACACGGTACATGCACGAAGACTTCCTGGCTATAAAAAAAGCCATACCAGAGGTCTGGTAGGGAGCGAAGACGTTCAACATGAGGATTATCTTGTTGGCAGGTGGAGTTGCATGCGAGCGTCGACGAAGAGCCCTCTGCTCCAACTTTGGAGAACATGCGTGGATCTCTTGAGTTTGATCTATAGCCCTCTGTTTTGTGAATAACCGAGCCAAAGGGTTCTTCTTCCTTCCGCTACTCTTTCTCAGGGCCGGTTCATAGATTTTGGGGGCTATAGGGCAATATGAAATCAAGGGCTTCTTGTTTAATGTGTCAAAGATTTCCTAGGGTCAAGGGGGCCATTGCCCCCCTACTCCAAAAAATAAATTAGAGATATATTTAATATTTATGCTAAAAAATTAAGATTACTTAAAGTGTATCATGATTAGAGTTCTTGGACATCTCAACAATGCATGCAACCTCCGCCACTTGTTCACATATAAAAGACTTAAAAATATTAATAATTCGTAAAAGAAATTACGGTAATGCAACAACAAATTAAATAATCTGTATATTTGATAAATCCATGATCTTCGAAATCTCGATGAAGACATTCGAAACCACATATATATATTGATCGAGCAAACTATATATATCATGATATTAATTTTATCAATTTCTACTTGTGTACATATGTCCGTGCAGAAAATGAGTTAATGAGTAAACATATTAGGCAGTGAATTAATAAGAGGATATAATAGTCTCTCAAACATATAAGATAGGGACACATAGAATTATTGGGAATCAAAAGAGAGTTGCTTGCAAAATGATATATTTATGCGATTGTGTCATTAGTCTTCACTAATAAATATACTCACAACCTTGTACAAGAATGTGAGGACCAATGTTATTCTTCATATTTGGAGATACCAACAAAATCGTGGCATCAAGAAAAAATATTCGGTAATTTTAGAGTTTTTTTTTGAAAAATAGGAGTAATAGTAGAGTTGTGATAGGTTATAACTTAAACCATTTACATATTTTTTTAGACAACCATTTACATTTTCTAAAAATATTGTATATTGTTGGACGTTAAAAGTTTTAGACAACTATGGGTATATAGACAAATCATGGGCTGAGGCCCCTAGACCATGGGGCCCAGGGCGAGCGCCCCTCTGCCCTGGCCCATGGGCCCGGCCTTGCTCTTTCTTTATGGTCTAGCCGGATAAAAGAATAATTTGGAATATTAAAACTTTTGTTGTCTTGCTTAGCTCAAAAGTAGCTCCTGACCGACTCGGGATCGTTATAGCTAAGTACAACCTTTGAAGATTTTTTTTATGATCCAAGTTGAACCTACACTCTAACCGCCGATGTTTGCTGAAAATATTGTCATTTCACATACTATGTCACTAATGTGTTTGAGATGAGAGGTGTGGATGAGCAGTCACTCCTGGCAATTAACCTCCTCTCGCACACATACATGTACCCACAGGTGGAAAGTAGCTAGTCAGCTGGCATGGGAACTGCCGCTCGCGGCGTCACACTCACACGCCTTCGCAGGAGTGAGCGCGCGCGCGTGCAGCCCCGCGTGCCTGGAGTTACCAGAGAGATCGCCCGCGCTGCACTGCAGCAGTAGCCTTTTTCTGCACCGCACCGCACCGCACGCATGCGTCCACAGGGGGCGGGCGGGCGCGCGGAGGCAGGAAGCGGAGCTGGTGGGCTTTGTCGTCCAGCCACCGAACCGATCGGCGGGCGAGCCACGCCACGGCCGCGTGACGCGCGCGCATCCGTGTGCGTGTGCCGGCCCCGCGCGCGACGACGAAGTGGAGCTGACGTCGGCCTTCGCGTGGACGCCACCGGCGCCGAGCGACGAGGAGGCCGACGTACGGGCAAGCATTGCTTGCGTATGTCTTGTTTCCAGTTCTACGCATCGACCGCACGGAAGACACTCGCGCGAACCTGCTGTGCTGCATGCCTAGCTTGAGCGATCATCGATGCATTGTTATAACTCGCTCGATAAAGCAGGTTAATTACTTGTGGAGGATGGGATGCTTGCTTGTTGATGATTAATGGTGGAACGTGTATCTATAGCCGGAATTGCAAATTCGCAAGAAACGCATTTCTTGATGAGTTTATTTCTTTATTCACTTTTTTTTTGGAAAGGTTATGATTTTTTTTTTGAAAAGAGTATATATTAATATCACAGGGATATCAATTACACACAGCCTTTGAAACAACACATGTCCTAGCGGCTCTACGGATGCACACAACCCAACAAAAAGAATTATAAAAAAAAAGTCCCGTTACAGAGAACTAGTCCACAAAGTAACAATACTAACACCATCAGAACAACACTAGAAGTCCTCCACTCCAATAACAATGCCTTCAAGAAGGAAACAGTGCCCAAGCGTCGTCGTTGCCCGATCAAAGATCATAGGTTTTCATCCTAGAGAAAGTCCTTGCTCATAAAATAATGCCTTCAACAAGGTCATTGCCAGGCACAACCAGTTAAGGCGAGACCTTGGATTTTCACCCTGCAAGATAAGACTGGGAACTCCCCCTATGTTGTCTTCCCGCACCAACAGTCGCTGCAACGAGTCCCAGATCACGCAGCCAGATCTCCGTCACCACAAGAACAAAAATCACCATCGCTACCCTCATATTTCCGCTATCCTAACATTCTCCGTGTTAGGAATAGACAACTTGTATTCCTCTGGGGGCCAAAGGCCACAATATATAGTACAGGTACGGGGCAAATATGCAGGAAGCCCCCTAACATATGTGGGAAATACAATATACAGATATATACATCTAACACCCCCTCTCAAACTCATGGTGGATCCGCAACACTGAGTTTGGAGAGTAAGAAATCATGCTGCGCTCGGGTCTGTGCCTTCGTAAAGAAATCCACCAATCAGAATCAAGGCACATATCGAAGTGCAACAACCGAGCCTGCACCGAGTACGTGTATATAAAGCATCAACACCAATATGCTTGGTAAGCTCATGCTTGACCGGATCACGCAACACTAATAGCACTTTTTGTCGAGACAAGACCAGAGTGGGTGTGGTAATAGAGACCCCAAAATCCAAGTAACCACCGTAACAGTCACCTCGCGATCAACAAAGCCATAGCACGCAACTCAGCCTCAACACTTGAAGCGGAAACAGCCTGCTTTCTTCGTCTTCCAAGCAATGAGCGAACCACCAAGAAACACACAGTAAGAAGAAAGTGAACGACGATCCGAAGGATCACTCGCCCACGTAGCGTTCGAATAGCACTGGAGCTGGAGAGAGCTGGAACGAGGAAAGAAAAGGCGACAGTGATCGTACCACGAAGATAACGAAGAACACGGAGAAGATGACTATAGTGAGCAGTGGTAGGGCGAGACAAACCGACTCGAATATGGACAGGATAAGAGATGTCGGGGACGAGTGACAAAGAAGATAAACTAGACTCCCAACAAGATGACGATAACGCCGGATCGGAAGAGGATCACCATCGATGGGTTGAAGCTTAACATTAAGCTCCATAGGGGTCTCAACGGGCGCTCATCCCCAAGAGCAAGACGAGCAAGAAGATCCTGAATATACTTTTCCGAGAGATGTAAAAGCCAGCGAAGTGGAAACCTCAATCCCAAGAAAGTATCAAGAGGACCAAGATCGTCAGAAGAAACTGATCACGAAGACGAGCCTTAACAAAGGCGATATACTCGAGATCATCACCAGTAATGATCATATCATCAACATAGAGAAGAAGAAGAGTGCGTCCACGAGGAGAAGTGTGAACAAACAGAGCTGGATCATGAGCACTAGGGGAGAAACCAGTAGCAGTCACTACAGAAGAAAAGCGCTCAAACCAGGCACGAGGGGCCTGTTTGAGGCCATAAAAAGACCGTCGAAGACGACAAACCATCCTCGAACAGAATACCTGTGAGGAGGCTGCATATAAACCTCCTCACTCAACTCACCATTGAGAAAGGCATTCTGAACATCAAGCTGAGACACAGACCAGTGACGAACAGAAGCAATAGCAAGAAGAGTATGCACATTGGTCATATGAGCCACAGGAGCAAAGGTCTCATCATAGTCACGACCGTGCTCCTGCTGAAAACCACGAGCCACAAGACGCGCTTTATAGCGCTCAAGAGATCCATCAGAGCGGGTCTTAATCTTATAGACCCACTTACACGTGATAGGACGAACACCGGGAGGGGGAGAAACAAGATCCCAGGTGCTAGTGCGCAAGCAGCAATCTCCTCCATGGCCAGCCATGCAGGATGATGCTCAGCATCCCGATAAGAAGTCGGCTCGGAGGCAACAGAAAGGCCATACTGACTAGGAGAGTAATGGTTGGGGGCACGACGCTGACGAACAGGACGAGTACATGGAAGCTCATCAGAGGAAGAAGACGCAGGAGACGACGATGAAGAAGAAGGAATAGCAGAGGAAGACTCCGGAGAACGAGGAGAACTAGGAGAACTAGATGGAGTAGAGGAGGACGGTGTCGAAGAAGAGACATCAGGGATAGGAGATCCGGAAGAAGACACAATAGGAGTAGAAGGAGGTGTGTCAGGAAAGAGAAGAAAAGAGATATCTTCCACCGGGTAGGTACCAGCGGTGGGACGAGGATATAAAGGACGCGTCTCATCAAAAGTAACATCACGAGAGATACGCATCCGACGACCAACGGGGTCCCAACAGCGATAGCCCTTATGCTCATCACTGTATCTAATGAAGACACACTCAACAGACTGAGCAGTCAGTTTGGTGCGTTCGCAAGGAGAAAGGAGAACATAGCAAACACAACCAAACAAGCGAAGCATCGAGTAGTCTGGAGACTGTCCAGATAGGCGCTCAAGAGGGATACCACCCTGCAGAGCGGCAGAAGGCTGAATATTGATGAGGTAAGCCGACGTAGCGACAGCCTCAACCCAGAAATGCGGCGGAATGGCACGAGTGGTCTCGAGAAGATGGCGATGCTTACGCTCAGCAACGCCATTTTGGGCATGTGCATCATGACAGGAGAACTGAGCAAGAGTGCCCTGCTCAGCAAGAACACCTCGCAACATCTGGGAGATATACTCACCAGTGGAATCAGCACGAAACACACGAATGGGGGTAGAATTGAGTACGGACCATTGCCGCAAAACGCTGATATATGGAGAGCACTTCACTGCGAGAGCGTATAAAATACAACCATGTGTACTGAGAAAAATCATCGATGAATAAAATATAGTAGCGATGGCCCCCTTTCGAAGCGAAAGGAGCTGGACCCCAAACATCGGAATGAACTAAATCAAAAGGTCGCTGAGATACAGACGCGCTAGTAGGATATGGGAGTTGAATCTGTTTACCCAACCTACAGCCCTGACAATGTAAAGACCCATCTCCTGAGACAGACCCTAGAAGACCACGATGAAGTAATGACGACAGGCGGGAGTCACAAAGGTGACCAAGACGATGATGCCATCTTGAAAGGAGTGGTAGCAGAGGCGATCGGAGAAGAACCGCGGATGAAGTGGCAGGAAGGAACACGGCCGCCTAACTCCCAAAGTCCTCAAGAGTCACGACGAGGGCGGCTCAACCAGGGCCTGTGTGCGACGGTCCTGGACAACACAAGAATCAGCATCAAGAATGAAGCGACAACCAGAGTCAGTAAGCTGGCTAGTAGATAAGAGATTCATCTTAAGGAGAGGAACATGAGAAATACCAGGAACATAAAAATAAGAAGTAGAAAGGGTGCCCCGATTAGAAACAGGAAGAGAGGTACCATCAGCCGTAAAAACACGGACAAGAGAAGGGAGAGAGCGAAGAGCGGACAGAAAAGAAGACTCAGAGGTCATATGAAAGGAAGCTCCAAAATCCAGATACCACGGAGACGTACCTGACTGTGTAGAAGGTGGTGGTCGCGATTACTGAAGAATCGATCCACAGGACCAAGAGTGCCGTCGAAGAAGAGCCTAGCGAGCAAGACCACGAAGACTCGATAATGTCCGATCGGAGAGAGCAACTGAAGACCCGGAAGGAGCCGATCGCCCATGAGACTGGTGCTCTTGACGTGGCTGGTCCTGTATAACAGTGGCCCAAGTGTGGCCATCCTGTTGCGATGGAAGCGATGTGAAGAGAACCATGGCGACCACGACCGATCCTCCCGGTGTGACTCGACCGAGAGGGCTGGCGCTGAAGCCGACCACGACACAGTAGGAGTGGGTAGTATCGGCGGCGGCATAGGGGACCGCGTGAGTCGAGGAAGCGAGCGACAAAGGAGCACCACGGTAGAAAGCACAGACGAGACCGCAAGAAGACCAAGACCACGGCGGGTCTTCTCAGCCCAAGCTTCGACAACACCTCGCACGGCGGAACACGACCATGAGCATTCAAGTGAGCACGGGGCTCAAACTCCTAGCGAGCCGAGTAAACTCATAGATGCGGTGAAACTCCAAATGAAGCGCACAACTGCAACACGAGCATGTGCCACAAACAACAGTACGGAGAGAATCAAGCTGACGCCAGATAGCAGCACTCTGAGTATAGAACTCATCAATAGTGGAATCACCCTGCTGAAGAGCATGCTCCTGGCGAACCACGGACAGGTAAAGAGTGTAGGGGTTCGTAGCATGGAAAACAAAAATTTTCTATCGCATACAAACAAACAAGCCAAGATCTATCTACTAGATTGTAGCAACGAGTCAATGGAATAACTTACCCTCGAAGATTCCAAAGTGTTTAACGAGAGCAGATTCTCGTGGGTGATGTAGTCGTACTCTTTCCGATCTCAAGATCGTGTAGACGATCCTTCCGGCTATGCGTTCGGCAGCGCTCCCGATCGGTCACGTTCGGTTTCGGCGAAGACCTTCCTCTCCCTTGTTCCAGAGGGCGGAGGTTGTAGCACTCTCCTCGCGATTCCGGCAAAGACAACGGCGTGGTACAGGAAGTAGAGGGAAATCCTGAGGCTTCGCCGGAGCGAGTATGGTGGATTATGAGAGGGCTATTAGTGGTCTAGAGATTTAGACACACCAATTAGAAGGCTCTAAACCGCAGGCTAAAGCAATTAGAAGCTCTAAACCAAACGGCTCTAAACGAGATTAGAGGTAGAAACTTGTGTGTCTCAAGGAGGCCCCCCTCCTTTTATAGGTGGAGGGGCTAGGCGCCAGGAGGAGGAGTCCCTCCCCAACTCGGCCTAGGGCTGGGCGCCGGCTTGGAGGAGAGGAACTCCTCCTCCAAGTTGGTTTCAACCTCCTCTTGCTTGTTTCCCACAGTTTCCTGTTTTAGCCGTTTGACTTTCAAACTGGCAATTTGACTTTCATGTTTTTTGGAACAACAAGAACACTTAGTAAACTATTTATATTCTTGTTACAATGATTTTGCACTTCATCTTGAAAGTCTTTGAACTTTTCAAATGTTTCATACTTCATCCTTATTAAGTAAATATTCATATATTCACTCAAATTTTGGAGAAAGCATATGAAGTTGAAATCCATCGCTCTTGACTACACATAATGGATTTCATACAACAATATGTACAAGTTCCAATAAGCTAGTCATTCGTTCCCTTTTGGCCTATGAACGAAGTTTTAATTATCTCTAGGAAAGTTTCACAAGCGTCATTTGATCAAAATCAAACAGACTCCAAAATTCCATCCATATGGAGTTTCTTCATGTTTTCTTTATAATTTAAACTGCGATGTCACTTCCTAAGTGATCTTTCAATCAATTTGTCTTTCGACATTTTTAGCACTAGTTTTATGGATGTGATTTCTCCAACGAGATTTGTGAATCATCCATCTTTTATGGATTACGGCAATCATTTTGAACAACCCTTTTGTTCTCATAATACCTGATAAAACAAATCTTGAAGGCAAACTTTGATGTTTAACGAGCAACACAATAACCCTTTATTTGTTTTCGATGAACATCATCACATATTCTTTTGCTAATTACTTAGGCCACTGTAGTTCATGAATTCTGTTGTTTCGTATGACGATTCATACCAACCAATTCAATACTTAAGAACCACATTGTTTAATAAGCAAAGAATATATCCATAACATGTATATCATCTATATACTTAAACTGAACAATTCTAGTCTTTTCTTTTCTGCCATATACTTATGAGATTCTCTTTCAGTATTTCCTTTTCTGTTTGAAAGAATCTATCAACATCAATTAGTGGAGTCATTCATATGACACATAGTCCAAAGCGTGTATAGTTAAATACCAATGTCTTTGGACTTGCACTTTGAAGTAGATCACCATCATCAAATGTTTGGTGTTCTTTCAAATTCCTTTCTTTAGTAATCTCTTGGTGTAGTAAATGTTTTACCTACATCAAATATTCACCCTTATCATGGAATTATCCATGATCAAGCTACTATTAGCTTGTAACGGTGAACCTTTTGCAAATTCTCATCAAATATGAGAACATGACTTTAGCCATATTATACTCTATCATGTTGCAACCAAAACTTCGTTTCAGATATCACAATATCTTCCACAAATCATGGTTTCTGAAACAACTCTTTCAGATCCTTAGATAACCTTGATATTAGGAGAATCCTTTGAATATCAAGAATCATGGAGACAAACATGATACTTATATACTAACACTTGGAATTGTTACTCTTGATTTAATACTAATTATTAAACTTCATGGAGTAACTTGGAACTTATTGAAAGTTTGCAATAGGACTTTTAAACTTTAGATTAACACTTCAAAACAATACGATACCAGTTCGTAAAGTAACTAACCAGAATTCTATAGTTCTATCATCTCAATTATAACTAAGCGCAAGGTGGTAAACGGATGCCAATGACTACAATAACTATGCAAATTCACTTTGATTTAGTTTATGATAAATTGAGTTCTAATTAATAATTAAATTAATCTAGGTGAACTCCCACTCAAAACAATATCCCTCACATTGTTTTAGTGATCACACGAACCAAATCCACCACATCAAAACCGATCATCACGAGAGTTGATATAGCTTCAATGGCGAACAATCAACATGTTCATCATATCTACTATATGACTCATGCTCTACCTTTCGGTAATCCGTGTTCCTGAGGCCATGTGCGTACATGCTAGGCTCGTCAATATCAAACCTTAGTTTCCGCATGAGCAAATCTGGCTTGCTCACGTTGTATACTTGCGTAATCTAACACCCGATCATCACGTGGTGCTTCGAAACAACAAGCTTTAGCAACGGTGCTAACTAAGGGTGAACACTTTATGATTTGAAATTCATGTGCATGAGGGATCATCTTATAATGCTACCGTCGTCTACTAAGCAATACAAGATGCATAAAGGATTAACATCACATGCAATTCATAATATGTGATATGATATGGCCTTTCTTCTTTGTGCTTCCGATCTCCATCTTCTAGCACGAACATGATCTCCATCATCACCTACATTGCATCAAGGTCAATGATGCTTCTCCATGGTTGTCGTCCACCGGCTTCAACTATTACAACTACTTTGAATAGACACGCGGGTCTTAACATAAATTAAAGACAACCATATGGCTCCTGCCGGTTGCCAACTTACAATAATGAACATTGCATACATCAAATATAATTACAATCATGGCCATATCACATCACTACACACCCCTGCAAAACAAAGTTAGACGCCTCTACTTTCTTTGCATATTTTACGTGGTTTGGGGCTTTCAATAAGTGTCGTTCTAACTTACGAACAAGAACCACAACATTGATACTAGCATTGTTGATTACCCGTTGTAAATTGGATCTTAACTATGCTAGGAGAAATGTGCACCCATAAAGCCACTTATGCAATACAAGTTGCATGTTAAGCGTGGAGCAAGTCTCATGAAAGATGTCATGTAAGGTTAGCCCGTACGCTTCATCCCAACATACCGCAAGATGCAAAGTACACAAAAGTAATCGACAATAAAAGCATCAACGCCACAATGACCATTATGTTCTACTCGTGCAACAGATCTACATATAGACACGGCTCGATACCCACGAGGGGTTCGTAGCATGGAAAACAAAATTTTCTATCGCATACAAACAAACAAGCCAAGATCTATCTACTAGATTGTAGCAACGAGTCGATGGAATAAATTACCTCGAAGATTCCAAAGTGTTTAACGAGAGCGATTCGTGGGTGATGTAGTCGTACTCTTTCCGATCTCAAGATCGTGTGACGATCCTTCCGCTGCGTTCGGCAGCGCTCCGCAATCGGTCACATCGTTGATTTTCGAAGACCTTCCTCTCCTTGTTCCAAAGCAATGGAGGTTGTAGCACTCTCTCGCGATTCCGGCGACAACTGGCGTGGTACCGGAAGTAGAGGAAATCCGAGGCTTCGCCTTAAGCCGTAGCGAGTATGGTGGATTATGAGAGAGGGCTATTAGTGGTCTAGAGATTTAGACACACCAATTAGAAGGCTCTAAACCACAGGCTAAAGCAATTAGAAGCTCTAAACCAAACGGCTCTAAACCTGAGATTAGAGGTAGAAACTTGTGTGTCTCAAGGAGCCCCGCCTCCTTTTATAGGTGGAGGGGCTAGGCCAGGGAGGAGGAGTCCCTCCCAACTCGGCCTAGGGCTGGGCGCCGGCTTGGAGGAGAGGAACTCCTCCTCCAATTTGGTTTCAACCTCCTCTTGCTTGTTTCCCAGTTTCTGTTTCCCACAGTTTCTGTTTCCATAGTTTCTGTTTTAGCCGCTTGACTTTCAAACGGCAATTTGACTTTCATGTTTTGGAACAGCAAGAACACTTAGTACATGATGCAATCATTCAATGACACATTCATGTACCTCCCCTGAGTCTTAGGACAATCCGGACCTTCTAGAACATTCCGATGAAAACACCTAATCATTCCCGAACTCGAAATGGGACTTTCCTTATATGAATCTTATTCTCCGGACCATTCCGGATCACCTCGTGATATCCGGATCCCATCCGAGACTCCAAACAACATTCGGTCTCTTTCTCATAATACCATAACTACTCAAACAACGTCGAATCCTTAAGTGTGTCTCCTACGGTTTGTGAATTATGCGGACATGATCGAGACACTTCTCCGAACAATAACCAATAGAGGAGTCGGAAATTCATATGGCTCCCACATATTTCTCGATTACTTTGCGTCGAATGAACCACTTACATACGATACCAATTTCCCTTTGTCTCACGATAGTTTACTTATCCAAGGTTATGATGATCGGTATATCGCATACCTAGTTCAACCTCGTTACGATAAGTACTCTTTTCTCGTTCGTGATATGTGATCCCTTGTGACCCGTCACATGCTTGCAAGCCAATTGGATGACATTCCACCAGAGGGCCCAGAGTATATCTATCCGTCATATGGATGGACAAATCCCACTCTTGATCCATGTGTTTCAACCAATACTTTCTGAACACTCAATGCCACCTTTATAGCCACCCTGTTACGGTGTGGTGTTTGATGACATCAAAGCATCCATACGGAAAAGGTGATATGCATGATCTCATGGTCGAAGGAATTAGGTTACTATGTATCAGAAAGCATATAGCAATTGAACTATTAAAATGACTTGATCTTTATGCTACGCTTATCTTTAGGAGTATGTCCACCACATCATTCTCCTAATGATATGATCCTGTTGTTAATAACATCTCTATGTTCATGATCAGGAAACCATGATCATATATTAACCAACAAGCTAGTTTAACAAGAGGCTTTACTAGGGACTCTTTTATGTTTACAAATCACACAAGTATTAATGTTTCCGGTTAATACAATTATAGCATGGTATATAAACATTTATCATAAGTGTGAAGATATGATAATAACCACTTTATTATTGCCTCTTGGGAATATCTCTAACAAAGAGCATCCCCAGACGGCTGATAGCGCTGACGAAGATGTGCCCACTGAGCGGCAACAGTAGGGAGACTCATGAACTCAAGAAGACATCTTTGGGCGTAACACTGGAGATGAGAACGGCAAGACGAGCATCCTCATCGACCCAGAGTGTAGCGGTAGGCGTGGCGATAGGTCTCGAGATCAGAAGAGTACTTCCTGAACTTCAGGTCATAAGCAACAACAGCACTATCATTGGTACTCTTAGCAGCATCCTTGGCCTTCCGAGAAGCATCAGTGCCGAGAACAATCGGTGTCGGCGGAAGAGGAGCCACAGGAGCAGGGGGCACGGCGGACAGGAGACCTCGCCAGAGAGCACACCCCAAAGACGAAGACCGCGCATGTGAACGCGCATAAAGGCCGCGAAATCAGGGTAATTCGCGCCATCGAAGATCACCGGGCAGCGAGGAATCGCAACATAGCCCGATGCAGAAGACATCTCTCTCAATTTTTTTAATAGATCTGGTCAACCCGCTGCAGGTAGATGCTGGCCGAAATCCGGCGAAATTCCGGCAAACCGGGATGAGGGGCGGTGCCTAAGGGCCGGGGGAGGCCAATTCCGGTCGCCGGGGATCGATTCCCGACAGCGGTCTGGAGAACCGGCAAGTGAAACGAGGCCAGAAGGTCAACGCAGTAGGGACCAGAGACCGAGGATGGGAGGCGGCTGGTGGAGAAAATCGTGCAGGGTGGCAGGTGGAGTCCCGCGCGTGGAGAAGATCAAAGGGAGCAGGGAGTTGGCGCAAGGAAGCCCGCCCGCCCGCGCACAGGAGAGGGCGTCAGGGAGCAGGGCGTGGAGGAGTCGGCATCAGGGAGCAGAGGAGTCCCGCGCGTGGACCGAGGCCGACATGGAATCTCGGCGTCAGGAACCGACACGGTCATGGAGAAGAGGCGGGTCACGCATGGTTCATCGGGAGCAGAGGCGGGTCACGTGTGGTCCCGCGTGGGGGTCGAGGTCCTGGCGTGGTGTCGGGAGTTTCCAGGCGGGGTCGGCGAGAGGGGGACCAGAGGGAGACGGGACACAGATGGATCCAATTTGGATCTCGATACGTGTGAGATCTGAAACAACCGGAACCAATCTGGAGAAGAATTCTGATCAGAAGCGACGACCAAATTGATCCAGATCTGAGACGAGACAAAACGGGCGGCGACCGGCGGCGATGACAGGGACGGTGGCGGCCGATGAAGTTGCGGGAAAGAGGACGGGACTAACTTGGCTCTGATACCATGTTAGGAATAGACAATTTGTATTCCTCTGGGGGCCAAAGGCCACAATATATAATACAGGTACATGACAAATATGCAGGAAGCCCCCTAACATATGGGGGAAATACAATATACAGATATATACATCTAACACTCCGCATCTGACTTCACCATGGCTCTAAGAATGGCGCTTGGTGGGAACAAACAACAGAGCTTCGCAACGCTTGCGCTGGAACCAAACGGACAGAAAAACAAGGTGTGCACGACCGAATACCTTCCGATCCAGCAATCTCCAGGCATAATACGCCCATGGGAGTTCGCCGGCAGAGCCTTCCGGAACCCGCCTCTCCAGACCAGATCAACAAGGGCAGACATCAAGCAGATATTCGTCTTCGTGCGGAAGAAACCAAAGGACCACCACCTTTATTAGATCCGACACAGCGATCCCCACACCGTCGGCCGGTTTTCGTAGAACGGATCGAGCAGGCAATTAGGGAAAGAGAGCTGATCTAGGCCTTCCAACAGAATCCCATCGCCGGCACCTCCTCCACCAGATCGTCACCCGCCCCACTCCGGCAGAGGCCGCCGCCTCCAGATCCGAGCTCCCACCGCCGACCGAAGCCATGATGGCGAGGGGCCCCCATCCAGTGCCGGCGAACTCCACCCCACCACCACTCGCCAGGTCGCACCGCCGTGTGCCAGACCCCGACCGCCACGCCGGAGGCAGCCCATGCGCGCGTCACCGAACCCTCCCGAGGACCTCCGCCCAGGCGCTCAAGAGGGACGTGAGGAGAGGCCCCCGCCGCTGTCGGCCGCAGTGGCTTCGCCCGACGGCTTCCTCCGGCGGCGGCGTGGGGAAGGAGAGGGACCGGCGGCGGCGTGGGGGAGGAGAGGGACCGGCGGCTGGGGGCTAGGGTTTGGAGGTCACCCCCGAGTCGCGTTGGGCGAGGAAAGGTTCCGAATGCAGGTGTTAAAGACAATAATAGTTGATTGTATTGATAGATCGATATTGTGTGGTTACATTGTGAGTTTTTGGGTCGTTTATATAGGAGTACAAGACCGGGAGCTAAGAAACCTAGCGGAGAACTACCAAATATAAAAATTGCGACCTGCTCTAATGCAAAACCGTGGTATACTCTAACATGTATTATACCAAAGTCATTACAATGAAGGGATCAACTCCCGCTGGTATATATCTTGAAATATCCACCAAACCCCATAGCAGAGGATTTACGCAGTACAATAAATAGCTGCGATAGAGCTTTCCGCCTCGTGCCCCCCAATCCCAATGGTCTAATAGACGCGTCAAACAAAAAAAAACACCCTCCACCTTACCTCCAAAGAGTCGACTCGTCTAGCATGAGCCAATAGCGTGTGACTGGCGCTCCTAGGGCATTCCCTACCCACATGGCGCGTTGTGCGGGCGCCAGACACAAGCGGCGAGCCACGACATGTAGGATACCAACAGTGGGCCAGTCCAAACCTATCACAAGCACAAATTTCTATGGATATTATGAGAATATTCACACAAAATTGGAGGGTGGCATTTCCTTGGATGGTCCACTAAGTGCTCAACATGTTCAATTTGGCATTTAGTAATATATTGATGTGTCTCTTCTTGCTTAGTCGGACCATGCAACATGCTTCAAGCGAACGATGAGGGAAAAGGGTTCACCTTGATGCATTGTTGCACGAAATTCAAAAATGCAAGAAATGGAGGCTCGTGCGGATACAACTGAAGAATGGTGACCATGGGAGTGTAGTTGATTTAGATGTGCCCTTGGTGACCTCGGCGGGATGCCCTATTGGCAAAGTCAAGGCAGTCATTGTTGAGGCAACATCATCGGAGAGGGTGCAAGTCTTAATTGACAAGTGTCTATCCGAGAATACCGATCATTAGAGATCAAATGTGTGATGAATGATGGCGTCCTTGATGTCAAAGAAACATAAGAAAACCGAGCTCGACATGGCAAAACATTCAGTTAAGAAAAGGAAAGAGATTTTGTGATCTTGAAGACCAACACATCGAACATGGATCCAGAGGTGAATGTGGCCCATATGTTCTTCTGTGACGCCATCTTGCATGACATGGGAATTCTTAGCACGGCGACAACGTCAAAACTGGCAGCTACGGTGAGCAGGATAATACCACACCAGAGAAGCGGGAGACGGCGAAGGAGTTGTCGTCAACGAAAAATCTATAGTCTTCGATTTGATTTCTTTTCCATGTGGTGTTGTGATATTATGACCGGACTTCAGAGTTTTGTTGGCATGTACTTTGAATTTATAGCCGAAACTATAGCGTGTTCGGCGCTCCCAGTACATACCCTACCCACATGGCGCGTTGTGGGCGCTCCGGACACAAGCGGCAAGCCACGTCATGTAGGATACCGACAGTCGGCCAGGACAAACTTGCCACTGGCACAACTTTCCATGGATATTATGGGAATATTCATGCAAGACCAGAGTGTGGTGTTTCCTTGGATGGTCAATTAAGTAATCAAAATATTCAATTTGGAATACTAGACTTCGGTTATGTATTGCCGTGTCTCTTGCTTAGTCGGACCATGCATTAGACATGTTTCGAGCGAACAATGAGGGAAATGGGGTTCAACTTGATGCATTATTTTATGAAACTCAAGAAGTGCGATAAATGCAGGCTCATGCGGATACATCTTACGAAGTGTGTCCTTGGGAGTGTCGTTGATTTAGATGCGCCCTTGGCGACCTCGACGGGACGCCCAATCGGCAACAAGAGGCCAAGGTAGTCGTTCTTGAGATGACATCATCAAAGAGGGTGTAAATATGAACTGACAAGTGGCAAGTGTCTCTCTGAGGTCTCATCAAACTCGATCATTAGAGCTCAAAAGAGTGATGAAATGTGGAGTCCTTGATGTCGAAGAAAGACAATAAGACCGAGCTCGAGATGACAAAAGTTTCGGTGAGAAAAGGAAAGTGGACTTTATGATCTTGACGATCGACACATCGAACATGGATCCAGAGGTGAAGGTGGCACCTATGTTCTTCTGTGACACCATCTTGCAAGAAACGGGCATTCGCCGAGAGGTGGAAATATTAACACCCCCAGCTATGGAAGGGCAGGAGATGCCAAAACCGGAGAAGCAAGAGATATTGGACCAGCCGTCGTCAATGACAGATCCAATGCCTTCAATTTAACTTCTTATGTATATGGTCTTGTAATATATACTTTGAATTTATAGCCGATACTATGTTCTTTAAGATTTCCATAATTTTCATGATAAACTCAGTTAAAAAACAATGGTTATGACCAACACGACGCGACTAAGGAAACACATCCTCAAAACACGGCAACATGTGTTGACGCCCCCATATGCCCGGACGGACAGCGTTTGGGGTATGTGCTAGATATTCTCTTAGTGTTGTATATGCAATATATGTAAGAATACGTTCTATCTTATGGTAGCAATATCCTATCGGTTCGACAGGCAACATGATTGATGTTATGTATCTACAAGTTTTTATGTTTCATGTAACATACTAAATATGCATTTTCTAAGATTATAAAAAAAGTTTATTATTGATAGACCACCTTCTAGTTAAGGAAACATAGCATTTCTACACGTAGAGGAAAAAACCAACACATTGCACTGCCAAATTTAGCAAAACACTCTATATTCTTGGTCGAGTTAGTAAGAAAATAGTAGCATGTTTGTGTAGCATGTCAAGAGAGAGGAGGGGATGATGATATAGGAGATATGTGCAATATATTTGAGCATCTCGGCAAGAGCCCAAATAATTTTATCCCAAAAGGCAGGTTTTTAGAGAGGACAGGAGAATTTTGGGAGAAAAAACTGCGCACCTACAATAGAGACCCTAAAACTCGATCCTTCAACTAGTTTTAGCTCTCTCTCTCTCTATCTCTCTCTCTCTCTCTCTCTCTCTATATATATATATATATATATATATATATATATGTATGTATGTGTGTGTGTGTGTGTGTGTGTGTGTGTCACTACTTTGCATATCATTTAAAATACATATTATTTCATCATATCAACACAAACACAATTCAACATAAAACTGATACCATAGTTTAAACAAAATAGTGCATGATAGTTCAAATAAAAATGATAACATAGTTCAAACATGAGTAATCAAAAAGACCAGATGTTTTGTATGAGTACAAATAAAGTAGAGGAAGCGATAGAGCTATCATTGTCATCATCTCCTCCCATGTAACCTAGGTCGGCGCCACCATCACCATTGAAGTCTCTGCCACCACCATGACCACCATTGAAGCTGAAGACAAAGCCACCACCAAAGCCTCCCACCGCCTTGAAGAATAGTACATAAAAATTCATGTACTCGTAATTATGACTTTCCCTTCTAACTAAGATCAGTTGGATTCATGAACACGCGTCTTTCTCTCGCTTCTCTTGCTTATTCTTTAATAGCTTCTCATCAAGAGGAGCATAAACCTGATTTTCTAGCTGAACTAGCCAGGATGTGCGATAGCCCAGGAACTCCAATGATGTTGGGCGGCGATTTTAATATTATACATAGTCCGTTAGAAAAGAATAACAGTAATTATAATCCTAGATGGCCGATTATGTTTAATTCCATAACTGAGAGTTTAAACTTGCGGAAGATTATGTTGTCAGGACGACAATATACTTGGGCAAGTCGTAGAGAAACGTCCACCTATGAAAAGTTAGACCGGGTGCTAACAAGCATAGAGTGGGAACAAATGTTTCCGTTGGTCTCGGTGCAAGCGCTGGCCCGTACGGGGTCGGACCACACACCCTTGTTTGTGGACTCAGGAGAACAAGCTCACCTGGGGAACAAATCTCTTTTCTCGTTTGAATTATCTTGGTTACTGGAAGAAGATTTCTTTCATATGATTACGAGAGAATGGGAATCAGTAACTTTGGGGGTTAGCCCAATTGATCTTTGGCAAAATAAAATTCGCCATATACGCCGCTTCCTTCGTGGATGGGCGAAAAACAAAAGTGATATTTACAAATCGGAGAGAGATAGACTCACCAGGCTTATTGAGGAGCTAGATATTCGAGCGGAAACAGATCCATTAAACGCAATGGAACGGGAATCACTTAAGAGAGATAATGAGAATTTAGGAAAACTTAGACGTGAAGAGAAATCTAAATGGGCTCAAAGGGAAAAGGTGAAATTCATTCAAGAGGGGGGGGGAATAATACGAAATATTTCCACCTAATGGCGAATGGTAGATATAGGAAGAATAGAATTTTTCAATTAGAACAAGACGAAGGGACAATTATTGGTCAGGAAAACTTAAGAATTTATATATCAGAATATTATAAGAAGCTATTTGGGGCACCGGCCAAGAATAGCTTTAGTCTTAGAGGGGAGGTTAATGCGGATATTCCTCAAGTAACACCTGAGGAGAATATTTTGTTGACAACACAGTTTACGGAGAAAGAAGTTTTAGAGGCAATATCGCAAATGGAGCATAATAAAGCATCAGGACCAGACAAGTTTCCTGCTGAATTTTATCAATGCTTTTGGGAAGTGATTAAAAAAGATCTAATGGAACTTTTTAATCAGCTTCAGAATGGTGATTTGCCACTGTATAAGCTTAACTTCGGGATTATTACCTTGATACGGAAAAAGGAAGATGCTACACAAATTCAACAATATAGAACCATCTGTTTACTTAAAGTAAGTTTCAAGATTTTCACAAAGGTGGGTACAATTAGAATTGCTGATATCGCCCTCAATGTTATCAAGCCTTCTCAAACTGCTTTTATGCCTGGCAGACACATTCTCGAAGGGGTGGTTGTACTCCATGAAACCATTCATGAACTTCATCGGAAGAAAAATGAATGGGGTTTTGTTTAAAATTGATTTTGAAAAGGCTTATGATAAGGTTAAATGGCTTTTCCTCTAGCAAACCATGCGTTTGAAAGGTTTCTCCCAGAAATGGTGTAACCTAATTAAGGATTTTGTCCAAGGAGGGTCTGTGGGAATACGGGTCAATGACGACATTGGCCATTTTTTCTAGACTATAAAGGGGTTGAGACAGGGAGATCCGCTGTCACCATTAATCTTCAACATTGTAGCGGATATGCTTGCCATCTTAATTGCACACGCAAAAGAAGATGGCCAAATTGGAGGTCTTGTTCCTCATCTCGTTGAGGGTGGAATATCTATCCTTCAATATGCCGATGATACCATCCTTTTCATGGAACATGACCTTGAGAAGGCTGTCAACATGAAGCTGATATTGAGTATCTTTGAGCAACTCTCTGGGCTGAAAATTAACTTTCACAATAGTGAAATTTTCTGCTTCGGGAAAGCTAAAGATGCAGAGGCCCAATACAAACATATTTTCGGATGTGAAGCTGGGAATCTACCTTTTAAATATCTCGGTATTCCAATCCACTATAGGAGGCTTTTGAACAAAGAATGGAGCGCAGTAGAAACCCGCTTCGAACGGAAGCTTGGTTGCTGGCAAGGCAAGCTCCTCTCATACGAAGATAGGCTAGTCTTGATAAATTCTTTTTTAACCAGCCTCCCGATGTTTATGTTGTCCTTCTTAGAAGTACCTAAAGGGGTACATAAACGATTGGACTTCTATCGATCTCGTTTCTTCTGGCAAAATGATCAGTTCAAATAAAAATATAGATTGACTAAGTGGAACATTATATGTAGACCGAAAGAACAAGGGGGGCTTGGTGTGGAAGTTTTGGAGATTAAGAATAGATGCTTACTGAGCAAATGGATATATAAACTCCTAAACGAAGAAGGGGTATGGCAGGAGCTCCTTCAAAACAAATATCTCCAAAACCAACCGACTCCCAATTCTGGAAAGGTATCATGAGTGTTAAGGATGATTTCTTCGAGAGAGGATCCTTCAATGTTGGGAATGGGCAGCATACTCGGTTTTGGGAGGATACTTGGCTAGGAGAGAGCTCTCTAGCAAATCAATATCCAAATCTGTATAATATCGCGCGACGAAAAAACGTCCTGGTCGCTGATGTTCTTACTACGGTTCCACTAAGTATCGTAGAAGAAAGATCTTTAACGGGCGACAAGTGGGCCATATGGTTAAACTTAGTGTAGCGTTTAATGGACGTTACTCTTTCGGACGAGACTGATAT
Source organism: Avena longiglumis (assembly GCA_030063025.1). Taxonomy (NCBI): domain Eukaryota; kingdom Viridiplantae; phylum Streptophyta; class Magnoliopsida; order Poales; family Poaceae; genus Avena; species Avena longiglumis. The sequence continues at coordinate 97,628,298 of CP125976.1, forward strand.
TTTTGTTTGGAAGCTAAATACATTAGGTTTATTTACGGTTAAATCTATGTATGCGGACTATATGAATGGTCATACAGTTTTCTTCGAAAGTATATTTGGAAGATCAAAGTACCACTAAAGATTAAGATCTTTATGTGGTTCGTGCTTAAAGGAGTTATTCTCACCAAAAATAATTTGGCTAGACGAAACTGGAATGGTTGTAAGAAATGTGCGTTCTGCGATTCCAACGAATCAATCAACCATCTATTTTTCGATTGTCCCTTCGCAAAATTAGTTTGGAGAGTTATCCAGTTCACTTTTAATATCTCTCCTCCAACAAATGTTACGAATATGTTCAGAAATTGGTTGAACAGAGTAGATAAGGACTCTAAAGAAAGAATTAGAATTGGTATTTGCGCTTTGCTATGAGCTATATGGAACTGTCGAAACGATATTGTTTTTAACAAGAGTACAAACTCTCACTTCTTACAGGTTATCTGTATGGTTACCCATTGGATCCACGATTGGTCTCTTCTACTCCCGGAGGCGCAGAGGGCGTCTATGCACTCTGGATGCACCCGGCTGGAGGCGGTTGCTCGGGGTATTTACTGCTAGGCTGGGTGGCAGCCTACTATAAGACTTCAAGATGCATAGATTTATTTCGTTTTTGTTTTGTTGGCTGATTCATGTATCCACACTTTCCGATATGATTCATGATTTCTAAACTTCGAATCTCAAAATTTGGGTAATAAAGGGGATGTGTGCATCGCTTGATGCAGAGGCCGGGGCGATGCTTCCATTTAAAAAAAAAATCAATAGCAACGTTACGCTCCTCCATCATGACTTGCCGCTCGGCCATTGGCATCCTTCGCTCCTCTTAGTCAACCTGGTGCTCCTCCATTTCCTCGAGTGACATTCACATGATTGCGCGCTTAGCCGCGTCCGTCTGGCAAAATATATTGATAAAATTAAATTTAGGTAAACAAACTCGAAAATAGAAATGGGCAACTAATCAGGCGTACGCAAAAGAAGGTATGAGTAATGCACTCACCTTTCTAAATTTAACTCAGTCACAATATGATAAGGAAAAAATGCAAGACTGAACATAAAAGAAATTAGTAAAATGAACACATTTGTCAAGCGATTTATTTAACATCGATGGGGATAAAGAGTGGTGTAAATTGTTACGAAATTCAGAGCTAACACGGTTGGCGATGAAACTACGCTGAGTCTTACTGTAGTTTTGCTGTCAATCAACCGACTTTTTGGTCTTAGAAAGTGTAATAAGATATTGTCGTGTAACTTCAAAAACTCAGCAAAGATAGGCACGCAGAGTTGGATATCGGACATTGGATAAAATATGGCATTCCAAATGAACAAACCTGGCCAACAACCACGGCCCACGGGAGATCGTCACTGGCTGAACTGCTGAACAAAAAAGCAAGAACCAGCTTCTAGGAAATCCTTGAACCAATACCAGAACCACTAAAGAGCACTTGGTTGACAGTATATGCAAACACATGTAAAAGTGGAGAACAACATTAGAGGATTCTGAACTGAATATACGGTCACTTAAGGGAGAAGGGATTATAGATGTAAGGAAAAATTAATCTACAACAAAGTTCTAGCTGGATGGGCACCTTTGTTGGAGGTACGAGGAGGACAGAGCCAGTATGACGGTAGGAGTGAAATTGCAACTGACCTCCACCCGCCGCCGCTCCATTATTGGCTTGTAGAAACGGTCGAGATATTTTTTGCCCTTTACAGCGATGCGTGAACTCAATTCTCGCATGACCCTGCAGCTAGAACTTAATTGCGTCGCCGAATAGCGTCGCTACCTGACCTTTCCAGTCGTGCCCTGAAGCCGCCACACCACACCTCGGACTCCTGCCCAAATCCAAATCACTCCACATTGGCCCGTTCCTTTGCTGTCTCGGTCAATTTAATTCCTAGACTTTGCATGGCCCATCACAATGCCCCAAGTTGGCCCGGATTCACGAGATTTCACCGGGTCAACTCGTGGAGTAGCTGTCCTACCAGCTTGGCCCGTTTGGGTCCCGCATCAAGTGCCCTAAGAGACCGTACGATCTGGTTCGTACACGAGGCTGATCGGATTACCCTCAAAAAAAAAACAAGGCTGATCGGATGACAAGAATCTCAGATAGTTTTCCACTTCTCAGCAGGCTCATAGTCAGTGTGCATCATGGTGCAGAATAAATGGTTTCCAACTTTCCATTCCTGCGCTTCGTCATTTTCCTATAAAATTGTTGAGCAAGGTTGAGATGCAATAGTATAAGAACAAATCAAGTTTATAATTAAATATAAATTGTATAATGCAAGAAAAAGTTCATAGAATGCAAGTTTACCTTATCTTGTTCATTTGCCCCACTAGGATATTGAGACACTTGACTTGGTCCCATGCTGATAACCACTTGATAATAGTTCTAAAATAGATGCAACTTATGTGAGAGTAATTTTGTGATTGATATTCTCCACTCTTGTTGCGGTGACAATAATCATAGATTTTTTGGCAATATCTGGCGTCGTGTTGTTCAAATCCACAAATAGCATCTAGAATTATGGCTTCACATGCCAAGAACAAGGCCTTATCCAAATTAAAAGTGTAATTGGCAGCTCTCCGGTCACTCTATCTAGATCACCAAAGTTCTCTTTTTTGTAAGAGATCAACGTTGATGAAAACATCAACATCAACATAAGCATAAGTGACTATCCACATGGTAGTCATCGTGAAACCCTGGTTTACAAACTTAAAAAATTAAACAAAAACTCAGTTAACAAATTCACCTTGGCACATATACTTGACCTCAAATTAACTTCCATACTCTTGTTCATAGACAAATAATGACATACAGATCATCTCAAATTATCAATAAACTAAAAACTAAAAGGGAAAAATATTTTACCTTGTTGTCATTGTATCAAGCACCTTGGCTACATCGAGTTTACCATTGAGGGCAGAAAAGGGGAGGGTGTCGCCACCACCAAGAAGGTGCCACAATGGGAAAGAGAGGACATGAGTTGTGGTGGTGTCTCTCCCATGGAAAACTTGACCCCCTTTTAATTCGTCTTATAGATTCCTCCTTGGATGTCAGTAAAGTGGCGACTAGCATGTTGGCGCAGCTGGCCCAACTGTGGGCACAATCGTGAGCGCCCCAATCACCACCCTAGTCTGATTCGGTTCCATGGACATGCTTGTACAGGTGACAATGACAAACCTAGGATGAGGGTGGGATTATTTGGAGCCGATGTGAAAAATACAAAGGCGTAGGTGTAATCGTGGGAGGAGGAGTAAATGGCGGAGGTCTCGGGCAAGGACGACATGGCGGTGGTTCGGTGAACTGCCGAGAGGATACGCACGCGTGGCCCAAACTTTCCACACATGGATTTGGCAGCCCCGCACATGGTTTTGGCTATTAGGATTGTGTTTGGGACCTTAATATGGAAGGGATAAGATGTGCTTCTAGGATATCCCGAGAATTTTTTATAAAAAAAATAAAACAGTTCTAGGAGGAACTAGACATTTTTTGGTATAGTAGAAACGGAATGGCGTGAGAATTCCGAAAATTTGTCAGTGATATGGATCGAACTCCGGTCGCTAGGATGCACCAACCACGACCCAACCATTAGGTTACTGCTCCGTTCTCCGAGAACTTTTTTAGGGAGATGTGATGGAGTTTTTGGGATTGGGAGTTGGTGTTGGAGCTATGGTGGTGATTATCCGACCTACTAGTATTTGTTGGTGATGGTATCATATGGTTATTCTTGTGGGTTCAAGCGCTAAAGTAGCAAGGTGGTGTCCATGGCCGGTAAAATTAACTCTATGTCCTTTTACCCTGAATATGATGTTCCACACACTTGAATGAATGAAAACAAGTGAGACAATGAGTTGGGGCATTCGGCATGATGAGTTTTTATTTTACAATAATTGGCAACTATACTTTTTGTGTAGTGGTGTTAACATTGTCTCAGGGCAAGGCAAAAAGAATAGAAAAGAAACAAGGGCAACAAAGAAGTTACAATTTCCGTGTTGGGGGTGGTGTCAGTTTTATTGCCATACTAAAGCGAACTTAGGATATGTCCCTTTATCTTGTGCCACAAAATCTAAGCCCACCCTTACCTAGACATCTTAACATCATGATTGACAAAGAGTTTGCATACAAAACATAACTATACCAGTTTAAAATACTTTTTTTTTCTGAAGATGACAATATCGACAGATCTTATAATCAAGAAAACACATATAACATCTCTCTTGGAACAAAAATCAACACTGCATGCGAAAGTTAGCAAAACATATTGATTAAAATGTACTATGTTTCACTTGTTGGTCAAGCTAACATGATATGATTATGTAGAATGTATATGGCATGGCACATGAGGTTGGGTATGTGGTGGAGTTGGTGATGTTTTATCGTAAATTACAACATGCTTTGGTGATGGATTGGATATTGTTGTTGATGTACAACAAGAATATGGTATGCTTGGGAAGATAAGCGAAGAAAGCTCTAAGGTTTCCCTTCCTGCATTCAGAACTTATCAATTCGTCCCACGCTCATTCCAGCGGTGCTGCTCTTTTTCTTTTGATTCTTTGTGTTTCTTTTTACTTGAGCTAATTCTTTACTTGCTTTTTTTTCTTGGCTTGGTGCCAGGAATAGAATCACAGCAAGAGACAGGGCTAATGGTTGGTTCTGTCGACTATATGTAGTATGATTTTTTATATCTTCGACCTTAAGAGGCGGTTTACGAAAGAGAGAGAGAGCTCGTGGAAGTCTTGAGAAATGGAAATATCTGTCCATTTTAGTTTCCATTTCTTCCTAACATGAAACTCAAATATCACTATGCATAACACATCTAATTGGAAGTGGAATGAAGATAATGCGCTTTACTCTTTCATTTGTAGCTGGATTAATAAAAAATAGGAAAACAAATACAATTTGGATGGGTGGGAAGGGAGGTGAGAGCCACCATATTGCACAATATAGCAAAACTTTTGATTCTGAAGTAATATGTTTCACTTGTAGATATATTGAATAGGACAAGAATGCATATCATGCTTATAGAATGGTACGATGAGGGGGTGGATAAATGGGGAGTTGGTGATCTTTTAGTGTACCCAACAGCATTATGTGTTTGTGTATGATTGGACATTATCCTCCGGGCACACCAAATAGAATAATAGGTTATCGATAAATGCAATTCAAGGCAACAGAAAGATAGCTAAGGAGACACGTGTCGCCATATTTAAACTCTTTTGATTCAAATATATTATGTTTCAGTTGTTGATCATTTCAATAGTAGAACAAGATTACACAACATGTCTGTAGCATGGTGTGCAAGGGGGTAGATAATTTGGGTAACTAGTGTGGTTTTAATTTAAAAGACAACACAGTTTTTTTGGTGATGGATTGGACACCGTCGTAGAGGCCACGACAAGAAGAATAAAAAGAGAACAATGAATGCAATTGGAGAGGCGGAAGTTGAGCGGATTTGTGTCCTCCACCACATTGTGAAATTTGGCAAAGCTCTCTTGATACAAATGATGTTTAACTTTGATAGTAAAATATTACATATCATATCAATAGCATTATGTGCGAGGAGGTGGGTATGTGTGGGAGTTTATGATTTTAGTGTAAATGACAAAGGAATTTGTCGGTGATGGATTGAACATTATCGTCGATGCATGAGAAGAACAAGAAGAAGAAAAGGAGAACAACAATTGCAATTTGACAAGGAAGGAGGGGAGGTCAATGAATACATTCCTACCATCAAATTATATATGAAATTTATCAAAACACCCTTGATTCAAATGTACTTTATATGTTTCACTTGTTGACCAGGTTAATAGGAAAATATTACATAACATAACTATAGCATGGCCTTGGCAGAGTTCGTGATTTTTAGCGTAAATGACAAAATAATTGGTCATTTATGGACTGAAGATTGTCGTAGAAAATAATTTGTCATTTATGGACTGAAGATTGTCATAAAATATAATCTGTCATTTATGGACTAAAGATTGTCATAAAAAATAATCTATCATTTATGAACTGAAGATTGCCGTCGAGGCCTAACAAGAAACATAAAAATATAACAACAAATGATATATAGTGAGCGATGGCGGTGGATATGGGCGGGGACGGCGGGGTGGGGGAGGGGACGGCGGGGTGGGGGTTTGGGGAGTTGGGAACATTTTATTGTAAACGACAAATTTATTTGTCAATGGTTAGTTGGACAATGTTGCGGGTTACGACAAGAAGAATAAAAAGAGAACAAAAAATTCAATTTCCAAAGATGGAAGGGCTGGTGAGCGGGTGCCCCCTCTCCCGGCTGCACAACCTATAGGAAACAAAAATGTAGTCTCCATGTTTGAATTTGACCCCTTAATCCCATAATACTTGGCCCCTTTTCTCTCAAGTATTTCTCACAAATTCATAATTGAATTTAACCCCTTGATCCTATAATACTTTACTCGTCTTATGTCTTGAATATTTTTCTTAGTCCTACCTAAGAGACGCCGTTTGCACCACAAGTGACTTGGCCATGAGTATAGACCAAACAATCCATACATACAACCAAACACGCCCTTTCTCGCTCAACAATCGCCACACCGAGGGCTACACGGCACACCGTATACACAACTTATCTTATCACATTGGCACATGACAAACTGCTCCTACGTGGCCACCGCAAAACAACATAGATATCCTACTCCCTTACACAACACTAGTAGTAAAAGGCTTAGTGGCAGCGTTCTGAAAAGGAGGTTCATGGCTGATACCTTCGATCCGGATTACGGATGTAGTATAGCTATTTTTTCCTACTAGACCTAGGTTATCGAATCCTCAGAATGCAGAAAGTTTGGTGGAGTTACTTTAACGGACCTTCGGGAGTTTTAGAATTCTTTAGTATTTTATCGGACCAAGAGTTTGCGATCTTTTGTTGTTGTCGATTATGGAGAGAGAGAGAGAGAGAGAGAGAGAGAGAGCATGGGGCGTTCGGTTTCACCTGTAGCTGTGTAAAACATCTGATGGGAATAAAATATAATAATAAAGTACGCATGTAATTGTTAGAGCAAGATAATTATATGTGAGCAGTGCATCCATAACTGCTATCGCCTCTGCAACCACTTATAGCAATAGACTATTAGTCTTATCCATAGAAGAAAGAGAACTAATGATATGCACGGTAACATCGTCGTTAATCCTAAGTAAATACCTCACATACAGCCGTGCTATCCTTTCTATCACTAGGGTTCCCATCGTGCAGATTAGTCATTACTCATACTCCCTATACCTGGATCAATCCTCGGGGTCTTGGGTACCTGACAAGTCCTTAGATTGATTCAAGAGATGATACAATAATCATCATGTCATACAAACTAATATACGATCCCATCTATGATAAATATCATGCACAAACTATATGGCTAGGCCGAAGACCTTTGCCCAAGAAGAATTACTCACACATAGAGATGAGATCAACAATCATAACCATTATATTGGAAATCATGAGATCGATAGTAATAGTCTTACAATATCGCCAATTGGAGATGAGATCTACTATTACAAGCGGTGGATTATGGCTATGGTGGTGGATAAGGGTTTGTGAGATTGGATATAGATCTATTCCTTCGGCGGCTCTTCGATATTGTGTTTTCGTGTTCTCCTCCTCTCGTTTCTTGTCGCAAGAGGTCTCTTTATATAGGGGTCCCTTCATGAAAGTTGTTCTATTTGACCTTGCGATGTCGGTGGAAACTATATGGCCGGAAAAATATTTATGTTGTATAGTTGGTCGTTAAAGCCACTGTTTCCTCTTCACGACCCCTGGTTTTTTGGGGGTTCTTGGAAATCTCGTATCTTTGACTTTAATGTTGTGTTTCCCATAATCAAACATCACTTCCTGCGCAGGGAAAAATGGAAAGACAAAATTGCATACCCTTTGATCATTAGGCATTAGTGGCAGGATTTAGAAAGATATTTTATCAAAAGTATGAATAATATCTAGTTTAAATGTGGATGTGGATGGCTATATTTCACAGCCATCAACCTACCCAAGCTTAAACTTGATAGTCCTCGAGCCAGAAAACCAAAATCAAAAAGGAACTCAACATTTAAACTGAAATAACGAGATGATGATCTTACTCATGATAGGTAGTCTCATGTTTCCTCCACTTTATTAATCTGAAAAACTCAACATAGATAGAGTAATGTCAAGCATATCATACGGGTTTTATTGAATCCTTATAGAGCAGCAAGATTATTGTTAGCATGGATGATTCAAATGAGTAAACTCTATTCCATGTCATGTAATCAACTCATAAGCTTACTTTTGAACAATAAAGTATAATCATGTAAAATTGAGAGTGTGAGAGTTTGTCATGAAAAGCATATACACTAAAGTATCTCAATTCTCCCACATCAATAAGTCAAGACTTTTCAAGCACTACTTTTCTATTCATTGTCCTTTAAGAATTTCAGTTCTTAAGTAATTGAGAGCATGCCAAAAAAAATTAATTAGTTCATCGGACTGTGATGGACACCCATGGCATTACCAAGGTTTTTGTTCCCTTTGCATAATGATTACTCATATTAGCCAGAGGAGTGATTCCATCATGAACACATCTACACGAGGATGCCAAGAATCTTACCCATTATAGCATTGCTGCTACAAATGTTTAATCAACGTATAGCCGAAATCTATGAGTTTACCCCATGAAGATCGTTCATAGGCTAGCGGAGTTGTTGGCATCTCATGAAGTTTGACACGCATAAAGCTATATCATTCTTATGATTCACAAGTCAAACTTTGGCATGCTCACAAAAACCGCTAAACATTAATTCTATTAAACAAATCCTTTCAAAGAGAGCTATCAAGTCAATCATTATTTCCATGGTGTTGAGTGTCTCTAGAAATAAGCTTTCAAGACTAAACACTACAACACCCAATCCTTCAATTGTGAGAATTTTTCTTATTACAATTATTTAGCAAATTTTTAGGAAAGACTTGGTTAACTACAAGAGTTGGAACAAAACATACTCAACTAAATACCCATGCAAAAAAAATTACTCCAATATAAAGACTCACTCCACATATATAATATCTTAACATTTACTACTAACTAGCATGGATTTCTCAAACTTCAAAAGTGGGGAGTCATAAGGCATACCTCTCATGATTGGTTCCACTTCTCTCTTCCCCTTTTATTCATTTATTGGAAACTCTAAGTCGATCACTCTCCTACAAATATGCGAGAACCACGAGGAGAATAGAAAAAGGTAGAGGAAAAATAAAGATAAATGGAAAAATCTTTTTGTTGTTTTTTAAGAGAGGGAGTTAAAGAATAGAAAATTGGCAACAAATCTCATCTATAAAATCTCAAAAACAAATGAAAATGACTAAAGATAAAGTGTTGGGGATATCAACATGAGTGCTTATAAACTCAAACTAAAAGCATTCCTCGAAATATTTAAAATCAAACACCAAATAAAGATAATGGAGAGACTTCCCCAAGCTTAGGATTTTGCAATCCCTTCAAATCATTGTGCTGGCGGGAAAAATTTGTGGCTCCAATTCGCAAATTGAGTTGATAAATTACTAGTGGTTTATCGGAGGTTCAGGGCGAGATTATTCATACCCTTCGCAGTTCCTCCAAGTTCTTGGAAATCTTGATATGTAGCAAACCGGTTTGGTGGCTACTCCTCTTGATCAGGAACTTCTTGCTCCTCTTCTTGGTCTTCATCCTCATCCGGAATCTCCTCCTTGGGTTGATGTTGTTCAAACTGCAAATCATATAACGTCCTTTCTCGATAGAGAAAATACCATTAGGCAAAGGAGCGGGGTAGAGATGCCCAGCTCCAGCAATATGCAAGTAATAACCATCACCTCTCCTAATGATCATTCCACAAGCTTTTAAAGTAGAGAAAGCAATGCGTCTCTCACCTAGCACTGGTTGCAACTCACCTAGGTCTACGCCCAAGGCAATGGCAAGCACGGTGATGACGCCTCCACATGCGATTGTCCCTTAGATTTGGGAGGATTGATGCTCCAAGTAGCGCACAAGAATTGCGCCCAAGTTGAGTGACAAGTTGTTATTCAAAGCAGCTTTTGCGAGGACCAAGATGTCCTCCTCATTGAGTCTTGTAAACTCATTCCATGCCTACAAGGTGTTAGCAATAACATAGAACAAATAGCAGGATGATGAATATTCTTCCCCTTGTTAACTCTAGAGGTGAAACTCATTCTATTATAATAATCATCCGGGGAAGGGCGCATGCTAGCAAAAGATGCATGTAAAGCATTAAAATCATTGTTTGTTAAATTAAAATAATTGCACCATTCATCAAGTAATAATGTATAATTGTTGTTCATAAATCGGAAAGAAATGTCCTCTCATTCCCATGTTTTAACGGTGCTTTTCAAAGAACTTAAAAAATCAAGAGTTTACCGACGATAAGTAGGCACATCTTGGAATATAAAGTTTTGCAGGCCAACTCTATTGCAAAGTAAATAGAAGTCATTAGAAATACCGAGTTGATTCGATATAATGGGACAATCCCACTTGGTTGTCTTCACTTCTCGATTCTTGATATTGTTGAAGCGATCACGTTGGAGCTCATCCCTAAACCGTATTCCCATGCGGTCCTGAGCTGCAACGGCAGCGCGAGAAGAACTCGCAGTAGCACGCGCATGCGATTGGTTCCTTGTGTTCATCATCTAAAATAATAAGAAAGACAAAAATATTTTTTTGATCCAATATTAATAAACATAACATATTCCTCATCATAGCACACTAAATAATCTCCTGAAAATAATAATATTGGCAAGAGAAACATGTCAATTAGTTCAAAATAGGCCTCACCCTAGATTGATAATGACAATAGCTCGGAGATGAATTTGCAAAAAGTAATTAAAGGATCGGAGGAGAAACATACCGTAGATCACTTGTGTGCAAGGTAATCGAACGAAATTGAGTAGATATAAAGATCTCTTGAGGTGTTGAGAGAGTTTGGAGGTAGAAGAGAGAAAAAAGGATTGAAATTTTGGTGTTAGGGGTACCTTCCCGTGGAGTTTTTGTGGTCGCATGAACTATACGGCCGTAATATTTATTTCCGCATTATAGTTGGTCTGACGTCAATATTTTAGGTTTTCTTCAAAAAAAATAGGGTTTTCTCCTGGCGGCGCAAACTACATGGCCAGAACTATAAGGCCGCGATTTTTATTTCCACTGTATAGTTGGTCGTTAAGTTCTGGATACCCTGGATTAGAAATTTGATGAAGACATTAATATCTATATGATCGCAACTATACGGCCAGAATTTTTATTCCCGCCGTATAGTTGGTCATTAAACTTACAATAACTTTTGAAAACTGAAGGGGTGATGTCAAAACAACTATACCACCGAAGCTATATGGCCGGAATTTTATTCCTGCCATATAGTTGGTCGTTAGACCTTCTGGAGTCGCCAAAATTTTCCCATTTCTTCGAGAATTCTTTATTAACATGGAACTTTGTGAAACACCATGTTTTGCAGAAAAATGATAGCTTAAATTTTCGACCAACAATAGCATGTATAAGACAGGTATTTCAGTACCACCGAACTTCACCTCCTCAACTGGAGTTTTCTAGCACTCTTTATTCATCATGAAACTTAAACTAAAACTTTAAAAATTTACTCAAAACTTTATTTCACATGAGTTGCATCCTATGAAGCGCTCTTGTATGGTCATGATATTGCTCAATTAGGCCAAGTGAGTGGAACACCCACTCCAAAATAGTTGGCCCTCAAAGTAATGGCCTCCTTCTCATCATACTTGGCTTTGTTCTTCCTGGGAAAATAAACAACAAAAAGATCCCGCCAAGGCAATTGAAGCTTCACATTCCCTTCATATAGATTAATCAAAGACTTAATAGTTTTTAAGAACGGACGGCCTAATATGATAGGAGCAGTAGCATCTTCAGGCATGCCAACAATAACAAAATAAATAGGAGCAGGACAACCTTTAATGTATACTAAAGTATTCTCTTTAATGCCTATAGCCTGTTTGTAGGTAGAATCTAAATGTAATTTTAACTCGTGATTTCAAAATAGCCAAGATTTAACTTATCAAAAAGACTTTTTAGAATTGTTTAAACACTTGCACCTAAATCACAAAGTGCATCTATCTCATTAGTTCCAATTTTAATTTTAATATTAGGCTCAAATATATCATCAAGCTTAACAGGTAGTTTTTTAGCAATTTTCTTATATTCATCCTCAATCTCACATACCTTTATTGCTACCTGATTAATGAAACTTTGATACATACCTTCATCATTTCCTTCACTTACGGGAATCTTGATATTGATCCTTTTCACAAGATCTTCAACCGTGTAATTTGGTAAAGGGGCATTGATATAGTCAAGTTCTTCAGGCTCCTCCCTTTGGATTATTATCATCTTGAGGTCTTCAACCAGATTGGGCTCAGCTTTACCTGCAAATTTAGCTATAATGAGAGTTTAACTCTCGGTTATCTTATCTAGTTGTGCCTCAACAATCCTTATTCTTTCTTGGAGGGCCTGCAAATCATTCCTCAAACTCACAGATTGGTTAGAAAATTTTCCAACCATATTATCATGGTTCTCCATTATCTTAACAAGGATATTGTTTTGCGTAGTTTGTGAGTCCATAAATGACTTAAGTGATCCTTGGAGACTACCATTACTTGATCCAATATTATTATTAGAGTTACCTGCAGGGTAGAATAATGTTTTTGAAAATTTGGATTATAGTTCTTCTTCCAAGCAGAGTTATAATCATTATGAGCTATAAATTCTATTTCTTCAATATTTGATTCTAGGACAGATCTTACGTAGATTTCCTTACCGTTGACAACTAATATGACGTCATCCATCTTAGCAGCGAGTTCTTCATTTTCCTGCGGTGTGACGGAGTCCACCTTATTTGTGTTTGATCTTTCCACATGCCATTGGGCATGGTTGTCTTGCATATTGTCTAGCAGCTGCTTTGCTTCAGCAATTATTTGCCCATAAATGTTCCTCCAGCTGCATTATCAAGCATAGACCTAGACACAGGGTTACGAGCAATATAAAATAAATGGAGAATTAACCAATCTTCTATCCCATGGCTGGGACAATTTCTCATGCATTCTTTCATTCTCTCCCATGCAAGCGCTAGTGGTTTACGCTCTTCCTGTCTAAAACCAGTAATATTAGATCTTAGTTGCATAGTCTTTACAGGTGGGAAAAATTTAGTCATGAATAAAGAAGTACATTCCGCCCATGATGCAATAGTATTTTTAGGTAAAGATAGCAACCATTTTTTTGCTCTTACTCTAAGATAGAAAGGAAATAAGCGTAGTTTGATCGTATCGGGGCCAACATATTTAATGCGCATCATATCACATATTTCAGTGAAAGTGTTCAAGTGCATTGATACGTCGTAAACGTATCTATAATTTTTTATGTTCCATGCTTGTTTAGTATCTACTTTACTTTGCTTTATCTTCACTTTGAGGTATTTTTATATGTTTTCTGGGACTAACCTATTAACAAGATGCCACGATGCGGTTACTTTTTACATTGTTTTGGTTTTCAGAAAAGTCATACAATGAATATTCTCGGAATTGGACGGGACAAAAGTCAAAGTCAATATTTTACCGTGGGGAACACGGAGCCAGAAGACGATACGGAGGAGGGCCTCGAGGGGGCCACACCACCTGGCCCGTGCCTGGGGGGTGCGGCCGCCTCTGGCACCTCCTCGGCCTCCCTCTTCGCCTATAAGAAGCCCCCGATACCTAAACCCTAAGGACCCGATCAATCTTCCACGAAATAACACGTAGCCGCCGCCAGCATTGTCCCTAGATCGGGGGGATCTGAAGCTCTTCCCGGCACCCTGCCGGAGGGGAGAGATCATCCCGGAGGCCTTCTTCATCACCATGCCAGCCTTCGGTAAGATGCGTGAGTAGTTCCACCTTGGACTACGGGTCCATGTAGTAGCTAGATGGTTGTTTCTCCTCCTTTGTGCTAGCATGTTTAGATCTCGTGAGCTCCATTTATGATCAGGATCATCTATTTGTAATCATGCATGTTGTGTTTGCGGGGATCCGATGGATATTGAGATTACTATGTCAGATTGGTTAATGATTCTATCTTATTGATTCTATCATGTTTGTGTTGTTTGAGATCTTGCATGCTCTCTGTTTCTAGTAGCTATCTTGGCCAAGTAGATGCTAGTGACTCCAAGAGGGAGTATTTATGCTCGATAGTGGGTTCATGCCTCTATTTAATCCGGGGAAGTGACAAAAACCTCTAAGGTTGTAGATGTGATGTTGCTACTAGGGAGAAAACAATGATCTCTTGTTCATGGAATAAGTGGATTGTTTACTTTACACACCTTGCTTAAAGCAATTATCCGTTGCTTGCAACTTAATACTGGAGGGGGTTCGGATGATAACCTGAAGGTGGATTACTAGTCATAGATGCAGTTGGAGGGCGGTCTATGTATATTGTTGTAATGCCTAATCAAATCTCACAGGATCATGAATGTCTAGTATTGCATTGTTATGCCTTGCTCTGTACTATCAATTGCCCCGTTGTAATTTATTTACCCAACATGTTGTGTTGTTTATCTTAAGGATAACACCTCTAGTGAACTATGGACCCCGATCCAATCTTTACCCTTGATACATTTTCCACTGTTACTGTTTACTTTCAGGAAGCCACCATTACCTTCCACACCATACAGTTAATCCTTTGTTTTCAGCAAACCTGTGAGATTGACAACCTCACTATTTGTTGGGGAAAATCTTGAGTTTGTGTTGTGCAGGTTTCCAAGTTGCTAGCCACACCTTTGGGTCATTTCCTTCCTACTACTGGTTCGATAACCTTGGTTTCTTACTGAGGGAAAACTTGCTGCTGTTCTCATCATACCTTCCTCTTGGGGTGTAGCATCCCAGTTGTCTAACACCTGTAATGCTACATGTTATAATAATAAAAAGGGCCACTTCCAACATATAATTGTTGCATCATCATCATATCATGCTCATGTCATCATGTCACCTTGCATTTGAGCATCATATAAAACCCTTTCTTGTTTGGTTCTTATCTCATGTGCATGATTAATTGTAGTTGCCTCTTGATATTGTATTTGGTTCTTGATATATTGTTAAATGCCCAAGTTGAGTTGGGGGCATCTCTCTTATTGACTCCACCACCTTTTCTTTCACCACCTTATAATTCCACCACCCAACTAATCTGAGCTTGGCATTTTGTTGATTTATCTCTAGCTCATGTTGGTTGGTTGGATTCCACCCCTATTCTTTTGCTTGGCCTTGCCCACCTTTTGGGAATGCATATGAATAATGCCATATTAATATTATTGTTTTCACAAGGATAAATTTGGCATTAATTATCTTGCATGGGCCATGCAAGTGACACCTTTTATAGTATTTGGTTTTACTTGAAATTCTAAGTGGATCATCTTTCCTTTGTGCAAATCTTTTGTTGGCTTGTAGTTTTTCCTTCACCATATCATCCATCTTTTTCCCCTTTAGCTTAACCTCTTGTCCCCATGCTCCATGCACACACATGTGCTCATGAGGCATGCACAACCTAAAACCACCTCTTCTCTTGGATCTTGCTTGGTCATTATTTGGATCATGCATGGACTAAAGAAGAACCCCATCATCATGATCATCTCTCTCCATCTCTCTCTTTTTCTTGCCTTGTTCTAGTTAAGGTTTGTTTGGATCATGCATGATCAAGTAAGTACCTCTCCCTCTATCTTCCCCCTCTTAGCAAACCCTAAAACCTACCCTTGCCATCTATCCTTCCTAGATAAACCAAAAACCCTAATCTCTACCTTCCCTAAACAAAACCCTAAGCCACCCCAAACCCCATACTAGCTAAACCTAAACCCACCTAGTCTAAGCAAAACCCAAAGTACTTCCTCTCTCCCCTTCCCTCTAGCGTGCAGGCCCCACCCCAGCTATCCACCCTAGACCTATCTTGCATGCCCACATGGTCACCATGCCCTAGCTACCCCACCCCAAAACTACCCCTAGCCGAGCCGGCCCTCTTCCTCCCTTCTCTCCCTGCCCTAGGGGCCCCCTTCACACCTGCCTCCCCGAGCCCTCTCCAACCTAGCCTGGACCCGCTCAACCACCAGCTACCCTGCCCTGGTTCACGTGAGGGAGGGAAAAAGGGACCCCGACGCCACCCTGGCCAGCTTCCCCTCCCCCACGCAACCCTCCTGCCCCCCTCGTTCTTATCCTCCCTCACCCCTCTCTGCCTCGCCAGATCCCTCCCCCAGAGCCGCTCCCTTCCTCCCCTTTTCTCTCCCGACGACGCCCCGGCCACACCGTCGTTTTCTCTCTCGAGCACCGCAACCAGGAGGCGGGCGTGGAGCTAAGGCTGTCGGGGAAGATCGTGGAGAGTCTCTGCTTCGTTCTGTGCACGGAGCCGAGGAGGAGGAGCCCCAGGCCGATCTAACCGCCGACGTACCGACGCCAAACCCTAATCGCCGGTGCGCCAGCCTCGCCGCCGGACGTGACCTCCCCAAGCCTCGCCGACCACACCATCAGCCTCGCGGTAAGCCACCGATCCTCCCAGACATGCGCCGGCTCTGCTTCGCTTCCTGTCGGCGGCGGGCGTTTCGTCAAGCACGTTCCGTGCACCGGCGGCCACGCGCGTCCGCTAGCTTCCGCGCCGTCTAGGGGTTCATATAGTCCGCGTCCGACCTCCAGACACACGCCCCAACCTACCGCAGCGGTACCCGCCTCCATGGCGCCTGGTCGCGAAGTTCGAGCCCCCGCAGCTCGCTGTCATGGACGCAGATGCCTGGCGACAGAGGTTCAGGGAAGAGGAACAGGGCTCTGATGTCCTTTTTCTATAAAACCCCCTCCACTTTGTTTTCCTCAACTGCTGCCCAGCCTGTGCCCACAGCCGTCTGTGGTCATCTTCTATAGGCTCGAGTATGGGCTTATTAACCCGCGGTCCCATAGCACCCCCCCTCCTGTTAGCCTCTGCCGTCTCTCCCTGGCACGTGGGCCCGCGAGCCTCCGACCCCACCAGTCGATGGTGCATCACCAAGGAGAAAAAAGTTTGTTTATGTTTGGTCTCATGTTGTTGGCCCCATTGTTCAGCGGCTGTGGCTAGGTTAGTCCGGGTATGAAAAGGTTTTCTGCCTTCCTGTTCTTCATTTAATCTTTTTCAAATTGGTTTAAAATTCAAATTCAAATCTGTTTTCAAATAACTTTCAAAATATAAATCCAAATTTGACAAATAATATATGTTTGGATATCAGAAAAATGAGAGGATTCCAAATATGCCATCCATATTGCCTTTTGCACAATTTAAATTCCAAGTTTACTTAAATTACACTAATTTCCACTAGAATTTAAATAATCAACAACTTTTGTTTTATAATTCCAAATTTGGCAAATGATATGTCTAAAATGATCAGCTCGACGAGACCTTTCTGTTTATGCCATCCATGACTTTAATTGCAGCATGCATCATATAAAAATATAGTGTTCAGCAACTGTTATGGCAACAAATGTGATTCCAAAACCCCATTAAAATGTTATTACTTGTACTCCACACCTCACCATGCCATGCTACCTTATTGCCATGTAAATTGTGCATCATTCATCATGGCATGATTGTTTGCTTGACGCATCTTATTCATATGCTTGTGCTCTATATTCATGTTGGCCTTGTTTGTTTGGTTTTTCTCGGATAGACACGAAAGGTGGGTTATATCAAGAGAACCAGGAGCACTACCCAGATCCGTCCCTCGCTTCAACTGAGTTGACAGGCAAGCACTTCCACATGCTTGCATACATACAGTACCTATTGCCTCTATCTTATTCTTGCATCATCGAGTCGCGATTGCATTAAATTGAATCCCAAGTATGCATAGCCTTTACTTTTAAACCCCACCAAGCTTGTTCCCCATCCCATGAGCCATTACTATAGGAGTTGTTTGAGCCATGCGAGTCGTAGAACATCATGTGTAGGGTATGTGAGCGTCTGTTGGATAATGAGGTACCTAAACAACTTAACCTGAGTAGTTCTGGGATAACTAAAGAAAGTGGCACCGGTGAGCAACATCTGCTATTTGGTTTTTCCTGCTCACTTGTGTCCCGTAAGACCCCGAGTACTTGATTCCTGTTCCTTGATTTATCAAGGCTATCCACATCCGGAGGTATATGGGACCCCCGAGCCGAGCTTGATTCCTTATTTCTTGGGGCCACAAACTAGTTTGAGGTTTTATTTACTATCCTGTACTTATGCCATGCTACTTTCAGATTTAAATTGTGCGAGGGCACCTTTGCATCGTTAGGACCGGGACACGTTTACGTTATCGACAAGCCCAGCCACACTTTCGGGTTCCTGTCGTTTACCGTCCACCCAAACCTTGAGTCCGCTCGAGTCGCCTATCTCCGTTGGGATCTACTTAAGGGTGGCCTCAAATATTTCTCAATTCTATGATTGTTCACCGTGAAAGCCTCGTTGGGTTTTGATTTGGTTTTTCCGAGGTTGATCGAGCGTGTTGCTATTGGTGCACCCGGCCGGTAAAACTTTCTCAAAGCCGTGTCCATGGATATGGACGACTTGGAGCACAGCTCGATCATAGACAAGCATAACTAAAGTACCGCTTAATCGACTAAGTAATTTGACTAGTAAATAGTGCAACACTCATGGAATGGGTAATAAAATTGCCAACGGATGGGGGTTGTTCGTCCGCTTCCTTGTTGGTAGCGAGGAGGAGGATGGATCTGATGAGATTACCATTATAATCGTTGTTCTAAATTCACGGACATCCGCCTATCATTGGTTAGGCGGATGGTTAGCGCTTATCTCGTAGAACTGCTAGGGTTTATCTTTTGCTGCAATTCGTCACCCTGTGTTGTGTCCCTTTAGAGGCATTAAGACTTGCTGAGTACCCTTAGGGTCTCACACGATAAATTCTTGATTCAGATGAACCGGTACCTTCACAGGATCTGACATCGGTGGAAGAAGCCAAGATGTGGGCAACGATCGCTCGGTGTAGAGATTCCGAACGGGATCCGTGAGACCTGTAGTTGGGATGTGCTTATTTCTAAGGCATCTTATGCCGATTTGCTTCTTATCCGCATCGATTTTGTTTGCCGCTCGCATGATACTCTAATGTGTGTTGTATGAGGAAGTATCCTAAAATATAAATCTATCTAGGTCATTTGAATCTTGCCGTATGGCGTTGCTATATTTCCTTTCTTTCTAGATGGTATGGCTCGATGTACTCTTGTATGGTGGCTTGCGATATACCCACTTGTGTGTAGTTGATCCTTCGCCGCCGACACGCTGTATAGGTCCCGTTGAGAGGGTAGTGGTTGGGACGTCTGAAAGGACTACCGTGAGTGGCTTTTGGGGCCCCACATTATTTCAACCACTACCACTCATCCAGGCTTGTATCTAGGAGCGTAATTCACCGAGGTAGTTACAATTGGTATCAGAGCCATCCCGACCTTCAGGGTTTCAGCCAAACGGTCGTTGTCAGTCTAGCAAATATTTTGGTAGTTATGTATATTAGGGAAAAACAAAACGCGAGAGTAGGACTGCTTCCACTTTTCTTATTACCCTCCCACCCACCCTTTTCTGGTAAGGAAGTGCAACGTTTTCAATTCTTTTCTCAAAGTTCAAACTAGGATTCACGTGTTCTGGGTTTCCGTAGTACCATAGGTTGTGTGTGTGTGTGTGTGTGTAATCCCTTATCTATCTGTTGCGTCCAAGTTGTTATCTTATCTGCCTTTGGTTATCAACTGTTGGTACATTCCATACCGACAGGCTTTTGCAAACCGACGCAATCTATCTTCCTCTTTGTATCCGACGCTATCTTGTTTGGGGTGTTCGTTTCCGTAGTTACCAATCTTTAGGTTTCGTCGTGAGAAGAAGGGGTTAGGATATGTGTTCCACTTGTTCATGTGCGGAGTAATGATTTGAGTGCGGGATGGAGTCGCGACCATACCACTACTTTTATCATTCGCTTTTGTATATTGAATCGGTAGAGTCACTAATCTTGATTCGTTAAGTAATTTTGCGCATCTATTGGTATTCTAATGCCGAAATTTGTGGAAATTTTTTTCTTTGATATATTTGTGTACCACACTCCTTTTCAGTCGTGTGCGATATGCTTAATATCTTTGAGGTGCTATGAACTTTGTTGATATTTTAATATCATCTCAGTAAATTGTGTCCTTTAATCTTGGTTAATTCCATCTTAGTACTATTTTGGATTTATCATCTTCCATTATAGTACTGACTTGAGTTTTATATCAATGACAGGATGGCTCCCCCACGCCGGTCCGAGGAGGACATACCTCCGGAACTGGGCTCAGCGCTGTCAAACATTGCTAATGCTTTGGCAGCCATGCAAGAGAACCAGCAGCGCTTTGAGGAGAGCGTCAGAAGGAATGAGTTTGCTCCACTTCCTCCACCTCCCAAGCGTGGAGACATCAAGAGCTTCCTCAAGTTCAACCTCGCCGCTTGATGTGTCCGACCGACCTCTGACGCGGATGATTGGCGTGAGATCTCAAGGTTGCTCGAGACCGCTGATGTTCCGAGTGGAGTGGGTCAAGTGTGCTACCCACCTTCTCAAGGGAGATGCAGCTCTTTGGTGGGAGAACTACTTGAAGGCAAGCCGACCGGGTTCCAGCCTACTTGGGAGAGGTTCACTGAGCTTTCAAAGAACAGTTTCTCTCGAGATTGTGATGGAAAGGATGAAGGAGGCTTTCCTCAACCTCAAGCAGGAAATGATAACGCCAACACCTACATCAGAACTTCATGAATCTATCCGTTATGGTGGTGATGAGGTATCCGATGACAAGAAGAAGCGTAAAAGGTTCTGCAAGGGCTCAATGCGTCGATCAAGTATGCAATCACACATGCAAGACCGCAACCTTCCCGAACTACAGACACAACACTGCAAGAGGAGGCAAGGCAAATGTTTGAGGAGTCCAAGAAACACAACAGGATGCATCAAGCTCTGCAGCTATGGCAGCTCCTTCTAAGCGGCGTGTCCGGGTTCCTAACACCCCACCGCCTCCCGGCTCCACCAAGACCTCGAGTTTCACGTCAAGGCCACCAAACTTCACCATCGGCTCCTGTGGGCTACAACAACCATTACCTCGAGCGCTGGCGGAGTCCTCGCTACTCGCTCCACGCCCACACGGGGCTTGTTTCACATGTGGAGATCATGGACATCCCAACTGAATCGCCCAATGAAGAACAAAGCTCTCCTCCACCCCCGCCAAGATCTCGCACAAGCTCTCCTTCGTTCGTGCACCACCGGGCTCTCAACATCAACACTAAGCCCGGGTTCGGTTGTTCGCGCCAATCGCTAACGCCTCTCAAGCCGAGCTCGCACTGGAGTTGTAATGGGTATGCTATCCGTTAACTCAGCCCCCTGACGAGTTCTCTTTGATTCGTGCATCGCATTCTTTTGTGTCACACAAGTTTGCAAAAGAATGAGTTAGTCTTGGTTCCTCTCTCTAAGCGGTTGGTGGTACAATCCGGTTCAAACATGAGGGTCGAGCATATCAGCCATGGCAATCGATTGAGATTGGTGGTTCTTCATTCTTGGCTTCTTTGATTGTTCGGCAACTCGACATTGATGTCATCTTGGGCATGGATTGGTTGACAAGAATGCAGCTGTGATTGATTGTGCAACGCCGTTGTCTCTCAAGATTCCTCAAGGCCATATAGTCTTTTCTCCAAGTCCGACTCCTGCCGTCCAGCTCTTTTCCTTGGCAACTCAATGATGATGCTATGGAAGCTATTCAGAGGGTACCAGGGTCCGTGAGTTCCCATGTCTTTCCCAAGAGTTGCTGTATGCCTCGGATCGCGAGGTTGAATTCGTGATTGAGCTTGAACTCGAACGGCTCCTATCTCTAAGCGGCCATATAAAATGGGTCCTTCCGAGTTGGTCAACTCAAACGACAACTTGATGAACAAGAGAAGTTGGGTTTCATTCAACACAACACTTCTTCTTGGGGTAGTCCAACAATCTTTGTGAAGAAGCGTGATGTAACCGATAGGCTATGTGTTGACTACCGGGCTCTAAATGCTAAAACCATCAAGAACAAATATCCTCCCTCGGATAAATGATCTTTTGATCACCGGCAGAGCCGTGGTGTTCTCTAAGCTGGACTTGAGAAGTGGTTATCACCAAATCAAAATTCGCAAAGAAGATGTGCCCAAAACAGCTTTCACCACTCGCTATGGCCTGTATGAGTACACGGTCATGTCTTTCGGTCTCACCAACGCACTGCTACCTTCTCGAGGCGAACTCCGCTTTCATGGAGTACCTTGATAAGTTTGTCGTGGTATATCCGGATGACATTCGTCTATTCCAAGTCTAAGGAGGAGATGAAGAACACCGGTGTGTCCTGAACAAGCTTCGGAGAACCGCCAGGTATGCAAAGTTCTCAAAGTGTGAGTTTTGGCTGCTCAAGTAACATACAGGTCATGTTATCTCCGAAGGGCATTGCAGTCAACCCGAAACCGTGAAGACAATAGTTGAATGGCTTCCTCCGCTAATGTCAAGGAAGTGCGGAGTTTTCTCGCTTGGCTAGCTATTGCCGTCGCTTGTCCGAACTTCTCAAGATAGCAAAGCCTCTTACCGATCTCCTCAAGAAAGGCAAGAAGTACTGTGGACTCGCTTGTCAAGAAAGTTTTGAGACACTCAAAGAGAAGCTCACTTCCACACCAGTCTTGGTTCCTCCGGATACATCTAAGCCTTTCCAGATATTCTGTGGACGCCTCTTTGCAAGGATTGGGTGCGGTCCTTATGCAAGAGAAACAGTGGTTGCTTATGCCTCTCGCCGCTTGAAGACGCATGAAATCAACTATCCCACACATGACCTCGAGCTAGCAGCTTGTCTTTGCGTTGAAGCTATGGAGGCACTACTTGCTTGGTAACCGCTAGAGATCTTCTCGGACCACAAGAGTTTGAAGTATATCTTCACTCACTGATCTCAACCTTCGCAGAGGAGATGGATTGAAGCAATCAATGACTTTGATGTGACCATCAACTACACTCCGTGCAAAGCAAATGTCATGGCGATGCGCTTAGTCAGAAGCTTATGTCAACAACCTCATGGTGGAAGAGCAGCAGCCTCTTGTGCGAGGAATTCCGCCACCAACCTTGAAGTTGTGGAACAAGGGCATCTCCGAACCTTCCGCTACTCCTCTCTTGGAAGAACAGATTCGCTCGTCGACTTGGTGATCCGCACCAAAAAGCTCATCGCTAAGCTTGACCTTCCGAAGTATGAGTCCTTCCATGTTGATGATCAAGGCACGCTCTTCTTTGAACACCGGATGTTTGTTCCAAACTACCCGGGTCTAAGAGACCAAGTTCTCAAGGAGGCACATGATTCGGTTCTTTCTATCCATCCTGGCAGCACAAAGATGTACATGGACTTGAAAACACAATACTGGTGGCCTGGGTTGAAACGGTATTGCGCCAAGTATGTCTCAGAATGTGATGTCTGCCGCAGAGTGAAGGCTGTTCATCAGAAACCATTTGGTCTGCTACAACCATTGAAACCTCCGGAATGGAAATGGGAGAAAGTAGAGATGGACTTCATCACTGGCTTTCCAAGGTCACAGAAGGGCAACAATGCAATTTTTGTTGTCATCGACAGACTTTCTAAAGTGGCTCATTTCTTCCCAGTCAAAGAAACAATTTCTGGAATTCAGTTGGCTGAGCTCTATATCAACAGGATTGTCTCTTTGTATGGGGTTCCACTTGAAATCAGTTCAGACCGTGGGAGCATCTTCACCTCAAAGTTCGGGAGAGTTTCCAAAAGCTTTGGGAACAAAGTTGAACTTCAAAGACTGCTACCACCCTCGACCGCAAGGACAAGTGGAGAGAATCAATCGATTCTCGAGGATATGCTTAGAGCTTGCCATCTCTTTTGGCATGAAGTGGAGGAATGTCTTCCATATGCTGAATTCTCCTACAACAACAGCTTCGAAGAGTCTCAAGATGGCACCATTCGAGGCTCTCTATGGTCGCAAGTGCGTAACTCCGATTGGTTGGTCGTGTAGGAGAAAGAATATGGTTTGGCCCCGACATTGTAACCCAAGCGGAGGAGAAGGTGCATATCATTCGAGAACTCAAGATTGCTCGTAGTCGTCGTAAGAGCAACTATGACAGAAGCACGGATATGGTATATGCCCTCGTGATCTCGCTACCTTCGTGTCACTCCCATGAGAGGAACACACCGCCTTTGGATCAAAGGAAAGTTGGCTCCTAGATACATCGGTCCTTTCAAGATACGTAGAAGAGGAGAAGTTGCTTATGCACCGGAGCTCCTAAAACTCAAAGTCCATGATGTTTTCCACATCTCAGCTCAAGAAGTGCTTCAAAGACCCCGGCAGGACCGTGGATCATGAGCTAATCGACCTCCAAGAAGATCTGTCTTATCAAGAACACCCCACCAAAATACTTGAGACCGCAGAACGAAGGACTCGCAACAAGTCCATCAAGTTCTGCAAGGTGCAGTGGTCACACCATTCGCTGATGAAGCCACATGGGAGCGTGAAGATGAACTCCGTACAACCATCCTTCTCTTTTGTATCTTCTTCTTCTTCCTAGAATCTCGTAGATTCCTGCTTAGTGGGAGAGTTGTAGCATCCCAGTTGTCTAACACCTGTAATGCTACATGTTATAATAATAAAAAGGGCCACTTCCAACATATAATTGTTGCATCATCATCATATCATGCTCATGTCATCATGTCACCTTGCATTTGAGCATCATATAAAACCCTTTCTTGTTTGGTTCTTATCTCATGTGCATGATTAATTGTAGTTGCCTCTTGATATTGTATTTGGTTCTTGATATATTGTTAAATGCCCAAGTTGAGTTGGGGGCATCTCTCTTATTGACTCCACCACCTTTTGTTTCACCACCTTATAATTCCACCACCCAACTAATCTGAGCTTGGCATTTTGTTGATTTATCTCTAGCTCATGTTGGTTGGTTGGATTCCACCCCTATTCTTTTGCTTGGCCTTGCCCACCTTTTGGGAATGCATATGAATAATGCCATATTAATATTATTGTTTTCACAAGGATAAATTTGGCATTAATTATCTTGCATGGGCCATGCAAGTGACACCTTTTATAGTATTTGGTTTTACTTGAAATTCTAAGTGGATCATCTTTCCTTTGTGCAAATCTTTTGTTGGCTTGTAGTTTTTCCTTCACCATATCATCCATCTTTTTCCCCTTTAGCTTAACCTCTTGTCCCCATGCTCCATGCACACACATGTGCTCATGAGGCATGCACAACCTAAAACCACCTCTTCTCTTGGATCTTGCTTGGTCATTATTTGGATCATGCATGGACTAAAGAAGAACCCCATCATCATGATCATCTCTCTCTCCATCTCTCTCTTTTTCTTGCCTTGTTCTAGTTAAGGTTTGTTTGGAGCATGCATGATCAAGTAAGTACCTCTCCCTCTATCTTCCCCCTCTTAGCAAACCCTAAAACCTACCCTTGCCATCTATCCTTCCTAGATAAACCAAAAACCCTAATCTCTACCTTCCCTAAACAAAACCCTAAGCCACCCCAAACCCCATACTAGCTAAACCTAAACCCACCTAGTCTAAGCAAAACCCAAAGTACTTCCTCTCTCCCCTTCCCTCTAGCGTGCAGGCCCCACCCCAGCTATCCACCCTAGACCTATCTTGCATGCCCACATGGTCACCATGCCCTAGCTACCCCACCCCAAAACTACCCCTAGCCGAGCCGGCTCTCTTCCTCCCTTCTCTCCCTGCCCTAGGGGCCCCCTTCACACCTGCCTCCCCGAGCCCCTTCCAACCTAGCTCGACCCGCTCAACCACCAGCCTACCTCTCGGTTCACGTGAGGGAGGAAAAGGGACCCCGACGCCACCTCCTCGCCGCCTCTCCCCATCAGAACACCCTCGATCGGACCTATGCAAGTTTGAGCAAAATTCGCCAAACCCGCATAGAAACGATTCAAAGGTGCCCACCAGCACTTTCGCGGGTGGAAACGGCATAACATTACACAACAGTCCTCGATGGGACCCACAGAACAGATATATATAACAGCGACTCAAAGAGTCAAGAATACAGATATATTATACAAAGATCCAAATCACCTTGAAAACAGTAGAGCGTCCGACTACGGACAAGATGCAAATGGGGCTAAGAGCCCTGAAGAATAACCAATGGCGTCCATAACCCTGCCCAAAGCCGGAAGGGTAACCCCGCTAACGACGTCGATCTCAAACCGCTTAAACAAAAAGGGTGCCGACAAAGGGCAAAGGAAAAGAAGGAGCGCCAAGATCGAGGCCAGACACGGCGAGGCTAGAATTCGCCCTCGCCACATAGGTATGGATCAAGGCAGCGGCAGATGCACTAAACAACCTATAGAGACTGATACAATCAAGGCCAAATGTAGAGGGGTAAGAAAGACCTATTCGATCCAACCTGATACTATCATCAAACAAACCCATCCTGGCGTTCCCCTCGAGACCAAACGAGGAAGTCAACCGAGGAACTCACATTGGCAATTTTATTTATTCAAGTATAGTTGCGACTTTACTAGTCGATTTAGATAATCGCCCCGATAAAGTAAGCAGTGGGCACTTTAGTTAACCATTCCGTTATAGTGGCAGCACTTACTAGTCGACATGCTAACATGAGATAACCCATAAACCCAAAGAAGCTTGGTACTTTTATTCAAATTTCCGCTAGAAGTTGCCATACTTACTAGTCAGTACAACGGCCGCCGACAACCAAACAAGCAATTGTGGGCGTATTAATTAGCCATTCCATTATAGTGAAGCTGATTACTAGTCATTATAAGTCAAATTTATAGCAGTAAACTTTAGTTATGCTTGTCTATGATCGAGATATCGTCCAAGTCGCCCATATCCATGACACGGCTTTCGAAAGTTTTACCCGGGGTGCACCAATAGCAACACACGCCGATCAACCTCGAAAACCAAATCAAAACCCAACGAGGCTTTCACGACGAACAATCACAGATTCAGAAATATTTCGTGGGCCACCCTTAAGTAGAATCCGAACGGAGTAAGCAAGCTCGAGACGGCCTCAAGGTTATGGGGACGGTGTGAACGATCGGGAACCCGAAGTGTGGCTGGGCTTGTCGACACATGAATCGCCATGATCCTAACAGACAAAGGTGCTCCTCGCACAATTTAAATACGTAAAGTAGCATGGCATAAGCAGATCGTAAATAAAACCTCAAACTAGTTTGTGGCCCCAAGAAATAAGATGAATCAAGCTCGCTCGTGGGGGTCCCATATACCTCCGGATGTGGATAGCGCATAAAAATCAAGGAACAGTATCAAGTACTGGGTCTTACGGGACACAAGTATGCTCGAAACCAAATATTATCTATCACCCACCGATGCCTCTGCTTATTTCAATTTTAGTTGTTAAACAGAAATTAAAGTGACGATAAGTAAAACTAGACTCATTTCCAACATCAACATGCGGCAATACATCAGCAACTGTGGCATATGACGACACACATCAGCACTTGAGCAAGCAACTACGACGCGCAGGTCCAATTATCTACCAAACAACAGGTAATAGGATGTGTCCAAGGCAATATAGGGCTGCACGGTAATCACAGGTACGGAAAACTAAAGCATCGCAACACAGATAGCAATAGATCAACAGGAGGGAATAAATACTATAAAAGTAAGATAGGTAGAAAGGGGGAGATGCTCGCCTGAAAACATTGTCGAAGGTTCAACCGAAGATCGGGACGAAGCTCACATCAACTCATCGGCCTTATCCGCGAAGAAGCAAACCACTAGAATAAACACCGGATGCAATATTTAATTCAACGGCAGAAGATCGGCATGATGCATGTATGATGCAGGGCATGGCAAAGGGGCGATGCAATTAGGTCATGTTAAGCGGAACCGGGGTCCCGACAATTAATTAGATGGTGCAAGTTATTTAGATACCCCGCATTTTACATGTTGTTATAACAAGGCAAGATAAGATACCGGTTCGCTACACAAGTTTAAATGAGGCCAATATAAGGCTAGATTTGCCCGCATATGGGCCCCATATTTAATTATTAGATGAATCGGCATAAGGCCCCCAAACCAATGATATGCATGCGAGATGACAATGTAATTATGCAACAAGTTGTTATTATGTTATAAAATAGGGTTCGGGGGAAAAGGGGTCACACATCAGAGGGGGCTCGACGATCTTGGGGTTCCGGGATTCGGGGTTCGACAGGTCCGTGGTTCGGCGCCCGCTCGCATCGGGTAGGTCTTGGCGCATCCGGTGCGGGACTTGGGGTCATGTAGACGGTCGTATGCTCAGTGGGGATGTTCTTTGTCCGGTGAAGCACTTGCCGTTTACTTGCCCACGCCGACGCCTTGGTTTCTCGATGGAGAACTTGGTGTCGTGTCGGGTTCTCGCTTTGCCGCCGCCGGTCTTCGGGATCGGGTCCGGGAAGAAGATCTTGGCATCGGATGGTCCTTGTCGGAGTTCTTGTCGCGCCGGGGTCTTCGGATCGGGCTCCGGGATCTCGGCCATAGATCCGGTGGACTTGGCGTTCCGAGTTCTCGGCGAGAGCGTCCTTCGGACTTCGGGAAGTAGCACTCGACGGTCCGGGGTGGAGATCTCGGTGTTCGCGTCGAAGGTCTCGTTGCATCCGTGAAGGAGTACACGAAGATGCCGGGTTCGCACTTGGTTCCGGATGGCGATCTTGTCGACTAAACGTCTTTTAAACAGTACCTCCCGAATCCCTGTACTTAACGGCTTTCACGACCAACAACGGAACAAAGGCAACATATACACGCACCCATGGTGCTGCTCGACACACACGGGCGACCAACGAGGCCGACGCGGACGGGCGAAATGGGCCAAGCGGACCTGGCCAGAGGCGCGGATGGCGAGGAGCCGAGGGGAGCGGTGCTGGGCCGCGCGAGGGCGGGCGGAGACGGGCGGCGGACGACGGGCCGGGCGCGGCGCAGGAGGCGGGAGACGCGCCGGCCAGCGGCGGCGGGCGCCGCGGAGGCGAGGCAGACGGGACGCGCCGCCGGCTGGGAGCATGCGGCCGGGCGGTGGCGCAGCGAGCTGGAGGCGGGCTCAGCGGCGGCGAGGCGCACGCACGGAGCGGCGGACGCGGCAGGCTTGGCCGACGGAGGGAGGCGACGAGTTTGGGGCGCTGGGGCCGGCGGCGTGGCGAGGCCGAGGAGCGGTGGCCGGAGGGGGATGGAGGCGCCAGTGAGGGAGGGACGACCATGTGAGGGAGGCTTGGGGACGGGGTGGAGCTCGGCGAGAGAGAGGGGGCCGGAGGCGGCGCGGAGAGGGAGGCGAGGCGGCTCGGTGCCAAGCCAAGCGAGAGGGAGCGGAGGGCGGCTGGCCTGGGCAAGCAAGGGGTGCCAGAGAGGCATGGGAGGAAGAGGGAGAAGGGAGAGGTTGGGGAGAGGACTGGTCGGCGCTGTTGGTGGGGGCAGGGTGGGGCCAGTGGTGGGGCCACAAGGTGGGGGTGTGTCTGCGTGGGGACACGTGGGGTCAAGTGTGTGTTGTGTTTTGGGCTGGTAGGGGAGTGCTGAGTGTAAGGGGAGAGAGAGGTTAGGACAAGTGGCAGTCGGTTGGGTGAGGGATAGGGAGAGGTTGAGGTGGCAGCTGTGATAGGTAGGAGTGATGTGGAGGTGGGTAGAAAGTTGGGTAGGAATAGGATTAGAGGCGATGGGTGGACCGCTTATGTTCTGGGGTGGTCGTTGAATTGGTCGGCCCGCTCGACGCCCCACTAAAATAATTATAATTTTTATTTGTTTTCGAACGAATCTTTTGCAACCCGATAACAGACAAAACAAAAATAGTCCGGCGACCCGGCTTCCGGTGTTTGAATAAGATGGGCGTTTAGAAACAAAGACGGGTTTTGCAAACATAGTTTTGGCAAAGAATGCACGATGATGACGATGCAATGCACAAATTCAACGCGATTTTCTAGTAGTGGTTTTGCGGGATGCCACAATTCGACACCACTAACAATTGGATCTCGCCCTCGAGATCCGCCTCATGGTACCGGAAGGAAGGTCGGCGATCTGCGTCTTCTCGCTTTGTGTAGATCCTCGCGACACCACTGACGAGGGTTCATCCTCCAACTTGAAATCTGCGACACCACCAACAAAGGGTCGTTGCTCCTGATCGTCGCGAGAGCACTCCGGGAACAAAAGGTCGAAGGTAGAGGTATCGCAAATAAAGCCACCCCTAACTTCCGTTAGAAGAGGGAAAAGTTACATTGATCCACCAGTTCGATGTACAGGCTAACAAGAGAGTAGGTGATCACCCATCCCGACCCAACTATCAACTCTATACATGGGTAGGAGAATCAGCAACTCAACTCTCGAGATATAGACCAAGATCTTCATCGGTGGTATCCGAACAAGGAATGCCGCCAGAGAAATCGTAGGAAAACACAATGATTAGGTTCTGCGATGGTTCCATTGGCATGAACAACACATGCTCAAGGTTAACCCCAACTTCACCAAAGCTCGTCCTTCTCATATGTTTTTCAACGTCACTGATATCCAGCAAGGAACACATCCGGATAAAGAGCTCAAGAACAAAAGATCAGATGAAGGGTACAACAGACAAGTTGCAGATTGATGATCGTAGCACCTCGCTACAAAAGGGATAAACGAAACCCTAAAGGTACGAAAAACCCAACCACGAGAATTCTCGGACTCAAGAAGGAGATGAGAGCGGATTCAAAACGCTACGAGGTAAGAGGAGAATAGCAGAGGGTAAGGAGTAAAATCAGACCTAATCGTAACTATCCAACCGATTTTCAAAAATAGTTTTGACACTCTACTTGACCGTTAGCTAGGTTATCCTACAGTTGGACTTGTGGGGTATCGCAATGGCCGAGCTCGATACCACTCAGAACACCTCGAATCGGACCTATGCAAGTTTGAGTAAAATTCGCCAAACCCGATAGAAACGATTCAAAGGTGCTCACCAGCACTTTCGCATGGTGGAAAACGAAGTAATAACATTACACAACAGTCCTCGATGGGACCCACAGAACAGATATATATAACAGCGGCTCAAAGAGTCAAGAATACAGGTATATTATACAAAGATCCAAATCACCTTGAAAACGGTAGAGCGTCCGACTACGGACAAGAAGCAAATGGGGCTAAGAGCCTCAAGAATAACCAATGGCGTCCATAACCCCTGCCCAGCAAGCCGGAAGGGTAACCTGCTAACGACGTCGATCTCAAACCTGCTTAAACAAAAGGTGCCGACAAAGGGCAAAGGAAAAAGAAGGAGCGTCGATCGAGGCCAAGACACGGCGAGGCTAGAATTGCGGTCCTCGCCTACATAGGTATGGTGGATCGGGCGGCAAAGATGCACTAAACAACCTATAGAGACTCGATACAATCAAGGCGTCAAACAGAGAGGGTAAGAAAGACCTATTCGGATCCAACGATACTATCATCAAACAAACCTATCTGGCGTTTCCCCTCGAGACCAAACGAGAAGTCAACCGAGGAACTCACACGATTGGCAATTTTATTTATTCATTATAGTTGCACTTTACTAGTCGATTTAGATAATCGTCCCGATAAAAGTAAGCAAGCACTTTAGTTAACCATTCCGTTATAGTGGCAACTTACTAGTCGACATGCTAACATGAGATAACCCATAAACCCAAAGCAGCTGGTACTTTTATTCAGCCAATTCCGCTAGAAGTTGCCATACTTACTAGTCAGTACAACGTCGCCAAATGACAACCAAACAAGCAATTGTGGGCAGTATTAATTAGCCATTCCATTATAGTGAAGCTGATTACTAGTCATTATAAGTCAAATTTATAGCAGTAAACTTTAGTTATGCTTGTCTATGATCGAGATATCGGCTCCAAGTCGCCCATATCCGCGACACGGCTTTGAAAGTTTTACCCGCCGGGTGCACCAATAGCAACACACGCCGATCAACCTCGAAAACCAAATCAAAACCCAACGAGGCTTTCACGATAACAATCACAGGATTCAGAAATATTTCAGGGGCCACCTTAAGTAGAATCCATAGCGAGTAAGCAAGCTCGACGGCCTCAAGGTTATGGGGACGGCTGTGAACGATCGGGAACCCAAGTGTGGCTGGGCTTGTCGACATCATGAATCGTGCCATGATCCTAACAAGACAAAGGTGCTCCTCGCACAATTTAAATACAGAAAGTAGCATGGCATAAGTACAGGATCGTAAATAAAACCTCAAACTAGTTTGTGGCCCCAAGAAATAAGATCAATCAAGCTCGCCTCGGGGTCCCATATACCTCCCGGATGTGGATAGCGCGAAAAATCAAGGAACAAGTATCAAGTACTGGGTCTTACGGACACAAGTATGCTCGAACCAAATATTATCTATCACCCACCGATGCCTCTGCTTATTTCAATTTTAGTTGTTAAACAGAAATTAAAGTGACGATAAGTAAAACTAGACTCATTTCCAACATCAACATGCGGCAATACATCAGCAACTGTGGCATATGAAGACACACATCAGCACTTGAGCAAGCAACTACGACGCGCAGATCCAACTATCTACCAAACAACAGGTAATAGGATGTGTCCAAGGCAATATAGGGCTGCACGGTAATCACAGGTACGGAAAACTAAAGCATCACAACACAGATAGCAATAGATCAACAGGAGGGAATAAATACTATAAAAGTAAGATAGGTAGAAAGGGGGAGATGCTCGCCTGAAAACATTGTCGAAGGTTCAACCGAAGATCGGGACGAAGCTCACATCAACTCATCGGCCTTATCCGCGAAGAAGCAAACCACTAGAATAAACACCGGATGCAATATTTAATTCAACGGCAGAAGATCGGCATGATGCATGTATGATGCAGGGCATGGCAAAGGGGCGATGCAATTAGGTCATGTTAAGCGGAACCGGGGTCCCGACAATTAATTAGATGGTGCAAGTTATTTAGATACCCCGCATTTTACATGTTGTTATAACAAGGCAAGATAAGATACCGGTTCGCTACACAAGTTTAAATGAGGCCAATATAAGGCTAGATTTGCCCGCATATGGGCCCCATATTTAATTATTAGATGAATCGGCATAAGGCCCCCAAACCAATGATATGCATGCGAGATGACAATGTAATTATGCAACAAGTTGTTATTATGTTATAAAATAGGGTTCGGGGGAAAAGGGGTCACACATCAGAGGGGGATCGACGATCTTGGGGTTCCGGGATTCGGGGTTCGACAGGGTCCAGGGTTCGACAGTTCCGTTCTCGGGTATCGGGGTAGGTCTTGGCGCATCCGGGTGCGGGACTTGGGGTCATGTAGACGGTCGTGGCATTCAGGGGGGATGTTCTCGGTGTCCGGGTGAAGCACTCGTCGTTCTACGGTTCCACGTCGACGGCCTTGGTTTCCTCGATGGAGAACTTGGTGTGTCCGTGTCGGGGTTCTCGGCCGCCGGCGCTTGGTCTTTGATCGGGTCCGGGAAGAAGATCTTGGCATCGGATGGTCCTTGTCGGAGTTCTTGTCGCGCCGGGGTCTTCGGATCGGGCTCCGGGATCTCGGCCATAGATCCGGTGGACTTGGCGTCGAAGTTCTCGGCGAGCGCCCTTCGACTTGGGAAGCACTCGGCGGTCCGGTGGAGATCTCGGTGTTCGCGTCGAAGGTCTCGCATCCGTGAAGGAGTACACGAAGACGATTCCGAGGTTCGCACTTGGTTCGGATGGCGATCTTGTCGATTTAAACGGTCTTTAAACAGTACCTCCTCCGAATCCTCGCACTTCAACCGCTTTCACGACCAACAACGGAACAAAGGCAACACATATACACGCACCCATGGTGCTGCCGCACACACGGCGACAACGAGGCCGACGCGGACGGGCGAAGCCGGGCGGCGGCAGCGAGACGGGACGGCGGCGGAGCGGAAGCGCCGAGGGAGGCGAAGGCTTTGGGCCGGGCGCAGGGCGGGCGGAGACGGCGGCAGCTGGCGGGCGCAGAGGCGGAGCGCGAGAAGCGGCGGCGCTGGGGCGTCGGCAGGCGGCGAGGCGACGGGACGCGGGCCGCGGCGGGGAGGCGGCGGGCGGTGGCGCAGTGAAGGAGAAGGGCTCGGCGGCGAGGCGCACGACGGAAGCGGGCGGACGCGCAGGCTTGGCCGAGGGAGGAGGCGGCGAGCGAGGGGGCGCTGGGGCGAAGCGTGGCGAGGCCGAGGAGCTCCTGGGCGCGGAGGGATGGAGGCGTCGGTGAGGGAGGGGCGACCGGTGAGGGAGGCTTAGGGACGGGGTGGAGCTCGGCAGAGAGAGAGGGGGCTGAGGCGGCGAGAGAGGAGGTGAGGCGGCAGGTGGCATGGGCGAGGGGAGCGAGCCGGGCGGGGCTCACGGGCCTCTGGGCGGGAAAGGCCCAGAGAGGCATGGGAGGAAGAGGGAGAAGGAGAGGTTGGGAGAGGACGGTCGGGCGCGGTTGGTGGGGGGAGGGTGGGGCCTGGTGGGGCCACGCTGTGGGGTGTCTGCTGGCGGGGACACGTGGGGGTCGCGGTGTGTGTTGTGTTTTGGGCTGGTAGGGGAGTGTGCTGAGTGTAAGGGGAGAGAGAGAGGGGTTAGGACAAGTGGCAGAGTCTGGTTGGGTGAGGGATAGGGAGAGGGTTGAGGTGGCAGCGCGTGATAGGTAGGAGTGATGTGGAGGCTGGGGGTGGGTAGAAAGTTGGGTAGGAATAGGATTAGAGGGGCAGATAGGTGGACCGTTTTTATGTTCTGGGGGTGGTCGTTCGGGTCGGTCGGCCCGTTCGACTGCCCCCACTAAAATAATTATAATTTTTATTTGTTTTCGAACGAATCTTTTGCAACCCGATAACAGACAAAACAAAAATAGT
This sequence comes from Avena longiglumis, assembly GCA_030063025.1. NCBI lineage: Eukaryota > Viridiplantae > Streptophyta > Magnoliopsida > Poales > Poaceae > Avena > Avena longiglumis. The sequence goes on from CP125976.1 coordinate 97,663,228, forward strand.
CCGGCGACCCGGCTTCCGGTGTTTGAATAAGATGGGCGTTTAGAAACAAAGACGGGTTTTGCAAACATAGTTTTGGCAAACAATGCATGATGATGACGATGCAATGCACAAATTCAACGCGATTTTCTAGTAGTGGTTTTGCGGGATGCCACACCCACGCAACCCTCCTGCCCCCTCGTTCTTATCCTCCCTCACCCCTCTCTGCCTCGCCAGATCCCTCCCCCAGAGCCGCTCCCTTCCTCCCCTTTTCTCTCCCGACGACACCCCGGCCACACCGTCGTTTTCTCTCTCGAGCACCGCAACCAAGAGGCGGGCGTGGAGCTAAGGCTGTCGGGGAAGATCGTGGAGAGTCTCTGCTTCGTTCTATGCACGGAGCCGAGGAGGAGGAGCCCCAGGCCGATCCAACCGCCGACGTACCGACGCCAAACCCTAATCGCCGGTGCGCCAGCCTCGCCGGACGTGACCTCCCAAGCCTCCGACCACACCATCACCTCAGGTAAGCCACCGATCCTCCCGACATGCGCCTGCTCGCTTCGCTGTCACGGCGGCGCTATTTACGCCTGCGGCACTGGAAGTGCCACGCTACTGGCCGCTAGCTTCCGCACCGTCTAGGGGTTCATATAGTCCGCGTCCGACCTCCAGACACACGCCCCAACCTACCGCCTGCATGCTACCGCTAGCGCCGAGTCGCGAGTTCGAGCCCCAGCCTCGCTGTCACGGACGCTGCATGCCCGCGGCAGAGGTTCAGGAAGAGGAACAGGCTCATGCCTTTTCTATAAAACCCTCCACTTTTGTTTTCCTCAACTGCGGCCCGTGCCAGCCCACGGCCGCCTATGGTCATCTTCTATATAGGCTCCTCGAGTATGGGCTTATTAACCGGTCCCATACCACCCCTCCTCGTTAGCCTCTCCGGCCTCTCCTCGGCACGTGGGCCCATGAGCCTCCCCACCTGTCGGCCTCGATGGGCATCGGCCGCTGGAGAAAAAAGTTTGTTTCGCGCGTTTGGCCACATCGCTTGTTGGCCCCATTGTTCAGCGGTTGTGGCTAGGTTAGTCCGGGTATGAAAAGGTTTCTGCCTTCTTCCCATTCTTCATTTAATCTTTTCAAATTGGTTTAAAATTCAAATCTGTTTTCAAATAACTTTCAAAATATAAATCCAAATTTGACAAATAATATATGTTTGGATATCAGAAAATGAGAGGATTCCAAATATGCCATCCATATTGTTTTTGCACAATTTAAATTCCAAGTTTACTTAAATTACACTAATTTCCACTAGAATTTAAATAATCAACAACTTTTGTTTATAATTCCAAATTTGGTAAATGATATGTCTAAAATGATCAAATGACGAGACCTTTCTGCTTATGCCATCCATGACTTTAATTGCAACATGCATCATATAAAAATATAGTGTTCAGCAACTGTTATGGCAACAAATGTGATTCCAAAACCCCATTAAAATGTTATTACTTGTCCACACCTCACCATGCCATGCTACCTTATTGCCATGTAAATTGTGCATCATTCATCATGGCATGATTGTTTGCTTGATGCATCTTATTCATATGCTTGTGCTCTATATTCATGTTGGCCTTGTTTGTTTGGTTTTTCTGATAGACACCGGTGGGTTATATCAAGAGAACCAGAGCACTACCTGATCCGTCTCGCTTCAACTCGAGTTGACAAGCACTTCCACATGCTTGCATACATACGATCTATTGCCTCTATCTTATTCTTGCATCATCGAGTCGATTGCATTAAATTGAATCCCAAGTATGCATAGCCTTTACTTTTAAACCCCACCAAGCTTGTTCCCCATCCCATGAGCCATTACTATAGGAGTTGTTTGAGCCATGCGAGTCGAGAACATCATGTGTAGGGTATGTGAGCGTCGTTGGATAATGAGGTACCTAAACAACTTAACTCGAGTAGTTCTGGGATAACTAAAGAAAGTGGCACCGTGAGCAACATCTGCTATTTGGTTTTTCCTGCTCACTTGTGTCCCGTAAGACCCCGAGTACTTGATTCCTGTTCCTTGATTTATCGCGCTATCCACATCCGGGAGGTATATGGGACCCCCCTGAGCCAGAGCTTGATTCCGTCTTATTTCTTGGGGCCACAAACTAGTTTGAGGTTTTATTTACTATCCTGTACTTATGCCATGCTACTTTCTATATTTAAATTGTGCGAGGGGCACACTGTACTGTTTAGGATCGGGACAAGTTTACGCGGTATCGACAAGCCCAGCCACACTTTCGGTTCCCATGCCATCACCGCCCACCCAAACCTTGAGTCCGTCTCGAGTCATATCTCCGCTGATCTACTTAAGGTGGCCTGAAATATTTCTGAATTCTGTGATTGTTCATCGTGAAAGCCTTGGGTTTTGATTTGGTTTTTCCGAGGTTGATCGAGCAGTGTTGCTATTGGTGCACCGCCGGTAAAACTTTCTCGAAAGCCGTGTCCGCGGATATGGACGACTTGGAGCACAGCTCGATCATAGACAAGCATAACTAAAGTACCGCTTAATCGACTAAGTAATTTGACTAGTAAATAGTGCAATCATGGAATGGGTAATAAAATTGCCAACGGATGGGGGTTGTTCGCTTCCTTGTTGGTAAGGTGAGGAGGATGGATCGATGAGATTACCATTATAACTGTTGTTCTAATTCACGGACATCCGCTCTATCATTGGTTAGGCGGATGGTTAGCGCTTATCTCAGAGAACTGCTAGGGTTTATCTTTCGCTGCAATTGCGCACCCTGTGTTGTGTCCCCTTTAGAGGCATTAAGACTTGCCGAAAATTTTAGGGTCTCACACGATAAATTCTTGATTCAGATGAACAGTACCTTCACAGATCTGACATCGGTGGAAGAAGCCAAGATGTGGGCAACGATCGCTCGGTGTAGAGATTCCGGAACGGGATCCGTGAGACCTGTAGTTGGGATGCGCTTATTTCTAAGGCATCTTATGCCGATTTGCTTCTTATCCGTACTGGATTTTGCCGCCCGCATGATACCGATGTGTTGTATGAGGAAGTATCCTAAAATATAGATCTATCTAGGTCATTTGAATCTTGTCGTATGGCGTTGCTATATTTCCTTTCTTTCTAGATGGTATGGCTCTGATGTACTCATGTATGGTGGCTTGCGTACCTACCCACTTGTGTACGTAGTTGATCCCTTTCACTGACACGCCCGCCCAGACAGTCCTTGAGAGGGTAGTGGTTGGGACGTCTGAAAGGACTACCAGTGAGTGGCTTTTGGGGCCCCACCGTACTATTTCAACCACTACCACTCATCCAGGCTTGTATCTAGGAGCATAATTCACCGAGGTAGTTACATGGGGTCTCCCAACGAAGCTCTACAGTGATCTGAGCTACACATCATCAAGCTATTTCTGGCGCCGTTGCCGGGGAGGCTAAGGACGGCTTCACAAGGGGAGTCCTTCACAACCTTTCTCTTTACTTTGTTTTTATTTTGCTTAGTTTCTTTTGCCTTACTTTTCCATGATTTATATCAATGGATGGTTTCCTTGAAACTAGTTCTTATTGGCAAGGTGGGTTTACGGAAGAACAAAACTATTATTATAAGGAACACCGCTTGTCACAAAAAGGGAAACACTTATGGGAACAAATTGATAAATTGAATACTATTGCTAGAGACGTGTGCTCTACTTATAATGTTATTTATTTCTTTGATAAATCTTGTTGCTGTAGGAGATATAAACACCTCCCTTTTCAATGTGAGTATAATGATAATGTTACCATATCTTCTTATGTTAAAGGAAATTATGACTTTTATGATGTGGAACAAATTGAAGAATTTATGGCTTGGAAGGGTTCATTTGAACTTGCTAGTTTGCTTGAAAATACTGATGATTAACCTTATGAATATGAGGTTTATGATATACTTAAATTTTGCTTTGATAATTACAAGGAAGAAAATGGCTATATTCTTGAACATTTTAATAGATACTTTCCACAAACAGAAGAGACTAATGCCTTGCAGGAGATTATGGAAGAAGAAATTGCTGAACCTGAAAGCTCATTAGATGAAAAAGAGGAGGAGAGTGATGAACAAAAGGATGAAGAATGGATCTACCCATGCCTACCTTCTAATGAGAGTAACTCTTCATCCCTTACATTATTTGATTAACCCCCATGATTTAGTTTTTGACTTGTGGTACCACTTTATGCTTTGATTAGTAATGTTTTGTCACTCTGCATGATTATGACCATTGTTGCTCTCTTAGTTGGTCACTCCCAGTATTTTGCTAGCCTCCACTTGTATGAGTAAGACCTACTCATGCATCCAACTCCTAATAAACCAAGTGTGGCATCCCGCAAAACCACTACTAGAAAATCGCGTTGAATTTGTGCATCGCATTGTCATCATCATGCATTGTTTGCTAAAACTATGTTTGCAAAGCCCGTGTTGTTTTCTAAACGCCCCTCTTTATTTTCACACATCAAAACCGGGTCCCCGGAATATTTTGTTTTGGCCGCTATCGGTTTGCTAACGGCCCGTTTAAAACAAATAAAATTTATATTATTTTAGTGGGCAATGAACGGCCGATTGACCCAACGACCGCCCTTAAATAAATCGGTCCACCCCAACCAGCCCCATCTAAATCCTAAACTCACCAACTAACCTACCCACCCCTATCTCCACCTCGCCTCCCCAATCTAACATGCCACATCAACCTCCCTTCCCCTATCCAATCAGTTTTGCCACATCACTCCCCAACTTTCCCTCTCTCTCTCTCCCTCACACTCACACCCCACCAACCACGCGACGCACGCACTCACACCGCACACACCCGGCCCACTTGCCTCTCTCCCTCGCCTCACGCCACGGGTCAGCTGGGACCACCTCATGACCCCACCTGTCCCCTGTCGCCCCTCCTCCCTCCTCTATCCTCCTCTGCAGACAAGAATCGCCCCACCTTCTTCTTCCTCCCCTCTCTCGCGCAGCCTCCCCAGCCCCCCTCGCGCTCATCCCTCCGCTGCCGCTTTCTTCCCCCTTGCGCCTGACGCCTCAGCCAGCTGCCTCGACGCCGCTCTGCTCCGCCTCCCTCCGAGCTCGACCCCGGCGACCCTCCTTCCTCTGCCGCGCTGCCTGCCTCTCCTCAGCACACCTCCCATCCCTCCGCCATGCAAGGCCGCTTTCACTCTCTCCGGCCGTCCGCTCCATGAAGCTTCCTCCGCTGCTCGTCTGTTCATGACCTCCGCGAGCTCCTCCGGACCCTGGCCAGACCAGCCGCCTCCTCACACGGCTGGCCGCTTTGGCTCGCCTCCGCGCCTGCGCTCCCTGCAATGACCCCAGCCCCCCAGCCCGACCCCGCCTCGAGCTCCGCCACAGGCGCTCCTCCCGGCTGCGGCCCCGGACTCCATCGCCGCCTCCAGCTCCCTGACCGCCCGCCTCCTCCTCCTCGGGCCGACCCAGCGCCGCCGCGGTTCCCTGCTCCGGCCGCGCCGCCCGAGGAGCTCTGCCACCAGTGCCAAGTTCGCTGTCGCCTCCGCGCCCGCCGCTGTCACCTCGCCCAAAGCTTCCTCTGCACGCCATGTGCATCGCTGTGAGGAGATGTTTTGGTACCTTCATTCAGCTGCTAGGACACATCTCGAACCCTTGTCGCTGCGCGCTTGCTTGTGTATCAAAGTGGCCCTTGTTGTTCTCGGCTTGGACCATGCTCTTGACAAGATAGCTAACGTGAAGGTGAGCCTGTGGCTTCCGACAAAAACCCCGTCACGGACTTCGAGTTCCCTGACGCCACGACCGCACCAACGGTAACCCAAGTACTCGGCGACATCAAGACCGACCCTTCGAAACGTCGAGTCGTGGAATCCCGAACCTCCCAAGGCCCACGCTGGGACGGCAAGACCCCTTCCTGCACCATTGCCGACGGTGTCGCACACAGGTTCTTCAACCCGGACACCGAGACTCTGAACGACAAGCTCTCCTTCCCGGATCCGAACCCCGGCACCAGACAAGCTCGCCATCGACCTCGAGTTCTCCTACACGGATACCCCGAGTTCTTCGACGAGGACACCAAGGCCGTCGACATGACCCGAAGACCCCGGATACAACAAGATCTACCCCCGCTATCCGAGAACTCATCCGTCGAACCCTGAGACCGACCCCGAACCCCGGAAACCCCAAGATCGTCGAGACCCTCAATGTGTGAACCCCTCCCCGAAACCCTAATCTTATAATATAATAACAACTTGTCGCATCTCAAACATTCATCTTGCATGCATATCTGTGGTTTGGGGGCCTTATGCCGATTCACCTAATAATTAAATATGGGCCCATATGCGGGCAAATCTAGCCTTATATTGGCCTCATTTAAGTTTGATATAGCGAACCGGTGTTATATTTTGGCCATGTTAATACAACATTTAAATTGCGGGGTAGCAAAACAACATGAACCACCTAAATATTTTCGGGACCCCGGTTCCGCTTAATATGACCTAATTGCACCGCACCTTGCCATGTCATTCATCATGCCTGCATCATGCCGATCTTTTGCCTTAGTATTAAATAGTGCATCCGGTGTTTCTTCTAGTGTTTTGCTTCTTCATGGATAAGGCCGTTGAGTTGATGTGAGTTACCGATCTTCTGGATGAACCTTCGACAATGTTTTCAAAGCAGCATCTCCCTTTCTACCTATCTTGCTTTTATAGTCTTTATTCCCGTGTTGATCTATTGCTATCTCTGTTATGATGCTTTAGTTTTCCGTACTGTGATATACCGTGCAGCCCTATATTGCCTCGGACACCCTATTACCATTGTTTGGTAGATAGTTGGACTTGCAGCGTCGTGGTTGCTTGCTCAAGTCGATGTGTGTCGCCATATGCCAGCTTGCTGATGTATTGCCGCATGTTGATGTTGGAGATGATTCTAGTTTTACTTATCGTCACTTTAATTTCTGTTTAACAACTAAAATTGAAATAAGCAGGCATCGGTGGGTGATAGATAATATTTGGTTTTAATGCCCACTTGTGTCCTGTAAGACCCAGTACTTGATTCCTGTTCCTTGTTTTATCGCGCTATCCACATCCGGGAGGTATATGGGACCCCCGAGCAGAGCTTGATTCTCATATTTCTTGGGGCCACAAACTAGTTTGAGGTGTTTTTACTATCCGTACTTATGCCATGCTACTTTACGTATTTAAATTGTGCGAGGAGCACTGTATCGCTTAGGTAAGCGGATTGATTACGCTGCATCGACAAGCCCAGCCACACTTTCGGGTTCCCGCCATAGCCATTGTCGCAAACCTTGAGGCCGTCTCGAGCTTGCTTACTCCGCTATGATCTACTCAATGGGGTGGCCTGAAATATTTCGAATCTGTGATTGTTCAGTCGTGAAAGCCTCGTTGGGTTTTGATTTGGTTTTTCCGAGGTTGATCGAGCGTGTGTTGCTATTGGTGCACCCCGGCCGGGTAAAACTTTCTGAAAGCCGTGTCCGCAGATATGGACGACTTGGAGCACAGTTTCTTGATCATAGACAAGCATAACTAAAGTTTATTGCTATAAATTTGACTTATAATGACTAGTAATTAGCTTCACTATAATGGAATGGCTAAATAATACTGCCCACAATTGCTTGTTTAAGTTGTCGCTTGCGACCTTTGTACCTGACTAGTAAGTATTGCAACTACAACGGAATGGCTGAATAAAAGTACCAACAACTGCCGGGTTTAAGGGTTATCTCATGCTATCCATATCTGATTAGTAAGTGTTCCAACTATAACGGAATGGTTAATTAAAAGTGCCCACCGTTTATTTTATCAGGACGATTATCTACACCTGACTAGTAATTGCTGCAACGATAACTGAATAAATAAAACTGCCAACTGCGTGAGTTCCTCGGTTGACTTCCTCGTTTGGTCTCGAGGGGGAAACACCAGGATGGGTTTGTTCGGTGCTAGCTTCAGGTTGGATCCGCATAGGTCCTTCTTACCCTCTCTCGACACCGCCATGTATCGAGTCTCTATAGGTTGTTTAGTGCTGTCCGCCGCCGCTTCATCCACCATACCTATGTAGGCGAGGACCGAATTCTAGCCTCGCTGCATGGCCTCGATCGACGCCTTCTTTTTCCTTGCCCTTTGCCGCACCCTTTTGTTTTAAGGTGTTTTGAGATCGACGCCGTTAGCAGGTTACCCTTCCGCTTGGCCTCGGGCAGGTTATGGACGCCATTGGTTATTCTTCGTGGCTCTTAGCCCCATTTGCATCTTGTCCGTAGCTGGACGCCCTATCGCTTTCAAGGTGATTTGAATCTTTATATTATATATCTGTATTCTTGACTCATGGAGTCGTATATATATCCGCTCATGGGTCCCATCGAGGACTGTTGTGTAATGTTATTACTTCGCTTTCCACCCGCGAAAGTGCTCGGTGAGCACCTTTGAATCGTTTCTATGGGTTTGGCGAATTTTGCTCAAACTTGTATAGGTCCGATCTGAGGGTGTTACTGAGCTCGGTTTGATACCCCACAAGTCCAAATGTCAGAGGATAACCTAGCTAACGGCCGAAGTAGCGTGTCAAAACTATTTTTGAAAATCGGTTGGATAGTTCTGGCTAGGTCTGATTTTACTCCTTACCCCTCTGCTGCTCTCCTCTTACCTCTACACGTTTTGAATCCACCTCTTATCTTTTCTTCGAGTCCAGGATTTCTCGTGGTTGGGTTTCCGTCGTACCTTCAGGGTTTCGCTTCCTCCTCTGATAACGGTGTTCTACCATCCGGTGTTCAAGCTGCCTGAGGAATCCGTCTACGGTGTTACCATCCTTTGTTCCTTGTTTGTGCCTTCCGGTGTTTTCCGACGCGACGAAGTCATCTACGCCGGATCCGATGCAGAGTCTGCATCACTTCTTTGTTTCCGAACCTCGCTTGTCGAGATCTTCAGTCTAATTCCGAGAATGGTTGCACGCTCTTCTACTGATTGTGCGGAGTAATAGTTTGGGTGCGTGATGGATTGGCCCCCATGCCGACTACCCCTTCTATTCTCTTTGGTACATTGAAGTGGACGAGAATGCATCGATTCCCTCTTCCCACCGAAGTTAGAGGTGGCTTTATTTGTTGATACCTCTACCTTCGACCTTTTGTCCCCGGAGTGTTCCCTCGACGATCACGGACAATGACCTCTTGTTAGTGGTGTCGCGAGGATCTACATAGCGCCAAGGATCGCATCAAGGCCTTCTTCCGGTACCATTTAGGCGGATCTCGAGGGCGAGATCCATTGTTAGTGGTGTCGAATTGTGGCATCCCGCAAAACCACTACTAGAAAATCGCGTTGAATTTGTGCATCGCATTGTCATCATCATGCATTGTTTGCTAAAACTATGTTTGCAAAGCCCGTGTTGTTTTCTAAACGCCCCTCTTTATTTTCACACATCAAAACCGGGTCCCCGGAATATTTTGTTTTGGCCGCTATCGGTTTGCTAACGGCCCGTTTAAAACAAATAAAATTTATATTATTTTAGTGGGGCAGTCGAACGGGCCGATTGACCCGAACGACCGCCCCAGAAATAAATCGGTCCACCCCAACCAGCCCCATCTAAATCCTAAACTCACCAACTAACCTACCCACCCCTATCTCCACCTCGCTCCCCCCAATCAGAACATGCCACATCAACCTCCCCTTCCCCCCTATCCAATCAGTTTTTGCCACATCACTCCCCAACTTTCCCTCTCTTTTCTCTCTCCCTCTCTCACAGCTCACACCCCACCAACCACGCACGCACGCACTCACACCGCACACACCCGCTGGCCCACTTGCCTCTCTCCCCCTGCCCCAGCCGACACGCCCTGGCCGCTGGGACCCACCTGCGGACCCCCCACCACCTGTCCCTGTCGCTCCCTCCTCCCTCCTCTATCCTCTCCTCCCCCGTACGCAACCGCCCCGTCGCCCACCTTCTTCTTCCTCCCCCTCTCACATGGCCTCCCTCCCGTCACGCCTCGCGCCCTCATCCCTCCGCCGCCGTCGCCTTTCTTCCCCTGCTTGGCCCATGCCTGCTTCCTCGACGCCCGCTTCCGCCTCCTCCGAGCTCGACTGCGACCCTCCTTCCTCTCGCCAGATCATTTGCCTCCTCCGCTGGCTCCACCTCCTGATCGCTGTCCCCTCCGCCATGGCCGCCTTCACCTCTCCTTGCCCCGCCAAGGCCTGAAGCCTCCCTGCCCGGCTCGTCGCCCCAAGCCTCCGGGCTCCTCCGGACCCAGACCTGTCTGCCTCCCTCGCTGCCGCAAGGCCGCCCAGCTCCTCAGCCGGCGCCTCAGACGCCCATGACGCTTCCTCAGCGACCGAGCTCCGCCCCTCGAGCCTCCGCCTTGCTGCGCCTCACAGCCCGGACGCGGCCCCGACTCCATCGTTGCCTCCGCGTGCTCCCCGGCCGAACCCGCCCTCCTCCTCCTAAGCCGACCCAGCCGCTGTTCCCTCGCCTCCAAGGCCACTGGGAGCTCGCCACCAGTGCCAAGTTCGTTGCGCTCCGCGCCTGCCGCTGTCACCTCGCTCCGCCACGGCTTCCCTACTGCACGCCAGCATCACTGTGCGGAGGAGGAGATGTTTTGGTACCTTCGCTTCGGTTCGCTAGGACACATCTCTGGAACCCCTTGTCGCTGTGCAGTTGCTTGTGTATCAAAGTGGCCCTTGTTGTTCTGCGTTTGGACCATGCTCTTTGACGAAGATAGCTAACGTGTGAAGGTGAGCCCAGGGCTTCCGAGAAAAACCCCGTCACGGACTTCGAGTTCCCCCTCGGACGCCACGACCGCACCAACGGTAACCCAAGTACTCTGGCGACATCAAGACCGACCCCTGAGCGAAACGTCGAGCCCGTGGAATCCCGAACCTCCCCAAGGCCTACGCTGCGGGACGGCAAGACCCCTTCCTGCACCATTGCCGACGGTGTCGCACGCAGGTTCTTCAACCCGGACACCGAGACTCTGAACGACAAGCTCTCCTTCCCGGATCCGAACCCCGGCACCAGACAAGCTCGCCATCGACCTCGAGTTCTCCTACACGGATACCCCGAGTTCTTCGACGAGGACACCAAGGCCGTCGACATGACCAAGACCCGGATACAACAAGATCTACCCCCGCTATCCGAGAACTCATCCGTCGAACCCTGAGACCGACCCCGAACCCCGGAAACCCCAAGATCGTCGAGACCCTCAATGTGTGAACCCCTCCCCGAAACCCTAATCTTATAATATAATAACAACTTGTCGCATCTCAAACATTCATCTTGCATGCATATCTGTGGTTTGGGGGCCTTATGCCGATTCACCTAATAATTAAATATGGGCCCATATGCGGGCAAATCTAGCCTTATATTGGCCTCATTTAAGTTTGATATAGCGAACCGTGTTATATTTTGGCATGTTAATACAACATTTAAATTGCGGGTAGCAAAACAACATGAACCACCTAAATATTTTCGGGACCCGGTTCCGCTTAATATGACCTAATTGCATCAAGACCTTTCCATGTCATTCATCATGCCTGCATCATGCCGATCTTTTGCCTTAGTATTAAATAGTGCATCCGTGTTTCTTCTAGTGTTTTGCTTCTTCATGATAAGGCCGTTGAGTTGATGTGAGCTTCACCCGATCTTCTGGATGAACCCTTCGACAATGTTTTCAAAGTAGCATCTCCCCCTTTTCTACCTATCTTGCTTTTATAGTCTTTATTCCTCGTGTTGATCTATTGCTATCTCGTGTTGCGATGCTTTAGTTTTCCGTACTGTGATATACCGTGCAGCCCTATATTGCCCTGGACACCCTATTACCGTTGTTTGGTAGATAGTTGGACTTATGCGTCAGAAGTTGCTTGCTCAAGTGCTGATGTGTCGCCATATGCCACGCTTGCTGATGTATTGCCGCATGTTGATGTTGGAGATGATTCTAGTTTTACTTATCGTCACTTTAATTTCTGTTTAACAACTAAAATTGAAATAAGAGGCATCGTGGGTGATAGATAATATTTGGTTTCCAACTTCACTTGTGTCCTGAAGACCCCAGTACTTGATTCCTGTTCCTTGTTTTATCGCTATCCACATCCGGAGGTATATGGGACCCCCGAGCCGAGCTTGATTCCGCTTATATATTTTTGGGGCCACAAACTAGTTTGAGGTGTTTTACTATCCTGTACTTATGCCATGCTACTTTCTGTATTTAAATTCAGAGGAGCACACCATGTCTTATTTAGGTAAGCGGATTGATTACGCTGCATCGAAGCCCAGCCACACTTTCGGTTCCCAAATACCATGTACCATTGTCGCAAACCTTGAGGCCGTCTCGAGCTTGCTTACTCCGCTATGGATCTACTCAATGGGTGGCCCCCAAATATTTCTGAATCTGTGATTGTTCAAGTGAAAGCCTCGTTGGTTTTGATTTGGTTTTTCCGAGGTTGATCGAGCGTGTTGCTATTGGTGCACCCCACGTAAAACTTTCAAAGCCGTGTCCATGGATATGGACGACTTGGAGCACAGTTTCTTGATCATAGACAAGCATAACTAAAGTTTATTGCTATAAATTTGACTTATAATGACTAGTAATTAGCTTCACTATAATGGAATGGCTAAATAATACGCCCACAATTGCTTGTTTGTTGTCGCCATACCTTTGTACCCCGACTAGTAAGTATTGCAACTACAACGGAATGGCTGAATAAAAGTACCAACAACCTTTGGGTTTAAGGGTTATCTCATGCTATCCATATCGATTAGTAAGTGTTCCAACTATAACGGAATGGTTAATTAAAAGTGCCCACTGCTTATTTTATCGTGACGATTATCTACACGACTAGTAATTGCTGCAACGATAATCGAATAAATAAAACTGCCAACCGTGAGTTCCTCGGTTGACTTCCTCGCTTGGTCTCGAGGGGAAACACCGAGATGGGTTTGTTCGGTGCTAGCTTCAGTTGGATCCGATAGGTCCTTCTTACCCCTCTCGACACGATTACCGTGTACGAGTCTCTATAGGTTGTTTAGTGCCCGCTGCTGCCGCTTGATCCACCATACCTATGTAGGCGAGGACCGCCAATTCTAGCCTCGCTGTCTTCGCCTCAAGATCGACGCTCCTTCTTTTTCCTTGCCCTTTGCGGCACCCTTTTGTTTTAAGCGAGGTTTTGAGATCGACCATAGCGTGGTTACCTTCCCGCTTGGCACAGGCAGGGTTATGGACGCCATTGGTTATTCTTCAGGGCTCTTAGCCCCATTTGCATCTTGTCCGTAGCTGGACGCCCTATCGTTTTCAAGGTGATTTGGATCTTTATATATTATATCTGTATTCTTTACTCATGGAGTCGCTGTTATATATCTGCTCTGCGGGTCCCATCGAGGACTGTTGTGTAATGTTATTACTTCGCTTTCCACCAGACGAAAGTGCCTGGTGGGCACCTTTGAATCGTTTCTATGCGGGTTTGGCGAATTTTGCTCAAACTTGCATAGGTCCGATTCTGAGGGTGTTACACCAAGTTATTCCAAAGTGTCCACTATAAATTCATATGCATGGTGTGTTACACCATTCCAAGTATATTCTTGTTTTATCTATCTTCCAAATTGAACTTGTTATGTGAAACTTAGTGATTAAAGCTCTCACAAACTTGATGGCACACTTTATTTTTCTTGCCACTAAATAAACTTGAACCATTGTGTCATCTATGTTGTATATGCTTGCACTTATACGTTGTAATTAGCAGAACCATGCTGTCATGGGGAACGCTTTCAACATTGCACTTGTACATTATGCCCAGTTGATATCATGCTCTTTTGTTTGCGGATGTTGTCAGTGTGAAATAAAAGGGAAGTTTGTAAGTCCATGGAGTCATGTATATGTGTTAGAGAAATGCTTGGGCCGCTAGCATAAGACATGCGTAATCATGTTGGAAACTTGCAGCATCACCATAGTGAGAAATCTATGAAGCTTTCTTGTTATAAAAAAGAGACACATTGAAAAGAGGAAAGAGATAAAAAAGCACCATTTTCCCATGGTAAATAAGAAGATTGTTGAGATGCTCATTGTCTGCTTGCCTTGTCATTTTGATATGGGATAGCCCCTGTATCATGTGCAAGGGTACCTGCTTCAGTTCTCTATGATACACATGTACTTACTATGACAAGAACTTACTGGTGACTAAAGTTGAGTAGAATGGGGAGCGGCCCTCGTACTCAAGGGACATGAGATTGCCAACTTATACTTTGTTAAGCATATACTCCATAGTGATGGGGATATGCCTACTGGGGTATCCTCAGCGGGACGTTTCCGACTGGCCCAAAGGCTGGCGAGTGGGCCTGCAGAACGGCGAGTGGATCAAAGCCCATCAGGGTACCAAAGCATGGAGGTCAAGGCCCAGCGAGTAGATAGCCCAATGGGTCTGAAAGTTAAACGATTGAAAAGTTGTAACCTAATCGGTTGAGATATGTAAACCCTAGGGAGGAAAGCCTATATAAACCTCCCTAAGGGTGAGTAGAGATCGTTCCCTCATACACCCAAGCAACTCGCCGCCTAGTCGCCGAGTTCGCCCGTGTAAACACTTCCATAATACAATCTAGCAGAGTAGGTCTTTACCCTCCGGGGCGAACCTGTAAAACCTCGTGTCTTTGCCCTCATCTCGCACCGCAGATGGCTGGCCGCCCTTGCCCTTCGTTCTACTACTGCCGACAGCATCTGCCGTGGTCATTCCCGGCTGGCGCCCACCGTGGGGCCTGGCGGTCTGGCGGTGTTCTCCGGCGAGATCCAATCTGCCCATCAACGAGACGGTCGCCACCGCCGCATGATAGCGATCGGCGAGATGCTCCAGATCTTGCCGAGCGGCTACGCCCGGCGCGCGACCCGTCACGCGACAGCGTGATCCCGCCAACGGCGATCAGCCTCTTCGCCGGCTTCACCGACGCCATCACCTCGGAGGATTCGCTCGCATCCGCGAAGTCGCCACCACGCGATCGGCTCTCCGAGAGCCAGATCCGCACGATCCACCGCCTCCGAAGTACGACTCGGCCCACAACGTGGCGAGAACTCAGCGCCGCGGAAGACGCGACCCTCACCGACGACGCCGACTCGGCGACTCCCGGCGTCACTCGCGGATCCATCACCGCTGCCTCGTCGCGGGCTCCATCGCCAGGTCTCCAACGGGAGATTTCGAGGACCCTCCATCCTCGGGATCTTCGACTTCGACTCGGGTCGGAGAACTCCGCCGACCTCCACGACGGTGCCGGTCCACGCCGCGACATGGCCACCGGCACCGATCCGCCGAGGACCCTTTCTCCACCCGATCCTCCTAACGCCACGGCGAAGTCGAGGAACTCCGCTAACTGGTGACAAACGAGGAACTCACACGCTACCACCAGCAGCGGATCAGGTCACGCGAACCCCACTGCTCAGGCGCCACGAACTGGCGACGAGAACGACCCGGCTCGCGAAGCGCGCGATCTGCGAACGCCACCAGGAGGAAGCAACCGCCCCCGCCAGATCAACGGCGATGGGTGCCCCACCACCACCCAACCGCACCTCCTGTGGACCAGCCGCGGATAGTCGTCTCCTCACGGAGCGAGGCGCGGCCTTCCACCGCTTCTCCACCCGATGGACAACCTCGTGGCAGGCCGAGCCGGCCGATAAAGATCACGGCGACGGCGGCGGCGCCTTACAGATCCAGAGATGTCGAGGCCCTACTCGCGAAGGCCGTGGAACAGCAAAGCGGCGCCGACTGCAGGGCGAGTGTACTCGCGCTCCTCGAGCGGGCGGCCTCTGCGGCCGTCGGTGGCAACACCCTCAATTGCCGCCGCCAGAGCCACCGCAGCTCCAACGACGACCGCGAATGCGGCACTCTCCACCAACGATCCTGTGCGGCGACCAACCTCGCCGCCGCCAATGGAGAGCCAATCGACGCCACTCACATCATCAACAACCAAACTGGCGCGCGCCAGCCCGACGACTGCGGCACACCTAACTACTGGCGCGATGGCGAGCCTATGGGGTCGCCACCGATTAGGGCCCTAAGTGCCGGACCAATGATCCGAGGCGAAAATACCCACCCAACTTCATACCAAGGAGATCGAAAATACGACTCCTCGGCGACCCAGCGGTCCGGCTTGACACATACCTCATGGCAATGGGGATCGCGGGTCACACCGACTACTCGCCCGTTACCTCCCACGATGATGGAGGGGACGTGCGGGCAATGGATCAACGCTCCCCGTGATGACGACTCACCGGAGGAAATGCGAGACGCCTGTCGCACTTCGAGTGCTCCTACACCCGCGCCACCACCATTGAGGACCTGGAACGATGCGTCCAGGACCCCGCGAGTCGACCCGCAGCTGGGTCCAACGGTGGCAAGAGCTTTGGTACAACGCGGTCGGCATCCACCCGGACACCGCGATCCATTGCTTCAAGACCTCGTGCGCTCGAGCCTCTAGTCGCCAAGCTCAGCGACACGCCGCACTCGACAACATCCCGACCTCCTCGAGATCGCCAAACGATACGCCGAGGAAGATCCCAATCAAGACGTCGACGACGAGTCCGGGGACAACGACGACGCAGGCGGCAACGGCGGCCGCAGACCTACGCTACAGCGGCACTCGCCTCACGCAAGCGCCGCAACGATGGCGATCGACTTCGTCGCCAATGCCGGGCACGCATAACGCGACCCCAAGAGCTACCGCGACGGAGGGCAACGACGCGACGGCGGGAACTACAAGAAGCCAAGGTTCGATCCCGGCCCTACTTAACCAACCATGTGCGTTTCACGGAGGGAAGGAAAGCCCGCCACGCACACCACCGCCGACCGCCACACCCTCGGGGAGATCGAGAAGGCACGGCACGCCGGAGGACACCGACAACGACCCGCAAAATGGCGGAAAATTCGCAAAGTAGCCGCTCGCCCACACCTTCACCGCTTCAACACGGCGAGAAGAAGGTCATCGCCATTGCCGCCAACGGTGGCTCAGACAGACGCCCCAGTTCCTGAACTGGTCGGAGCAGCCCATCACCGAGCCGGCAAGACCACTCGCCACGCCAGTATCCGGGACGAAGTCGCCCTGGTGGTCGCCCAAGGTCGGCGACTCGGCTCCCCAAGACTCTCGGATGGGCGGCAGCTCCATCAACATCCTCTACTCGACATTTTAGGCGATCGCGGCTCCGCAATGATGATCGAGACAACCCACCACGTTCCACGGCATCGTCCCGGTCGGAAGGCGTACCCGATCGGCAAGGTCACGCTACCCGTCACCTTCGCACTCCGCTAACTTCCGCACCGAGCGGATCGCCTTCGAGCTGGTGCCCTTCGACAGCCCTTACCATTGCGCCTGGGACGCCAGCGCTCGCCAAATTCATGGCGGCACCCCACCACGCTGCATAACGCGATGAAGCTCCCCGGGCCGGGCGTTATCACCATCAACGGCGACCCGACATGGCCCGAATGCGAGGCCAAAGGCGAACTTCGCCGACGCTGCGGATCGCGGCGGAAGCTAGTCACGCCGATGAGCTCGCTTAATACGCGAGCGGGTCAACAACGACGACCCCACAATACTCAAGAAGCCCAACTCAGAGGGCACAAACACCTCAACCTTTGAGGCCACGACGAACACCCGCACCGTCGAGCTGGTCCCAGGCGACCCCAGCCAGACGATGACGATCGGGACAGGCATGAGCCCAGCATAGGAAAGCGCTACCATCGAGTTCTCCGTGAGAACAGGGACATCTTCGCATGGAAACCCTCCGACATGCCTGGTGTCCCTAGGGAGCTCGCTGAGCACAAATTAAACGCCGACCCCAAAGTGCGACCAGTCAGCGATCGCTCGGCCATTCAACGAAGAACGCCAGAGGGCAATCGCCGAGGAAGTGCAGCGTTCACCGGCTCTTCATCCGCCAATTAAATACTCCAAGTGGCTGGCAACCCAGCCTGGTCGAGAAGAAGAACGGGACATGGAGAATGTGTATCGACTACACAAACCTGAATACCGCCCAAAGGAGCAGTTCGTCCTCCCGCTGATCGATCAGATAATCGACTCCACCGTGGCTCGGAGTCGCTGTGTTTCTCGACGCCTACCGGGTATAACCAGATCAAAATGGCTGTCGAGGACGAGGAGAAGACGGCGCTCATCACGCCATTCGAGCCTTCGCTACACCGCCATGACCTTAGGCCTCAAGAACGCCGAGCAACGTATCAGCGGTGCATGCAAGAATGCCTCATGAGCCAAATTGGCCGCAACATCCACGCCTACATCGACGACGTGGTCAGAAATCCGCCGCCAAGGCGACCTACTGCCGACCGCAGAGACCTTCGCCAACCCGCGAGGTACAAGATAAAGCTCAACCCAGTAAGTGCACCTTCGGTACCCGCCGGCAATTACTAGGGTACGCTGCTCCAAACGAGGGATCGAGGCAAACCCAACGAAGATCGACACGATCGCCTGCCGGCAAACCCGAGTGCGCGCGACGCCCGTGGCCGGGCGTAGCGGCTCGGCCGCTTCATCCTCACGGGCGAAAAGGCGATGCCCCTATATACCGCCGACGCTAAGAATCCCACCTTCCAAAGGGGACAAGGAGGCGGACGACGCGCCGCGACCTCAAAAGGTGCTACTCAAGACCACTACTCGCCGCACCACAACAAGGAGCCCATGCTGGTTTACGTCAAGGCCGAGCGTTGTCGTTACTGTAATGGTCGCCGAAGACCAGAGGAAGGAAAAGAGCGCCGATCCAAATGCCGTATACTACATCAGCGAGGTCCTAACCGAGTCGCGCCAATGATACCCACAGTACCAAAAGCTGGTATACGCGGTTCAGAGCTCAGGGCGCCGCCAGACTACTTCCGTGAGCACCCCATCACGGTCGCCTCTCTCCACTACAAGACATCATCCGAATCGCGAGGCGACCGGGCGGTCGCCAAGTGGGCCGCCGAGATCGGCGCCCACAACATTAAGCACGAAGCACGAGGGCGATTAAGTCGAGGCACCGCCGACTTCCTCGCCGATCGAGGAGGCCCAAGAGCGAGAAGCCGCAGATTTCCACATCGAGCCTGTACTCGACGGGTCCAAGAACGCGGACGGCGCAGAGCGGTATAGTCGACCTCACCAAAGGCGATAAGCTCCGCTACATCCCACGCCAATTCACGCCCGCACCAACAACATGGCCGAACACGAGGCCCTACTCCACGGCATGCGAGCCGCAAAGGAGATGAGCGCCAATCGCCTTCGATACGGAGACCGACCACAGTGGTCAAGTCGCCGCACCGCGACGCCTCTCTACCATGGCGGCATACCGCCAAGAGGTGGACAAGGTGGCGGCCACTTCATCGCTACCTCTGCCGAGTGGATCGACAGAGGAAAACGAGGAGGCCGACGCCTCTCGATCGGGTCGGCCGACCGCACCACCGCCGCGTGTTCCTCGACACCATCTTCACGCCCGCCTCTCCAAGGAGATCGACATTGAGTCCCGCCCAACCAGAGGCAACCTTGGTCGCACTTCGCCACCGAGCCACGACCGACCAAGCCCTACATCGCTTACCGGAGACAGTAACCTGCCGCAGACGAGACAAGCGCCGAATGATCGCCGATGCAAGTCCTACACCATCATCGACGGCGAGCTACACAAGCGCAGGCCACCGGCGAGTTTCAACGCTGCGCCCAACCACAAGGACGCAAAATCTTACATGACATCCACTCAGCGATCGCGCCACCACGCCGCCGCCAGGCCTCGGTCGCCAAAGCCATGCGACACGGCTTCTATCGCCCATCAAGACATGCCGACGCGCTGTCGATATCGTCCAGCGATGCGCTGGTGCCGGCACGCCAACCAGACGCACTATCCAAGTTCAAGGCCAAAACAATCCCCATCACCGCCATTCGCCGTGGGCATGGACATGGTAGGCCCTTCAAGAAGGCCCTCTGGCTACACCCACTTGCTGGTCGCCACGACAAATTCACAAAGTGGGTAGCCAAGCCAGTCCGAAATGCGACGGAAGATCGCCACTAAGTTCCTACGAGCTCATATACCGCTACGGTTTCCCCAACAACATCATCACGGACAACGGCACAAACTTCGCCAAGGGAGCAATGGCCGAGTTCTGCGAGGAGCACCACATCCGGCTCGACCTTGCATCAGTCGCACACCCGGAATCCAACGGCCAAGCGGAACGAGCCAACCAAAGCATCCTCCACGGCCTGAAGCCGCGACTCCAAGTACCACTCGAGCGCATCCGGATGCCGGGTCAAGAGCTTCCTCCGGCTATCCGGGGAATCCGCACCGTCAACAGTCGACGGATTCACCCCTTCTTCATGGTCTACGCTGAAGTCGTCATGCCAACCGACCAACACGACTCGCTGATCGTCCACTATACGGAGGCCGAAACGAACGCCCGCCAAGATGGGCTCGACCAACTCGACGAAGCGCGACCGCCCGATCGCGACCGCCATCTATCGCCAAGGGCTCCATCGCTACCACACCGACGGGTGAAAACCCGCACCTTCCAGAAGGCGACTTGGTGTTACGCCTGATCCAGACAAGAAGGGCATGCACAAGCTCTCCTCCGTGGAAGGCCCGTCTCGCTATCGGACGCAGACGGCAACGACGCCTACTACCTCGCCGACGTCTCAAGGACGGTGAACTCGACGCTGCCGTGGAATGTAAATCTCCGGAAGTTCTATACCTAGAACCCCACATATGTACTCTCCAAATGCTATGAATAAAAGAAACGGTTACTGAAAAATTCGCCTACTCTCCATGCCTTGTGCCACTCGTAATTAACAAAGATCATGCTAAAATACGAAGTCAACCCTTGGTACAGCGACCGCACGGCTAAGAAAAGTATGTAAGAGCACCGAGTCATTTCAGGTCTTGCATCGCCCACGAAAACGCCAACCGGAGCCCCATCGAGTCGCTTAGCTCGACTGGTTTTACGAACCAAAACATCCGCCCTCGCTTCCCACATGATTCGGTCCTCCGTGATCCTCGGCATAGCAACTCGAACGCTAAGTACCACGCCGACTGATACCAGTTCGCTCGATCGGACAGGAAAACGCCAAGAAGAGAGCTGCTCAGACTGCCACGCCACGACCCGCCCGGGCCAGGCAGGAGTGACGCGCCACACCAACGCGCCTCCTCAACCACCTCGAGTCGCGCTTTGAACTACTAAGTACCACGCCGGGGACTCGCCACCCGCCCCGTCACAGACGGGAAAACGGTAAAGCAGAAAGCACTCGAGGAGTCGCCATGCATCGCTCTCCGAGCTCAAGTAGTCGACTCAACCAACAACACACATGATAAACAACAAAACATCATATCTAAGGTGAACCCAAAATGGCGGACACGCCGGGACTCACCCAAAATCAATCCAAAACACGCAAACAAATAGCAAATGAACACAACGCTCCATTCAATCGCATATCGCATTGTCTTACATTACAAAATATGCCTACCGGCGTAACTGCTACTAACACTATTCCGCAGTTTACGATGATGCACCAGCGCCCGGCGCTCCGGATGAATGCGTGTACGGGTTCGATGGATAAGTCGTCACCGCCGCCATCGCCGCCGGAAGGGCTGCTCGACCTTGAAGTCGCGATGGCGCGGCTCGGTCGCTCGCGCGACGACCGCTTCGGCACGGAAGAAGGTCGCCCATCGCCCAAACACGCCCGAGTACGCGCGCACGCCTCGCAGCTTAAGAACTTCGATGATCCACCGCTACCATTTACGAAGGATAACCACTGGCCACGCCGCCGAGGTCGAAGTCTTCGGGAAGTGGGCGAGTCCTGTGCTCGTGAGCCGCCGACGCCCACGACGAAACGCCGACCGCCATGAACTCCACGATCTGGCGCTTTCTCCAAGTACTCCCACACCTCAACGAGGTCACCGAATAACCTCCGTGGGCGACATCTCTTGAAGGTAGGCGCGGATGCAAGTCGCCGAAATCGCCGAAGTCGACGAAAGCATGCTCACGCACTCCTCGCATCAAGAGAACTCGCTTCTTCATGGCTACCAATCACATGGCCTGCTAGACGGAAACAGTTGTGAGCACCACGGAAATCACAAACAATATAACTACAAGATCGAAGACGACTCACCGAAAGCAACGGGCGGGCGAGCCCCTGATGAAGCTTTGAAGCGATGTTTTATCGCCCCGAAGCCCAACGATGAGGGCTTCCGACACCTTCCGTCTTCTTCCGCGGCAGCAACGGCGCCTTAGCTCGCCTGCTCACGAGCTCGCTTTCTTCTTCGCCTCCCGCAGTCAAGGCCGAGGTCGGCGATCCTTTGCTCAAGAAGTTTAACGCAGATCTGCCATTGCTACCGCCAAATAGGACAAGCTCTGGCGAGCCACCTCACTGCGCAGCAATTGCTCAAGCTCCTTGTTTACTTCTTGAGAGCGCCTAACTCTTTCAAGACGCCGTCGCAGCAATCGCCGCCGACTCCAGTAAACCCCGCAAAGTTTCAAAGTCAAGACACACAAAAATCACTTCTGCCCACCGCCATAATTTAGCGGGTGCGCACTCGGGATCAAGGCGGCTCGAATACTTTCGCCCACCCGCTAATTTAGCGGGTGCGCACTGGGACCGGGCGGCTCGAATACTCGCGCCCACCCGCTACAATTTAGCGGTGCGCACTCGGGATCAAGGCTCGAAATTACTCGTGCCCACCCGCTATAGTTTAGCGAAAAGCGCACTCGGGACTGGACTCAACACGCAAAACAAGTAATTCAGAAGAATCAGGCCGCAAAACACCGACCTGATCCTCGGGACCGGAGGTACCGGATGGCGCGCCAAGCATGTTGCAGCTGCCGCTGGCCCACGGACGCAAGCAGCGCGGTGTGCCCGCGACGTTGGTCAATCTCAGCCTCGGCGGTCTCTCGAGCGGGTTCGAGTCGCAGCCTCACTCGCCGGCCGCTTTGGTCATGGAGCGGAAGGTAGCACTACCAAAGGAGCTCGCCTTCCGTCTAGGCAACGAATGCCTCCCTTCGGACGCGTCGCTTCCACTGGGCCACCGGGCGCGATCGCCGATCGTCGAGACAAAGGATTTACGCCATCGCCCTTGGCCTTCTTGCTGCCTTCCGTGGAAGCGGCGACCTCATCCACCTTCCTCTTACGGAAGGGTCCTCGCTAGTAGCGGAGGGCACCTTGACCGCCGTCGGTGGCCCATCTTCTTCACTCCGTCCCACGACGAGACAATTCAGAAACAACATTCAAAATACTAAGAGAGAAAGGCGAAGCCGAGTACACTCACTTGGCGATCGGAATGAAACGCAGCCTGCGTAAGGCCGGCCGGTTTCTCCAGGCCAAGCCGCGATCGAGCTCAGCCTGTTCGGCGCCAGGCCCAGGATACGGACGGTTTCTTTGATGTTGAGGTAGCGGTTGGCGCCTCTGGGGCACCTTCGACGGAGGTTTCCTTGCTAGGAGCTGCCGCTACCGGAGCCTCCTTGCGGCGAGACCGCCACGTTCGGGACCTTGCGGCGAAGTCGCCACCGAGCCTTCCTAGCCCGGAGACCGCGAAGGGCGGGGCATCGAGGCCAGCGGTGCCTCCATGGATGGCGCTGCCTAGCGGTTGTTGTTGCCGGGCCGCCTCACACCGGCCGAGCTGGCATCGGAGCTGCTCACTGAGCGGCGGTGAGGCCATCTTCGGCGGCTTGCCCTCCTCCTTAGGGGCCTCGCCTTTCTCCTTCTTCTTCTTCGCGGAGTGGCCTGACGGAGCGAGGTGGTCTCCGAGTTCCTCGTCATCGCATGACGCCGAGGCTCCCGCCTCGAGTTCGCTACCGACGCGTTCGCGGGTCTTCGGACCAGGGGCGATCTCTTCGGATTCGGCCTCATCGCCTCATTACCCTTGGCGGGAGGCGACTCGCTCGTGTCTGGCGGATGGCCCGGAGCTCGCCATCGGCGGGTGGGAGCCACCCTTCCACCACTTGGAATAGCTGCTAAACATGGAACAAAGTTAGAATTACCGCGATCGCATACGCTGCATGCGAACAAGATCGATTATTACCGTTGAGCCGGACGCTCATGTGTATGGAGGGAGCCCGCATGCGATCCGTATGCCGCCTGGTGATCCTCTTCGCCAGAGGTAGTCCTCCGCTTCCACTCACGAGGCAGGCCTTCGCCGAGTCTTCTCGTAATCGGTACATGTAATGCTCGCATGAAGCGAACGAGTCGCCGCCAAGCCAACAGCCAGGCTGTGTTCACCGTCTGAGCCCTTCTTCTTCGCATCAATGGTCTGGAGCATCTCGTCGACGACCATCCGCTGATCGTCCGGGAAGCTTGGTGACCTGAGATTGCGCGGCTCGAGCGGTCGGCCGAGTACCGTGGATCGCCGCCTCGTCCTCCGGTCGCCTCGGTCACATAAAACCAAGACTTTTCCGTCGCTCGCTTTGGCGACAAGATCAAGTCGAAGAAGGAGGCTTTGGATTTCAGTGGAAGGTTAAGCCGCCATGCTAGCATTGGGTCAGCCTCCTCGCGGTGATCCGTCCATGGAACAGATCTTGCCACAAGGGAAAATAGGGCGGCAGCCCAAGTAGCACTTCAGAACGCCACAAAGATGGCGAGTTGCTCGATACTATGGGGACCCAGATCCGAGGCTGGATCCGTAGTAGGCGCAGCGCGGAAGAAGAGAAGTGGGAAACCTAAACCCCGCTCGAGGTGACTAGTGAAGATGAACTCTCGCTGCTGGTTCGGTCGTTCTCTCGGCTGCGAGGATTCGCCAAGGCCGGCCTCAGGATTCTGGCCTCCTCGAAGGAGGCCAGTTGCGCCCTGGTGCACTTGGATCTACCCCAAGGTTCGGTGGAGAGGGCCATGGCTGAGGATTTGCTTGGAGGTTGGAGGATTGCGGGTCGGTCGGATCGCGAGATCGACGGGCGAAAGATGTGCGTACTCGGAAGAAATGGTGGGCGGTTGGCTTTCCGATGGCCTACCATTCCTATTATATAGCGGAAGCTGCCCGCCAAATTAGGGGGCCGTTACTGCGCGATGATTACGCCGAAAGTTACCGTTAAGTTACCTTAACGGCTAGTTTGACCACGCCCGACGGTCCGCCTCCTGCCACTCGGCTCGCTGAGTTACTTCACGAGGTCACCCGCTGGTTGGTTCACCCAAAACGCGACTCGGTTCGGCGGATTTTTTCCTTCGTGCAGAGCCCGACGATTATTTGGATGCCAACTTGAAGCCGTATACTCCGACTGCCAGCAGCCACCCGCGCCTAATCAACGACGGCCTCGGGGACTACTGATGGGGAT
Organism: Avena longiglumis; assembly: GCA_030063025.1. NCBI lineage: Eukaryota > Viridiplantae > Streptophyta > Magnoliopsida > Poales > Poaceae > Avena > Avena longiglumis. Next base: position 97,688,438 of record CP125976.1, read on the forward strand.
ATGCCTACTGGGGTATCCTCAGCGGGACGTTTCCGACTGGCCCAAAGGCTGGCGAGTGGGCCTGCAGAACGGCGAGTGGATCAAAGCCCATCAGGGTACCAGCGTGGAGGTCGAAGGCCCAAAGAGTAGATAGGCCCCGATTACGAGTTAAACGATTGACAAAGTTGTAACCGAATCGGTTGAGATATGTAAACCCTAGGGGAGGTAAGCCTATATAAACCTCCCTAAGGGGTGAGTAGAGATACGTTCCCTCATACACCCAAGCAACTCGCCGCCTAGTCGCCGAGTTCGCCCATTGTAAACACTTCCATAATACAATCTAGCAGGAGTAGGTCTTTACCCTCCGGGGGGCCGAACCTGGGTAAACCCTGTGTCTTTGCCCTCATCTCGCACCGCAGATGGCTGGCCGCCCTTGCCCTTCGTTCTACTACTCGCTGCCGATTGCAGCATCTGCCGTGGTCATTCCCACGACACATAGTTTGTTCACTTTAACCTTAATCACTTCAAGATGCTTATGATAGGGGAAATGAGAGCTGAAAGCTAACAAGTACCATAATTTTTGGAAGCTCTTGATGAGACTTGAAATCCCTGCTTCCCTTTATGAAGGGCCTTTCTTCCACCATTATATTGAGTCTCTACCTTCTATCCTTAGGCACCAATTAATAGAGCATAGTTTCCATTCTTAGATCTATGTGCATTGTCCCAAAACTTATTGATTGATTCATGTTGTTGATATTGCTTGCTCTTGAACTATTTGTATCTAGTCACTCTTATGAACTTTGAAGGTGTCCTATGCATTTATTGCTACTCCATGAGGGACAAGATGAATGCCACTATGATATGTTTTCTATATGTGGAACAAACAAACGTCTCTCAATGTATTGTTATTCATGAATCTTTGTTTGTATCCTTTCATGTTGCATGCATAGTTGCTTTGTCTTACTGTTAGAACTTCTTCTTTCAAGCTCATGTTTAGAGTACTTTTGTTAGGGTATCAACCTAATAAGGTAGATTCCTCCTGAGTTTTACAATGCTAGTCCCTGGATCAATAGCTAGCATCCACAGTATAGATGTAATATCAAGAAACAAAGGTCATAATTGTTGGAATTATGCCCTAGAGGCAATAATAAAGATGTTATTATTATAATTCGTGTTCATGATAAAGTTTATATTCCATGCTAGAATTGTATTAAGCGGAAACTTTAATACTTGTGTGGTTTGTGAACAACACCGTGTCCCTAGTAAGCCTCTATGGACTAGCTCATTGATCAATGATGGTTAAGGTTTCCTAACCATAGACATAAGTTGTCAATTGATAATGAGATCATATCATTGGGAGAATGATATGATGGACAGACCCAAACTAAGCAAAGCAATTAGATCGTTTCATCGTGTTCATCTTTGCAAAGCTTTTCCTATGTCAAATATTGTATTCCTTAGACCATGAGATAATACAACTCCCCGTATCGGAAGAAAGCTTTGAGGTCATCAAACGCCATCCTATGAGAGGTGATCATAAAGGTGTCTCTCGGTGATCGGAAAGTATCTGTTGGGTTGTATGTATCGAGATGGAATTTGTCCTCCCAAGTCGAGAGATATACTTGGCCCACTTTCGTGTCGATATCAACACCGCTTGCAAGCATGTGGTTAAGGAGTTAATCACAAAGTGATATCATTTGAACGAGTAAAGTACTTGCTGTGAACGAGATTGAACTAGGTATGACGCATACCGACGATCGAATCTCGGGCAAGTAAAATATCGCGAGACGAAGGGAATATATATATGGGATTGATTGAATCCTCGCATCGTGGTTCATCCGATATGATCATCGATGAATGTGTGGGAGTCAATATGGGTGCCTGCACCTTGTTGATTATTGATAGAAGATCATGTCGCATATTCTCGAACCAGCAGGTCACACACTTAACGTGTCTCGACGCTAGGATAGATTGTATAATTGGTTTATGAATTTTGTTCGAGTCTCGGATGGGATCCGGATATCACGAGAGGTTCCGAATGGTCCGGAGAATAAGATTCATATAAGGCAATGCAGTTTTGGAGTTCGAATTGTTCCAAGTTAATCGGTATTGTGGAAGCTTCTAGAACCTTCCGAAGGGGACCAACGTGGCCCCACCTTCCGGGAGGGCATGGGCCTATGAGGAGTGTCCTGGGCGCATTGGGCCAGGGAACAAGTCCCATAGGGCCCAGCCGATCCTAGAGAGTTTAAATTGCTTAAACTATAGATAGGGTTTCTAGAAAGGGAGAGTCCTTGCCCACTTCTCCTCCCTTGGCCGCCGACCTAAGGCTTGGAGGAGGGCAAGGCTGGCCGCCTCTATAAATAGGGCTGGTGCGCCTCCTCCACACACCTTGCCTCCAAACCCTGGTTGCCCTCTGCCTTCCTCTCTCCCTCCCGATTGCTTGTGGCGAAGCCTGCAGTGAAATTCTCCACCATATACACGCCGTGGTGTTGTAGATCCAATCTCTCCACCATACTTGCTGGTCCGAGGAAGGAGGAGACGCCGAGGTGCTGCGTGTGCATCTCATGGAGGCACCGCCACTTGTGGTGCTAGATCGGATCGGATCGCGAGGAGGAGAAGCTGTGCACGACTACATCACCCATGTTCGACGAACGTTCACGTGCGAATCTTCAAGGGTATGAAGATCTAATCCAATCTCTCTCGTTGATTGCATCTCCTAGATTAGATCTTGGCTTTCCCTCTGTTCGCATCCGTAGAAAATTTTGATTTACTATGCCACGAATCCCTTCAATAATATAACTTTATAACCAGGAATAACATAATTTTATTACATCTTATATATCTCATTTGGCTATTACATTACATTGCAGCGGAATAACTATAAGCATGGGGTCCTTCATCTTCAAAGTGCCACATGCAGATGTTGGTTGTAGACTTTGTAATCCTAATCAATCAATCTTCACTAAAAACAATCAAACCTGCAACATTACAAGTTACAGCCACAAGGGTCAATACATTTGAATTGTATTGGCAAGTGATACTATGGTAGTATAGTGGAATCTATCATCTATATGCATTTGGCTAAGTGGATTTGAGGCTTGCATTTGCTCAAAATAGATTTTTCCTTAACATTTGAAAATACTACGTTTTTGCTTTGACAAAATCATTTTTCTCAATCAAAGATTTGAAGATCCTTTCAAGGCATCTCTCCATCAAAGGTTGAAGATTTCAAACAACCCTTGTTCAAACCACAAGTTTTAACTTAGAAATTTGAATGATGAGATTCTTGATTACTTCCATGTCTTGATGCTCAAATTGTCCTTTACCAGGGACATGGCTAAGTACTTAGGTTTTACACTCTGTAGAGGTGGTGTACTTTCCCCACAAGACTTGGTTTCCCAAGACAAGATCTTTTAGAAGCTTTCCCTTAGACCAAAATGGACGCGTTCCAACCTATCAAACACTACCACCCACTGTCCATATGGCTAAGTTCTTACAACCTATATGATCATGGCAGAGCCCATATTGCCAAGTGGTTGCACTTGAAGCTTCTCAACATTTGACATCTCAAATCCCTTTGTTCCTGGGTGGCATACCACAAGTGAGATACACAACCCAAGTCCATGGCCTTGTGTAACCACTCAACATAAACCAATCCTTCCATTCCACCCAGGTGATTCATTGACTTAGTTGTTTTATTAAACAAAAACATAAGTCCTCGGACTTAGAGATTTTTCCATAGTGTGAATATATTTTCCACCCATGTTTTCTATTAGCTAGGCTAAGCTTGATAGTAGTAGGAATCTTAACTTAGGAAAATCCTACTAAGGATTCATCTACTAGGTTTTCTTATAGCAAGGTCTATACTTAGCAAAATCCATGCAAGTTTTACTTAGCAAAATCACTAATGCATAGTGAAAGTATTGGGATAGAAAGTATGAAGCATCACTTGCCTTTTTGGTAGAGTATGGGTTCACTCCTTGTCCTTGCAACAATTACACTCTTCAAGTCACTACAAATCAATCAAGCAAGGCACAAACTCAATCTACCAATCAAGCAAAACAACACATAAAATGACAAAGTCAAAGTAATGCATGCAAGCATGCAAAAGATGGTTCCAATTGCAAAGGTGGTCTCCCCTAGGCTTCTAAACTTTGTAAGTTCCAAATTGGTCATTTACCAAAATGGCAAAGTCATTTTCAAATGGGTTTTATCCATAAACCATTTTCAAATCCTTTCATCATTTTATGTGGTGAAAAACATTTTTTCACAATACCACAACCTTAAGTGGCTTCACCAATTAAGTTGTTGTTTCTTAAAACTTGGTGTTTTTGGTCAGTAGGTTTGGTCCAAAAAATTCCCTCCAAAGTTTTTACTCAAAACTATTTTCATAACAAAATAATAGTTTTATTTGGCTAGAAATGGACTAAACTAATTAATCCATTCTAAACTTTTCCAAATTCATTTTCCAAACCATGGGTTGGTTCCTAGGGTCAGTAAGGTGACAACAAACCATTTTGCAAAAGTTTTAACCCTAAAATCATTTTTATACAATTTTTCTAATCTTAACAAGCACACAAATGAATCTGCAAAAACAAGTAAATTAACAGATACTATTCACTAAACCAAGGGTATGGTTGGCTAGGGATTGATCTCCTGAATCCACTGATATAAAATTTGTAAAATTTGGACGTGTGGTTTGAAAGTTACAAGGTTTTCAAAATGGCATTTAAATCTGGTTTCTAAATCTGTTTCAATCAAACACTGGCCAGGCGTCGCGCCGTGATTGGACAGTACCGGTTTGTCTGGATCGAGTGACACAGACCACATGATTAAAAGGGTCATGTGCGGCTCAGATCAAACGTACCCCTTCGTTTTAATGAATCTATCCTAGCCAACGGATCTGCATCTAATGGTTGCTACGTGTTTGACCTAAAATGAGCGGCGCCCAGGTATGTGGCGCTCTGGCGAGGTTGCCGACGATGCAGGATGCGAGAAAGAGGGAGGGGGAGCTCACCGAGTTCGCAGCACACTGCTGATGCTCCTCGTGGTCTTTGTTGGCCAAGGGGCGCACGGGTTCCTGGGGAATTGCTCACCGGAGTTGAGTCGTGCCTCGGGTGTGGTCAGTCGTCGACGGGCGAGGTTGCAGGCCACGCGCAAGTGACTGGCGAGCACCTGGAGATGCGTAAGACGCAGACTAATCAAATGGCATGATTCTTGATCAAGGCGCCGCGAGTCGAAAGTGCTAGAGCTCACCGGAGTTGCGGGTCGCGGTGGCGTCTGGTGGAGCGTTGCAAACGACTCTGGGCGAATGGCGCTTCGGGATGATCGCCAGAGGTGGGGATCATGAGAGCATGGTCGAGGAGGCAAGGCGGCGAGGCTGCGGCCGGGAAGTCGCCGGAGACAGAGCGGCTCGGGAGTAATTGAGCGGCTGGGCGTGTTTGGGGAATGAGACGGAGGAAATGGAGAGGAGTCACTGGCGTTTAAAGGGCATGGTCATTGCGAAATCAAAGCCTCCTTCATGCAATCAACGCCGGAGTAATCTCACTGCAACGGTCGTATGACGGGTCTCGTTGAAAACGATGGTACAGATGTGGGGCTGCTTGCCGGTGAGTGAGGAAAGTTTCTGTGGGCTCGGTTGTCATTCATCGTGGGTTGGTTTCTATGTGAAAACGATTCACTTAACTGAGAGGGAGAGGTGGGCTCGGTTGGGCTTCAACAGGTTAGTTGGGCGGATGGTGGGCACTCTATTTTTTCTCGTCAAACTTTTTCCTTTTCTATTTTCAATTCTTGATTTGAAATTCAAACAAATGATTCATTCAACCAAATCAACTCAAACAAACACCACACTTCACAATTTTGAACTTGGTTCTGTTTATCAGCATAAACCTAAATTCCAAAATAAAATAATATTTTTATTCATTTTTAAGATCCATTCATTAATTAAATAAAATGGACTTTTATTTATTTAATATGGTTTGATTAATTTAATAAAATCTTCATTTGAAATCCAAATACTTTCAAAACCAAATCAGTAGGTTTTATTTGAAAGTAAAGAATACTTGGAAAGCTTGTTTAAAATAAAATAAAATAACCTTTTATTTTAGGGTCCATTAATAATTAAATTCAATAGACCTTCATTATTAAATCAATTAGGATTTATTTTATTTAAAATATTTATTTTGAAATCTAAAATGAAACCAAAAAACTTCAGTAGGTTTTATTTGATAATATAAAATACTTGGAAAACTTATTTTAAATAATTTAATAAGTTTTGATGTTTTTAATTAAAATGGTAAAACCTTTTATTTGAATAAAATTTGGATATTAATTCCTTATTATTTTATTTAAATAAAACTTTACTATTTTTAAACAAAACAAAACATTTTATTTCAAAATCTTGGCCAAGGTTTAATTTGGCTTTATAAAGTAACCTTTATTTATAAATCCACCTTTTCCTTTAAAAACAAAATCTTTTATTAAAAGATACAAAATAGTATTTCCAAAACATTTTATTTTCCTCTATTTAAAATGTTTATCTTTTTAAATCTCTTTAGGATTTTATTTAATCCAAATTGGTTTGAGGTTCCAATTGAATTCAAAATGTTTCTTCTGGCCTTGAAAAGCAAACAAAGTTTTATATTATTCATTTATTTTCACATTACAAGATTTGGAAAATCTTGGGATGTGACAACTTTGATCCTAGCTTTCAATGCTTTCAAATGGTTTGATCTTGATTTTGATGGTGCATGTCACCTTAAAAATTATTCTTTTTATCACTTACCTACTCGAGGATGAGCAGGAGTTAAGCTTAGGGATGCTTGATACGTCGTAAACGTATCTATAATTTTTTATGTTCCATGCTTGTTTAGTATCTACTTTGCTTTGCTTTGTCTTCACTTTGAGGTATTTTATATGTTTTAGGACTAACCTATTAACAAGACGCATACACAGTGCTTGCCTATTTTCATTGTTTTGGTTCCAAAAGTCAAAAAATGAATATTCTCGAAATTGGACGGGACAGAAGACAAAGTCAATATTTTACCGTGGGGAACACGGAGCCAGAAGATGATACCGAGGAGGTCCTCGATGGGGCCACACCCTGGCATGCCTGCCTGCCCGTGCACAGAGTGCGTCCTCGGACACCCCTCGGCCTCCCTCTTCGCCTATAAGAAGCCCCCGATACCTAAACCCTAAGGACCCGATCATTCTTCCATGAAACAGTTTGTAGCCGCCGCCACCATTGTCCCTAGATCGGGGGGATCCGAATCTCTTCCCGGCACCCTGTCGGAGGGGAGAGATCATCCCGGAGGCCTTCTTCATCACCATGACAGCCTCTGATATGATGCGTGGGTAGTTCCACCGTGGACTACAGGTCCATGTAGTAGCTAGATGGTTGTTTCTCCTCCTTTGTGCTACCATGTTTAGATCTTGTGAGCTCCGTTCATGATCAAGATCATCTATTTGTAATCATGCATGTTGTGTTTGCAGGGATCCGATGGATATTGAGATTATTATGTGAGATTGGTTAATTATTCTATCTTATTGATTCTATCATGTTTGTGTTGTTTGAGATCTTGCATGCTCTCCGTTTCTAGTAGCTATCTTGGCCAAGTAGATGCTAGTGACTCCAAGAGGGAGTATTTATGCTCGATAGTGGGTTCATGCCTCTACTTAATCTAGGGAAGTGATAGAAATCTCTAAGGTTGTAGATGTGATGCTGCTACTAGGGAGAAAACAACGATCTCTTGTTCATGGAACAAGTGGATTGTTTACTTTACACACCTTGCTTAAAGTAGTTATCCGTTGCTTGCAACTTAGTAGTGGAGGGGGTTCGGATTATAACCTGAAGTTGGATTACTAGTCATAGATGGAGTTGGATGGAAGTCTATGTATATTGTTGTAATGCCCAATCAAATCTCATAGGATCATGAATTTCTAGTTTTGCATCGTTATGCCTTGCTCTGTCCTGTCAATTGCCTCGTTGTAATTTGTTTACCCAGCATTATGTGTTGTTTATCTTAAGTAGAACGCCTCTAGTGACCTATGGACCCCGGTGTAGGGGTTCGTATCATGGAAAACAAAAAATTTCTACCGCATGCAAACAAACAAGCCAAGATCTATCTACTATATTGTAGCAATGAGTCGATAGAGGAACTCACCCTCGAAGATTCCAAAGCGGTTAACGAGAGCAGATTCTCGTGGGTGATGTAGTCGTACTCTTGCCGATCTCAAGATCGCGTAGACGATCCTTCCGGCGCTGCCTTCCGGCAGCTCTCCCGCAGTCGGTCACATGTTCGGTACTCGACGAATACCTTCCTCTCCCTTGTTCCAGCAGGCAGCGGAGGTTGTAGCACTCTCCTCGATTCCCAAGACGACACGTGGTACCGAAGTAGAGGAGATCTCGCGAGCCGCCTTGGCCGGAGCGGTATGGTGGACTATGAGAGAGCCTTGGTGATCTAGGGTTTAGACACACCAATTAGAAGGGGCTAAACCAGCTGCTAGGCAATTAGAAGCTCTAACTCGGTGGCTTGGGAGAAATCCTAGGCTGTGGCTAGGGTTTAGGTTTAGAGGGAGGCAACTTGTGTGTCTAGGAGGGGAGCCCTGCCCCTCCTCTTATAGGTGGAGGGAGGCGCGCCTGGGGAGGGGAGTCCCTTCCCAAGTCGGACCCAAGGTGGGACGGCGGTGGGAGGAGGAACTCCTCCCCCAAGTCGGTTTCAAACCTCCTTCTCCTCTTTCCCAAAACTAGTCGTTTGACTTTCAAACTAGCCGTTTGACTTTTTTTTAAACTAGGATTTGAATAAACCCTCTAGTTTGGTACAGCGATGACACCTAGTACATGATGCAATCATATCAACTTGATATAACACATTCATGTACCCTTTCCCCTCCGGAGTGCCGGGCATTCCGGAACCTTCTAGAACATTCCCGATGAAAACACCGGAACCATTCTCCAACTCCGAAACAAGACTTTTCTTATATGAATCTTATTCTCCGGACCATTCCGGATCTCCTCGTGATATCCCGGATCCCATCCGAGATTCCGAACAACATTCGGTCTCTTACTCATCATTCCATAACTACTCAAACAACGTCGAATCCTTAAGTGTGTCTCCCTACGGTTCGTGAATTATGCGGACATGATCGAGACACTTCTCCGAATAATAACCAATAGAGGAATCTGGAAATTCATATGGCTCCCACATATTTCTACGATTACTTTGCGATCGAATGAACCACTTACATACGATACCAATTTCCCTTTGTCTCACGATAGTTTACTTATCCGAGGTTTTGATTGTCGGTATCTCGCATACCTAGTTCAACCTCAATGATAAGTACTCTTTTCTCGTTCCGTGATATGTGATCCCTTGTGAGCCAGTCACATGCTTGCAAGCTAATTGGATGACATTCCACCGAGAGGGCCCAGTATATCTATCCGTCATATGGATGGACAAATCCCTCTTGATCCATGTGTCTCAACCAATACTTTCCGAACACTCAATGCCACCTTTATAGCCACCCGATTCGGTGTGGTGATTGATGTCATCAAAGCATCCATCCGGTAAAGGTGATATGCATGATCTCATGGTCGAAGGAATTAGGTTACTATGTATCAGAAAGCATATAGCAATTGAACTATTAAAATGACTTGATCTTTATGCTACGCTTATCTTATAGGAGTATGTCCATCACATCATTCTCCTAATGATATGACCATGTTGTTAATAACATCTCTATGTTCATGATCAGGAAACCATGATAATATATTAACCAACAAGCTAGTTTAACAAGAGGCTTTACTAGGGACTCTTTTATGTTTACAAATCACACAAGTATTAATGTTTCTGGTTAATACAATTATAGCATGGTATGTAAACATTTATCATAAGTATGAAGATATGATAATAACCACTTTATTATTGCCTCTTGGGCATATCTCCAACAGTCTCCCACTTGCACTAGAGTCAATAATCTAGTTTCAAACCTTTGTGTATTCAACACCTATGGCTTTTCGGTGTTGTATGTACACAATTGCTAGTGGTCAACTGATCTCCGGATCTGACACTTCCAGGTCCGTGTGTAATTGCATGTCTTGTGTCTCTACGCATCACTCATTCTCTAATGAGATGGCTTCGTACAAATTTGGTCCTTTGGTGTGACCTTTAGTTCTTTGGGGTTAAAAACATGTTGATAATATTGTCGTACAATATATCGTCATAGTATTATCCCACTGTGAACTACACCTAGTTTGATAACAAACTTCTTGACACAAATGCCCTCTTTTGCTGCTATAATAGCAGTCATATACTTAACCTTTTGTTGTAGTATCTGTCACAATGTCTTAAATTTGGAATTCATCCAAATCCATTATGGAACTTACTTTCCATTATATTGTGCCACCCTTAGTTTAGATTGAGATAAACTTAATTTGTACTTTGTGATAAAACTAGTATCAATGTAGTACTTTTATAATGAACTAACCATCTATTTGTCACTTCTACAAACAATATATTCTTAGTTCTTCCAAAAGATCATAAGAATGTCCTTACTATTGTCCAATGATCATCTTATGAATCATTCTGGTATATGCTCACATCATTTAGAGCATAGGACATATCTGGATTTGTACATATCACAGCATAATTGATATAAATACTCTTTGTGATTTCATACATCAAGTATCAATCTATACTTGAATCTTTGTTTCACTTACCAAGTGTCAATACACTTGAATATATCATCAATATTGAACTCATTCAATCCTTTCTGTGCGACAAGAACCTTTCTTGTAGTTTCTATATTGAACTCATTCAATACATCATCTATGTACTTTCGGCACAACCATATTAGCGTCTATTGATGCTAAATATTTGGGTTTTGCCTAAGCCTTTCATCGAGATGAAATTCTTATCTTGTGTTAATAAAAGATACATCATTTCCAATCAACAATATGTCTTCCACATAATGTATTAGAAACATGTCTTAGCGCTCCCACTTAATTTCTTGCAAATGCAAGCATCTTCATTATCTCCGACGAATTTAAACTCCTTTAACAGTTTCATCATAGTGAAGATTCCAACTCCGTAATGCTTACATCAACCATTGATGTTTGCATATGCATTTAGCATCCTTTGAACTAACAAAACCCTTTGGACCGTGTCATGCACACATCCTAGGTAACCCTTCTATTAGAAGAATTTGTTTTGTTTATCCAACACATAACAAAATTATATGTCGTGGTTGCTACATTAATCCGTCTAGACTAAATATCGCTATGAAAGATCCAATCTTGTCATAGTCAACCCTTGAACATTGTTGTGAACTCTTTCCCAACATGTCGACCATATTCATGTCTATTTCTTTATGGATCCAAACACAACTGTAAGGTCTTACACCTTTCTCGAGGGTCCTTCAAGTTCAAAACTTGATTTCGCATGTATGGAACTATCACGGATTTTATGGCTTCAAGCCATTTGACGGAGTCAGGGCCCATCATCGCTTCTTTGCATGTAGTCGGTTTATTATTCTCAAATAATGATTCAACCCTCAAATCTTGGTATTTGATTGTTTACCCGACCTACTTGTTTCAATAGGAACTTAGATCTCCGTGACCACAACCTTTGAGGCACGTGAGCCATGAGCATTGTTGCTGCCTCCGGAACACTTTTCGGTGCTGCGCAACTCTGCACATATAGCTAATGTTCTTTTAACCTTATCAAAGTTCTATTGTCCTCCCACTTTACTTTTCACGAAAAATTCCTTCTCAAGGAAACTTGACATTCTAAGCGACAAACACTTTTGTCTCTGGTGTTATGAAGGAATACTTAACAGTTATTCGAAATAACATACAAAGACAGGTTCATCCGACTTTGGTTGCAAACATCTTTCTTATGCAAAGCATACCAATGTTTTAAGAAAGGACAACTTGGGTTTTATCCCAAACCATAAATTTATATGGTGTCATTTCAACGGATTATGATGAAGCTCTTTTCAGTGGGAAAACGGTAGTCTCTCAAGCTTTTAATCTTTAAAATATAATGGCATTTTATGAATTACACCTTTGATCTCACCATGTCAAACAAGGTTTAATTACATATCTCGAATGCTCCATACTCTTATGGTGTTTCAGGACATGCAAATCCACGAAACAATTCCTTAAATCTTAGGTATTATGCTAAACTTGTAACTCAAATATCTTCCTTTATGATTTTATCATAAACTATTTATATTCTTGTTACAATGATCTTACACTTCATCTTGAAAGTCTTTGAACTTTTCAAATGTTTCATACTTCATCCTTATTAAGTAAATATTCATATATTCACTCAAATTTTCGGAGAAAGCATATGAAGTTGAAATCCATCTCTCTTGACTACACATAATGTACTTCGTACAACAATATGTACAAGTTCCAATAGGCTAGTCATTCGTTCCCTTTTGGCCTATGAACGAAGTTTTAATTATCTCTAGGAAAGTTTCACAAGCGTCATGTGATCAAAATCAAAAGACTCCAAAATTCCATGCACATGGAGTTTCTTCATGTTTTCTTTCAAATATAATTTAAACGGCGATGTCACTTCTTAAGTGATCTATCAATCAATTTGTCTTTCGACATTTTTAGCACTAGTTTTATGGATGTGATTTCTCCAACGAGATTTGTGAATCATCCATCTTTTATGGATTACGGCAATTATTTGAACAACCCTTTTGTTCTCATAATACCTAATAAAACAAATCTTGAAGGCAAACTTTGATGTTTAACGAGCAACACAATAACCCTTTATTTGTTCTCGATGAATATCATCACATATTCTTTTGCTAGTTACTTTGGCCATTGTAGTTCATGAATTGTGTTGTTTCGTATGACGATTCATACCAACAAATTCAGTATCAAATACTTAAGAACCACATTGTTTAATAAGAAAAGAATATAGTCATAACATGTATATCATCTATATACTTAAACTGAACAATTCTAGTCTTTTCTTTTCTGCCATATATTTATGAGATTCTCTTTCAGTATTTCCTTTTCTGTTTGAAAGAATCCATCAACATCAATAGTGGAGTCATACATATGACACATAATCCAAAGCGTTTATAATTAAATACCAATGTCTTTGGACTTGCACTTTGAACTAGATCACCATCATCAAATGTTTGGTGTTCTTTCAAATTCCTTTCTTTAGTAATCTCTTGGTGTAGTAAATATTTTACCTACATCAAATATTCACCCTTATCATGGAATTATCCGTGATCAAGCTACTTTTAGCTTATAAAGATGAATCGTGAGTATAATGTTGCTATCCAAAACCTTTTGGTGGATTAGGACAACTTGTGTCTCCAACTCTTTGCAAATTCTCATCAAATATGATAACATGACTTTAGCCATATTATACTCTGTCATGTTGCAACCAAAACTTCGTTTCAGATATCACAATATCTTCCACACATCATGGTTTCTGAAACAACTCTTTCAGATCCTAGATAACCTTGATATTAAGACAATCCTTTGAATATCAAGAATCATGGAGACAAACATGATACTTATACACTAATACTTGGAATTGTCACTCTTGTTTTAATACCAATTATTAAACTACATGGAGTAACCGGAACTTTACTGAAGGTTTGCAATAGGACTTTTAAACTTTTAGATTAACACTTCAAAACAATACGATACCAGTTCGTAAAGTAACTAACCAGAATTCTATAGTTCTATCATCTCAATTATAACTAAGCGCAAGGTGGTAAACGGATGCCAATGACTACAACAACTATGCAAATTCACTTTGATTTAATTTATGATAAATAGTGTTCAACTTTTAATCATATTGCCGTTGAACTCCCACTCAAAACAATATCCCTCACATTGTTTTAGTGATCACACGAACCAAATCCACCACATCAAAACCGATCATCACGAGAGTTGATGTAGCTTCAATGGCGAACAATCAACATGTTCATCATATCTACTATATGACTCATGCTTTACCTTTCGGTGAACCGTTTTCCGAGACCATGTCTGTACATGATAGGCTCGTCAAGATCAAACCTTAGCTTCTAAATGAGCAAATCTGGCTTGCTCACGTTGTATACACTCGCAGAATCTAACACGCCCGATCATCACGTGGTGCTTCGAAACAACGAGCTTTAGCAACGGTTCTTACTAAGGATGAACACTTTAAAACTTGAAATTGTGTGCTTGAGGGATCATATTATAATGCTACCGTCGTGAACTAAGCAATACAAGATGCATAAAAAGATTAACATCACATGCAATTCATAATATGTAATATGATATGGCCTTTCTTTTTGTGCTTCCGATCTCCATCTTCAAGCACGAACATGATCTCCATCATCACCGGCATTGCATCAAGGTCAATGACGCTGCTCCATGGTTGTCGTCCACCAGCTTCAACTATTACAACTACTTTGAATAGACACGCGGGTCTTAACAGAATTTAAAGAAAACCATATGGCTCCTGCCGGTTGCCAACTTACAATAAGGAACATTGCATACATCAAATATAATCACAATCATGGCCATATCACATCATAGCACACCCCTGCAAAACAAAGTTAGACGCCTCTAATTTTCTTTGCATATTTTACGTGGTTTGGGGCTTTCAATAAGTGTCGTTCTAACTTACGAACAAGAACCACAACATTGATACTAGTATTGTTAATCACCCGTTGTAAATTGGATCTTAACTATGCTAGGAGAAACAGGCACCCGCAAAGCCACTTATGCAATACAAGTTGCATGTCAAGCGTGGAGCAAGTCTCATGAACGATGTCATGTAAGGTTAGCCCGGGCCACTTCATCCCAACATACCGCAAGATGCAAAGTACACAAGAAGCAATCGACAATAAAAGCATCAACGCCCACAATGACCATTGTGTTCTACTCGTGCAAACAGATCTACATATAGACACGGCTCTGATACCACTGTAGGGGTTCGTAGCATGGAAAACAAAAAATTTCTACCGCATGCAAACAAACAAGCCAAGATATATCTACTAGATTGTAGCAATGAGTTGATAGAGGAACTCACCCTCGAAGATTCCATTGCCGATCTCAAGATCGCGTGACGATCCTTCCGCTGCGTTCGCGTTCGCCTCGATCAATCGATCACCGTTCGACTCGATGAAGACCTTCCTCTCCCTTGTTCCAGCAGGCAGCGGAGGTTGTATCATTCTCCTCGCGATTCCGGCAGCACGACGACGTGGTACCGGAAGTAGAGGGGAGATCTCGCAGGGCTTCGCCTTAAGGCGGAGCGAGTATGGTTCACTATGAGAGAGCCTTGGTGATCGAGGGTTTAGACACACCAATTAGAAGGGGCTAAACCAGCGTCTAGGGCAATTAGAAGCTCTAACTTTCGGCTTGGGAGAAAATCCCTAGTGTGGCTAGGGTTTAGGTTTAGGAGGCAACTTGTGTGTCTAGGAGGGAGCCCTTCCTCCTCTTATAGGTGGAGGAGGCGCGCACGGGAGGAGTCCCTCCCAAGTCGGACAAGGTGGGCGGGCGGTGGGAGGAACTCCCCCAAGTCGGTTTCAAACCTCCTTCTCTTTCCCAAAACTAGCCGTTTGACTTTCAAACTAGCCGTTTGACTTTTCAAACTAGGATTTGAATAAACCCTCTATTTTGGTACAGCTATGACACCTAGTACATGATGCAATCATATCAAATTGATATAACACATTCATGTACCCTTTCCCCTCCGGAGTGCCGGACATTCCGGAACCTTCTAGAACATTCCCGATGAAAACACCGGAACCATTCTCCAACTCCGAAACAAGACTTTTCTTATATGAATCTTATTCTCCGGTCTCTTACTCATCATTCCATAACTACTCAAACAACATCGAATCCTTAAGTGTGTCTCCCTACGGTTCGTGAATTATGCGGACATGATCGAGACACTTCTCCGAACAATAACCAATAGAGGAATCTGGAAATTCATATGGCTCCCACATATTTCTACGATTACTTTGCGATCGAATGAACCACTTACATACGATACCAACTTCCCTTTGTCTCACGATAGTTTACTTATCCGAGGTTTTGATCGTCGGTATATCTGCATACCTAGTTCAACCTCGTTACCGATAAGTACTCTTTTCTCGTTCCTGTGATATGTGATCCCTTGTGAGCTAGTCACGTGCTTGCAAGCTAATTGGATGACATTCCACCGAGAGGGCCCAGAGTATATCTATCCGTCATATGGATGGACAAATCCCACTCTTGATCCATCTGTCTCAACCAATACTTTCCGAACACTCAATGCCACCCAGTTACGGTGTGGTGTTTGATGTCATCAAAGCATCCATCTGGTAAAGGTGATATGCATGATCTCATGGTCGAAGGAATTAGGTTACTATGTATCAGAAAGCATATAGCAATTGAACTATTAAAATGACTTGATCTTTATGTTACGCTTATCTTATAGGAGTATGTCCATCACATCATTCTCCTAATGATATGACCATGTTGTTAATAACATCTGTATGTTCATGATCAGGAAACCATGATCATATATTAACCAACAAGCTAGTTTAACAAGAGTCTTTACTAGGGACTCTTTTATGTTTACAAATCACACAAGTATTAATGTTTCCGGTTAATACAATTATAGCATGGTATGTAAACATTTATCATAAGTATGAAGATATGATAATAACCACTTTATTATTGCCTCTTGGGCATATCTCCAACACCCGTTCCAATCTTTACCATTGATACATTTTCCACTGTTATTGTTTACTTTCTTCAAGCCACCATTACCTTCCACACCATATAGTTAATCCTTTGTTTTTAGCAAACCGGTGTGATTGACAACCTCACTATTCGTTGGGGCGAAGTCTTGAGTTTATGTTGTGCAGGTTTCCAAGTTGCTAGCAACACCTTTGGGTCATTTCCTTCCTCCTACTGGTTTGATAACCTTGGTTTCTTACTGAGGAAAAACTTGCTGATGTGCTCATCATACCTTCCTCTTGGGGTCTCCCAACGAAGCTCTATAGTGATCTGAGCTACACATAATCATGCATACTTGCGTCCTCAGCAGTAGAGCCTTCAAATTGATCTTGTTGAACCAAACTTAAATAGTGGGGCTTGATTTCATAGTCCTCAGCAGTAATTGCTGGCTGGGTAATAAGAGTATGCAAATAATCATTAGTGGGAGTTGCAAACTCTCTAAGTTTCTTTTCATCCATAGTACTTATGTTTTTGGGTTTTCTTAAACAAAAACTTATGATAATAAAAACTAGAATTTAAAGATGTAGGGGTCCCAACCTAATAAGGTAGATTCCTCCTGTGTTTACAATGCTAGTCCCTGGATCAATAGCTAGCATCCACAGTTAAGATGTAATATCAAGAAACAAAGGTCATAATATAACTTTATAACCAGGAATAACATAAGTTTATTACATCAAACATAGCTCATTTGGCTATTACATTACATTGCAGCGGAATAACTATAAGCATGGGGTCCTTCATCTTCAAAGTGCCACAAGCAGATGTTGGTTGTAGACTTTGTAATCCTAATCAATCAATCTTCACTAAAATCAATCAAACCTGCAACATACAAGTTACAGCCACAAAGGGTCAATACATTTGAATTGTATTGGCAAGTGATACTATGGTAGTATAGTGGAGTCTATCATCTATATGCATTTGGCTAAGTGGAGTTGAGGCTTGCATTGCTCAAAATAGGTTTTTCCTTAACATTTGGAAATACTAAGTTTTTGCTTTGATAAAATCATTTTTCTCAGTCAAAGATTGAAGATCCTTTACAAGGCATCTCTCAATCAAAGATTTAATATTTCAAACAACCCTTGTTCAAACCACAATATTTTAACTTAGAAATTTGAATGATGAGATTCTTGATTTCTTCCATGTCTTGATGCTCAAATTGTCCTTTACCAGGGACACGGCTAAGTACTTAGGTTTTACACACTGCAGAGGTGGTGCACTTTCCCCACAAGACTTGGTTTCCCAAGACAAGATCTTTCAGAGGCCTTCCCTTAGACCAAAATGGACGCGTTCCAACCTATCAAACACTACCACCCACTGTCCATATGGCTAAGTTCTTGCAACCTATATGATCATGGCAGAGCCCATATTGCCAAGTGGTTGCACTTGAAGCTTCTCAACATTTGACATCTCAAATCTCTTTGTGCCTGGGTGGCCATCCACAAGTGAGATACACAAGCCAAGTCCATGGCCTTGTGTAACCACTCAACATAAACCCAT
Organism: Avena longiglumis; assembly: GCA_030063025.1. Taxonomy (NCBI): domain Eukaryota; kingdom Viridiplantae; phylum Streptophyta; class Magnoliopsida; order Poales; family Poaceae; genus Avena; species Avena longiglumis. Next base: position 97,706,670 of record CP125976.1, read on the forward strand.
CCTTCCATTCCACCCAGGTGATTTATTTACTTAGTTGTTTTATTACACAAAAACATAAGTCCTCAGACTTAGAGTATTTTTCCATAGTGTGAATATATATTCCACCCATGTTTTCTATTAGCTAGGCTAAGCTTGATAGTAGTAGGAATCTTAACTTAGGAAAATCCTACTAAGGATTCATCTACTAGTTTTTCTTATAGCAAGGTCTATACATAGCAAAATCCATGAAAGTTTTACTTAGAGAAAAATCACTAATGCATAGTGAAAATCACTAATGCATAGTGAAAAATCACTAATGCATAGTGAAATTCCATGCAAGTTTTACTTAGAGGAAAATCACTAATGCATAGTGAAAAACGTTTCGGGGGAGAGGGCAGATGGGCTGGACTGGGCTGGGGTGGGCTTTAGCCGGGCTGATCGTTTTCCTCTTGTTTTTTTTTCTGTTTGCTTTGTTTTATCTTTTTCTATTTCCTATTTTTCTGATTTGAATTTCCAAACAATCAAACAAGGTTCAAATCAATTCAAACAACACCCAAACTTTGTAACATTGAAATTAGTTCTGTTCAGTAACATGAACCAAAATCCAAAATAAAAATAATATTTTAAATCTTTTTAGGTTCCATTTATTAATTAAGTAAAATGGTCCATGGTTTATTAATAAAATAGGGTTTGGTTTATTTAATAAAATCTTCATTTAAAATCCAAATGCTTTCAAAACCAGTCAGTAGGTTTTATTTGAAAATACAAGATACTTGAGATACTTGTTTAAAATAAAACTAACATTTTATTTTAGGGTCCAATATCAATTAAATGAATAGACCTTATTCATTTAATTCAAATAGGATTTGTTTTATTTAAATACTCCTTTTGGAATTTAATTATTTTCAAAACCAAAATAGTAGGTTTTATTTAGGAATTTAAAGAATACTTGGAAAACTTTGTTTAAAAAAAGATAACATTTTTGTTAGAGTCCATTATTAATTAAATATAATAGTCTTTCATTATTAAATCAAATAGGATTTTTTTATTGAGACATTTATTTTGAAACCTAAAGTAAAGCCAAAACACTTTAGTAGGTTTTATTTGTGAATATCAAACATTTGGAAATCTTATTTTAAATAATTTAATAAGTTTTGATGTTTCAATTTAATTGGTAAAACCTTTTATTTAAATAAAGTTGGATATTAAATCCTTATTAACTTATTTAAATAAACCTTTGCTAATTTTATTTAAAATAAAATGTTTTAATTCCCAAAGCTTGGCCAAGGTTTAATTTGGCTTTATAAAATATTCTTTATTTATAAACTTTTATTTCATTTGAAAACAAATCTTTTCATTTAATTGTTTCAAAATAATATTTCCAAATGTTTTTATTTTTCCTTTTATTAAATTTTTATATTTTTTAATCCCTTTAGGTTTTATTTAATTCAAATGGGTTTGAAGTTCCAATTGAATTCATAAGTTTCTTTTGGCTCTGAAAATCAAATAAAGTTTTATTTTATTCATTTATTTTCACATTACAAGATTTGGAAAATCTTGGGATGTGACAGGCTACCACCCTTAAAATAAATCTCGTCCCGAGATTTGGGGAGGTTAGGGTTACAAGCAAGTTCAAAACAACTAGGGTACTACCACCCTTAAAAATTTTCAAACAAAAATTACACATTGTCCTTCTTGGGATCCTGGGGAAAACTTCTCTAAGCAATCTTTTTGCATTGCGTCCTTTGTTTCCATACTTGACTCATGGGCCAAGGTTGAGTTTCTCCATAGGTTTGTTCAACTTGTTCTTCATCTTTTCTGGACAGTTGCTTGCATAATGTCCTGGATTCTTGCAGTTGAAACAATGGATGTCCTTGAGTTCTTTACGTGGCTCTTGTGGACAAGTTGCTACATAATGGCCTAGCTCTCTGCAGTTGTTGCACACCACTTGGTCAATTCCCTTATTTTTCTTGTTCTCTGGGCACTCACTGGAGTAGTGTCCCATTTCCTTACATTTACGGCATTGCACAAGGTGCATGTCTTGTCTTGGTTTCTTGGGTTTCTTTGATCCTTTGAATTGGGTTGTCTTGTTTGGAGGTATAAGTGGTCCTTTTCCTTTGCTATCAACATTCTTGGCGTACTTGGATCCTTCTTGTTTCCTTTGTTCCACCATGGAGTAGATGGGGCATTGGATAGGGACATGGTCGTTTCCTTCACAAAGGTAACAAGTAGCTTGAGAGGTGGGACATTGTCCAACAGGATGATTTTTTCCATAGTTAGGGCATTGGCCTTCATGCTCCTTGGAAGGATGATCCTTGTCTCCACAAATAATGCAAGCTGGTGCTCCATCTAGAACAATATTCTTTTCATCCTTGTTATCATAAACTCCTTTGGGATAGCTTTCTTCCATGCTGATCATTTGATTAGTCACCTTAAGCATCAGTTGGGATTGTTCCTCCAAAAACTTTTGCAGTGCTGGATCTTTATCACTATTGCTGGCTATGAACTGAGCTGTCAGTTGGTTTAACTGGTTCTGGGTTGCTATGAGTTCTTTCATGCTGTCCTCTTGGTTGGTGTTGATGTCATCAACCTTGGAGTCTTTGGGAGTAGTCATCTGTTTGGGTTGAAGGAAGATTAGAATAGACAAGATATTTCTAAGGAATCAATTCTAATCACACACATCACAATTCACACAAGCAATGTGCATGCAATCACAAACCAAACATTTCACTCAATCAACAAGGTTTCACACGCATTTTTAGGGAACAAAATATTTTTGCTACACCACATATGTGTTTAACTTAACTATAATATGGTGGTCCATCTATATGGTTCACTTGTGATCTTTCCATCATTCTTGGTTGCTTCTTCTTACATGAGATCAAAGTTTCCTTGAGAAAAACTCCTTGGTCACAAACTTCAAAGTTGTTGATGGCTCCTTCTTATTTTGCATTCCCTCAGTCTCTAAATCTTGAGTAGGATTTCCTTGTTTCACTTGTGGTCCTTAATAGTTTCCAAGTTGGAAGTCCTTGGGAAATATGATGAAGATGTTGAAGTCATTAGAGTTGAAAGTGTTGAAGAGGTGTAGTCTTTGGTCATGGGGTAGGTTTTTCCATCAAGTTGAAGTAGAAGAGAAGTAGAGTTGAAACCCAAATGGTTAAGGAAAGAGTTTACAAGTGTTTTTGTAAATAAGTTTTGTATCCAAATATAACTCCTATTTTCTAAGGGTTTTTGTCCAATCCTAGGGTTTACAAATCCTACAGGCAACACAATGCTCTGATACCATCTGTAGGGGTCCCAACCTAATAAGGTAGATTCCTCCTGTGTTTACAATGCTAGTCCCTGGATCAATAGCTAGCATCCACAGTTAAGATGTAATATCAAGAAACAAAGGTCATAATATAACTTTATAACCAGGAATAACATAAGTTTATTACATCAAACATAGCTCATTTGGCTATTACATTACATTGCAGCGGAATAACTATAAGCATGGGGTCCTTCATCTTCAAAGTGCCACAGGCAGATGTTGGTTGTAGACTTTGTAATCCTAATCAATCAATCTTCACTAAAATCAATCAAACCTGCAACATACAAGTTACAGCCACAAAGGGTCAATACATTTGAATTGTATTGGCAAGTGATACTATGGTAGTATAGTGGAGTCTATCATCTATATGCATTTGGCTAAGTGGAGTTGAGGCTTGCATTGCTCAAAATAGGTTTTTCCTTAACATTTGAAAATACTAAGTTTTTGCTTTGATAAAATCATTTTTCTCAGTCAAAGATTGAAGATCCTTTACAAGGCATCTCTCAATCAAAGATTTAATATTTCAAACAACCCTTGTTCAAACCACAATATTTTAACTTAGAAATTTGAATGATGAGATTCTTGATTTCTTCCATGTCTTGATGCTCAAATTGTCCTTTACCAGGGACATGGCTAAGTACTTAGGTTTTACACTCTGCAGAGGTGGTGCACTTTCCCCACAAGACTTGGTTTCCCAAGACAAGATCTTTCAGAGGCCTTCCCTTAGACCAAAATGAACGCGTTCCAACCTATCAAATACTACCACCCACTGTCCATATGGCTAAGTTCTTGCAACCTATATGATCATGGCAGAGCCCATATTGCCAAGTGGTTGCACTTGAAGCTTCTCAACATTTGACATCTCAAATCTCTTTGTGCCTGGGTGGCCATCCACAAGTGAGATACACAAGCCAAGTCCATGGCCTTGTGTAACCACTCAACATAAACCCATCCTTCCATTCCACCCAGGTGATTTATTTACTTAGTTGTTTTATTACACAAAAACATAAGTCCTCAGACTTAGAGTATTTTTCCATAGTGTGAATATATATTCCACCCATGTTTTCTATTAGCTAGGCTAAGATTTATAGTAGTAGGAATCTTAACTTAGGAAAATCCTACTAAGGATTCATCTACTAGTTTTTCTTATAGCAAGGTCTATACATAGCAAAATCCATGCAAGTTTTACTTAGAGAAAAATCACTAATGCATAGTGAAAGTAATGGGACAAAAAGTATGAAGCATCACTTGCCTTTTTGGTAGGGAATGGTGGTTCACTCCTTGATCTTTCTAGTCTCACACTTCACTACAAATCAATCAAGCAAACTCAAATTCAATTCATATTCTAAACCAAAGTCAAACAAACAATTTTTCACACACACAAAGTAATGGAATCTAAGTCATGCATAAGTATGCAAAGGTTGGTTCTATTTCAAGGATGGTCTCCACTAGGCTTTTAAACTTTGTAAGTTCCAAATTGGTCATTTACCAAGATGGCAAAGTCATTTGCAAATGGGTTTTATCTCACAACCATTTTAAAATCCATTCATCATTTTATGTGGTGAAAAATGTTTTATCAAAACAAAAACTTTTAAGTTTTTCACCAAATGAGTTGCCATTGAATAACTTGGTATTTTTAGGTCAGTAGGTTTGGTCCAAAACATTTTCTCAAAGTTTTGTTTGCAAAAACATTTCCATAATAAAATCAATAATTTTATTTGGCTAGAAAGTGGCTAAGTCAACTAATCTAACCTAAACTTTACCAAAATCATTTTCAACACCAAAGGTTGGTTCCTAGGGTCAGTAAGGTCACATCAAACCATTTGGCAAAAGTTTTAACCTTAAAATCAATTTTAAACAATTTTTATACTCTAAACAAGCATACAAAAGTTTCTGCAAATTCAAACAAGATAACAGATACTATTTACTAAACTAAGGGCATGGTTGGCTAGGTCTTTTTCTCCTGAATCCAACGACATAAAATTTGTAATTTTTGGACGTGTGGTTTGAAAGTTATAAGGGTTTGAAATTCACAAAATATTCTGTTTTCAAATCAGTTTTTAAACAGATCAGTGACACGCGCTTTCTAAGCTGGCGATACGGTTCGGTGGATCACATAGCGACAGCCGTTGGATTTCAGTTAAATCGTGCGGCACATGCGTGCTCTTACCGCTTCGTACTACTTTCTATCCTATCCACTGGATCAAGATCGGACGGCTGTCGGGTGCTTGACCTTAGACGGGCGACGCTGCGGCGGCTGCTGGCGGCAGAGCGACCAGTTGATGACGGCGCCGGCGGTACAGGAAGCAAAGGAGGGTGGGGAGATGCTCACCGGAATCGCTGACGCTCGCTGATGCTCAACGTGGTACTTGTCCGTCGAGGGGCGCTAGGGAGCAGCTGCGATTGCTCGCCGGAGTAGAGGGCAACGCCGGACGGCTCTGTCTGTGGACGAAGGCGACATTGCAGATCACGTGGAGGAAAACAAAGGGCACGGTTAGATGCGTATGGTCGAGGGGATGACGTGTGTATGAAAGAGAAGAGGAGGGGCGGTCGGTTTTACCGGGGAGACGTCGTCGGAGAAGAAGACAAACGCGGCGGCGGCGGGAGCTTGTCGTAGTCGATGCTTCGGGGCGTCCGCGGTCGAACTAAGAGTGCTGGGAGGTGCGTCTGGGAGTGGGGAAGTTGTAAGCGTGCTCAGGGAGGCTCGGGGTGGTGTGTGCTGGCCGGAATCGGTGCCGGACTTCGTCGGAACAGAGGGTGCTCGGAGAGTAATTGAGGCGGCCTGGGGGCAGATAGAGGGGGTGGTCTGGGGGAAATGGAGGAGAAGGCGCTGGCGCTTAAAACAGCGTGGTTGCAGGAGGAATTAACCGCGGCGTTAACTCGAATTGATCCTCGCGAATTCATCGCAGAAATGGAAGAGAGGAACCGGTCTGCGAGTGAGGGGTGAAGGAGACGATGAACAGGGAAAATGGGCCTACCAGTCAGTGGGAAAAGGAGCGAGGGGGAGGTCCACCGGTCAGTTGCTTAACGGGTTCTTTCTGCGGTGAACAAAACGTTTGAGGAGAGGCGGATAAATTTGGGTAGGCGGTGGGCTTTAGCTGGGCTGATCGTTTTACTCTTTTTTTTTCTGTTTGCTTTGTTTTATCTTTTTCTATTTCCTATTTTTCTGATTTGAATTTCCAAACAATCAAACAAGGTTCAAATCAATTCAAACAACACCCAAACTTTGTAACATTGAAATTAGTTCTGTTCAGTAACATGAACCAAAATCCAAAATAAAAATAATATTTTAAATCTTTTTAGGTTCCATTTATTAATTAAGTAAAATGGTCCATGGTTTATTAATAAAATAGGGTTTGGTTTATTTAATAAAATCTTCATTTAAAATCCAAATGCTTTCAAAACCAATCAGTAGGTTTTATTAGAAAATACAAGATACTTGAGATACTTGTTTAAAATAAAACTAACATTTTATTTTAGGGTCCAATATCAATTAAATGAATAGACCTTATTCATTTAATTCAAATAGGATTTGTTTTATTTAAATACTCCTTTTGGAATTTAATTATTTTCAAAACCAAAATAGTAGGTTTTATTTAGGAATTTAAAGAATACTTGGAAAACTTTGTTTAAAAAAAGATAACATTTTTGTTAGAGTCCATTATTAATTAAATATAATAGTCTTTCATTATTAAATCAAATAGGATTTGTTTTATTGAGACATTTATTTTGAAACCTAAAATAAAGCCAAAACACTTTAGTAGGTTTTATTTGTGAATATCAAACATTTGGAAATATTATTTTAAATAATTTAATAAGTTTTGATGTTTCAATTAAATTGGTAAAACCTTTTATTTAAATGAAGTTGGATATTAAATCCTTATTAACTTATTTAAATAAACCTTTGCTAATTTTATTTAAAATAAAATGTTTTAATTCCCAAAGCTTGGCCAAGGTTTAATTTGGCTTTATAAAATATTCTTTATTTATAAACTTTTATTTCATTTGAAAACAAATCTTTTCATTTAATTGTTTCAAAATAATATTTCCAAATGTTTTTATTTTTCCTTTTATTAAATTTTTATCTTTTTTAATCCCTTTAGGTTTTATTTAATTCAAATGGGTTTGAAGTTCCAATTGAATTCAAAAGTTTCTTCTGGCTCTGAAAATCAAACAAAGTTTTATTTTATTCATTTATTTTCACATTACAAGATTTGGAAAATCTTGGGATGTGACAAAAGACTAACTATTTTTTTGTTTTTTCAAATAAAGGTTGAAAGCAAACTAACAAAATTAAAAACATGAATTAAAATTAGCAAGGTTCCTAATAACCGTACCAGGGTAGCTATTGCTTCCCCGGTAACAGCGCCAGAAAAAGGGTTGATACCTTCAATCCGGATTATGGATGTAGTATAGCTTTTTTCCCTAGTAGACCTAGGTTATCGAATCCTCAGGAAGCAGAAAGCTTGGTGAAGTTACTTTAACGGACCTTCGGGAGTTTTAGAATTATTTTAGTGTTTTATCGGATCAAGAGTTTGCGATCTTTTGTTGTTGTCTATGATAGAGAGAGAGGGCCTGGGGGATTCGGTTTCACATGTAGCTATGCAAAACATCTGATTGGAATAAAAGATAATAATAAAGTACGCATGTAATTGTTAGAGCAAGATAATTATATGTGGCCAGTGCATCAATAACTGCTATTGCCTCCGCAACCGCTTATAGCAATATCCTATTAGTCTCATCCATAGAAGAAAGAGAGCTAATGATACGCGCGGTGACATCACCATTAATCCCAAGTAAATCCCTCACATATAGCCGTACAACCCTTTCTGCCACTAGGATTCCCATCCTATAGATTAGTCATTACTCATACTCCCTAAACCTGGATCAATCCTCAGGGTCTTGGGTACCTGACAAGTCCTTATACTGAGGAAAGAGAGGATACAATAATCATCATGTCATACAAACTAATACACGGTCCCATCTATGATAAATATCATGCACAAACTACATGGCTAGGCCGAATCCCTTAGCCCAAGGAGAGTTACTCACGCAGAGATGAGATCAACAATCATAAACATTGTATTGGAAATCATGAGATCGATAGTAATAGTCTTACAATGTCTCGAATTGGAGATGAGATCTACTATTACAAGCGGTGGACTATGGTTATGGTGGTGGAGAAAGGTTTATGAGATTGGATCTAGATCTATTCCTCCAACGGCTCTTCGGTTTTGTGTTTTCGTGTTCTCGTCCTCTTGTTTCTCATTGCAAGAGGTCTCTTTATATAGGGGTCGCTTCACAAAAGTTATTCTGTTTGACCTTGCAATATCGGTGGAAACTATACGGCCGAAAAAATATTACCGCCGTATAGCTGGTCGTTAAAGACACTGTTTCCTCTTCACGACCCTGGTTTCTTTGGGTTGTTGGAAATCTCGTATCTTTGACTTTAATATTGTAATTGCCATCATCAAACGCTATTTCCTGTGTAAGGAAAAACGGAAAGACAGGATTGCAGACCCTTTGATCATTAGGCATTAGTGGCAGGATTTACAGCGATATTTCATCAAAAGTATGAATAATATCTAGTTTAAATATGAATGTGGATGTCTATATTTTAAAGCCATGAGTGACGTTGAACCCGCACGCCACTAATCTCACGCCACTGTAAGAAGTAGTGGTGGTGTCTCCAGCAAACACCACCAATAGTTTATCTAGTGGTGGTGTTTCTGGTAAATGCCACCATTATATATCATAATTGGCATTTCTTGTAAGAGCCACCATTATATACCTATTTGTGGTGTTCTTATTATTTTGAGTGCCACAATTAATTTTTCAAAAATTAAAAAAAATACGGTACATCTAATTGAATATTCACAGCATAACAAGATAGAGTCATACAGTCAACTACATATAGTAGCACATCATTACAGTCAACTACATAAAGTTGAGCAAGCTAACTACATAGCACTAACTATTAGTACGTAAAAGGATTATCGGCAACGTTCGTGCCATACGTAATGGAAGCAACAAGAATCCCGTCATCTGAAGAAGCATTAGAGTCTATCAATGATTCAAGGCATAGGTAGTTGAAGTAGATCATACGATCATCACAAAGATGGAAAACCAACTTCTCCTGGGCGTCCATCTTATAGGCATCGACCATCTTAGTCCACCTCGGACCACCGAAACAGGTACGGTTCACCTTGTTCATGACTTGGACCGTGTAGGTCTATGCAGGTTGCTTTAGAGGCAGTCGATCGACTTGAAACTGTCCCTGCTGCCACAATGGCCAATCAAAATGGTCCAGGAACTCAACTCTAAACTTGCAGGGTATGTTCTGCATATAGAATCATAAGAAAACAACAATTAGCACGTAATTCAGTTGCATGGTATATATTGTTTGATTGCTTATGAATAGACATACCATACTAACTTCACAGTCATAAGGGAGCACTATGACAACCTTCTTGTTCTTGCACCCTTGGAAACCACAATACTCACACCCATCACCATTCATTATACCTATATATGATCATGAAAACTTAGTTATATAGACCATTTTAGCATCATAAATAGCACAATATATCAACATAACACATAAGTAAGATTAGCTAGAATCATGAGTAGCACAATATATTAACATAACACATAAGTAGTATGATATGTAGCATAAAAGTCACATGAGAGCATACTAAAATCGAGTATACCAAGTGTCAGTGATGTCGTCGTCACCCAAGCGGTCCTAGAACGAGGACGACAGGCTGGTACAGTCATCCTGCTGCGTGCTAAAGGGGCCGGGCTGACATTGTTCTTGTGTGCCAGAGGGGCCAGCCTCGTCCTGACAGTGCTGTTGCCGCTGTCGGCTCTCGCTAAGGACCTCGTACTGGACTGCCATCACTTGGGGATCAAGTAGGAGATCGCTGACCAAGGGGTCATCCTCCTCGCGACGGTGGCGCGCCAGCTGCCTCTCTTCCTATCGGTGATCCCTCTCCTCGGCCCTCGTGACGATCCACATGCCCTCGTGACGATCCTCATACTTTTGACTTGTGGTACCACTTTATGCTTTGATTAGTAATGTTTGGTCGCTCTGCATGATTATGGCCATTATTGCTCTCTTAATTGGTCGCTCCCAGTCTTTTGCTAGCCTCCACTTGTATTAAGTAAGCTCTACTCATGCATCCAACCCCCAAGAAACCAAGTTATTCCAAAGTGTCCACTATAAATTACTATGCATGGTGTGTTACACCATTCCAAGTATATTCTTGTTTTATCTATCTTCCAAAATAAACTTGTTATGAGAAAGTTAGTGATTAAAGCTCTCACAAACTTGATGGCACACTTTATTTTTCTTGCCCTTAAGAAACTTGAACCGTTGTGTCATCTATGTTGTATATTCTTGCACTTATAAGTTGGGAATTAGCAGAACCATGCTGTCATGGGAACACTTTCAACATTGCACTTGTACTTTTTACCCAGTTGATATCATGATCTTTTGTTTGTGGATGTCGACGGTGTGAAATAAAAGGGGAGCTTGTAAGTCCATGGCGTTATGTATGTGTGTTAGAGAAACGCCTGGGCCGCTAGCCTAAGCCATGCATAATCAAGGTGGAAACTTGCAGCATCACCATAGTGATAAATCTATGAAGCTTTCTTCTTATAAAAAATGAAAGATATGAGAAAAGAGGAAAGAGATAAAAAACACCATTTTCACATGGTAAATAAGAAGATTGCTGAGATGCGCATTGTCTGCTTGCCTTGTCATTTTTATACGGGATAACTCCTGTATCATGGGGCAAGGGGTACCCCGTTGGCGGTTCTCTATGATACACATGTACTGTTGGAGATATGCCCAAGAGGCAATAATAAAGTGGTTATTATCATATCTTCATACTTATGATAAATGTTTACATACCATGCTATAATTGTATTAACCGGAAACATTAATACTTGTGTGATTTGTAAACATAAAAGAGTCCCTAGTAAAGCCTCTTGTTAAACTAGCTTGTTGGTTAATATATGATCATGGTTTCCTGATCATGAACATAAAGATGTTATTAACAACAAGATCATATCATTAGGAGAATGATGTGATGGACATACTCCTATAGTTAAGCATAGCATAAAGATCAAGTCATTTAATATAGTCCATTTGCTCTAATCTTTCTGATACATAGTAACCTAATTCCTTCGACCATGAGATCATGTTATTCACCATCACCGGAAGGATGCTTTGCTGACATCAAACACCACACCGTAACTGGGTGGCTATAAAGGTGGCATTGAGTGTTCGGAAAGTATGGGTTGAGTCACATGGATCAAGAGTGGGATTTGTCCATCCATATGACGGATAGATATACTCTGGGCCCTCTCGGTGGAATGTCATCCAATTAGCTTTCAAGCATGTGACTGGCTCACAAGGGATCACATATCACGGGAACAAGAAAAGAGTACTTATCGTAACGAGGTTGAACTAGGTATGCAGAGATACCGACGATCAAAACCTCGGATAAGTAAACTATCATGAGACAAAGGGAAATTGGTATCGTATGTAAGTGGTTCATTCGATCGCAAAGTAATCATAGAAATATGTGGGAACCATATGAATTTCCAGATTCCTCTATTGGTTATTGTTTGGAGAAGTGTCTCGATCATGTCCGCATAATTCACGAACCGTAGGGAGACACACTTAAGGATTCGATGTTGTTGAGTAGTTATGGAATGATGAGTAAGATACCGAATGTTGTTCAGAGTCTCGGATGGGATCCGGGATATCACGAGGAGATCTAGAATGGTCCAGAGAATAAGATTCATATAAGGAAAGTCCTGTTTCGGAGTTGGGGAATGATTCCGGTGTTTTCATCGGGAATGTTCTAGAAGGGTCCGGAAGGTCCGGCACTCCGGAGGGGAAGGGTACATGAATGTGTCATAACAAGTTGGAATGGTTGCATCATGTACTAGGTGTCATCGCTGTGCAAAATAAAGGGATAAATCAAATCCTAGTTTGAAAAGTCAAACGGCAATTTGAAAAATCAAACGGCAAGTTTGCTTGGTGGAGGGAGAGTAGGAAACCTACTTAGGGAGGAAGTCCTACTCCCTCCACCCGCCGGCCAAGGAGGAAGAGTTGGAGGAGGACTCCCTCCTCCCAACCGCGCCTCCCTCCCACCTATAAAAGGAGGGGCAGGGGTGCCCCTCTTTCACACACCTAAAACCCTAGCTTTGGCGCCTCCACCTCCAAGTGCAGCCGCCGCCTAGGGTTTCCCCTCCAACTCGGTGAGTTGGGGATCTCCCCAAGCCCTAGCCGCCGGACAAGCTTCCTCCCTTGGTGCCTCTAAACCCTAGATCGCCAAGGCCTCTCTCATAGTCCACCATACTCGCTCCGGCTTAAGGCGAAGCCCTGCGAGATCTCCCCTCTACTTCCGATACCATGCCGTCGTGCTGCCGGAATCGCGAGGAGAGTGCTACAGCCTCCGCTGCCTGCTGGAACAAGGGAGAGGAAGGTCTTCATCGAGTACCGAACGTGTGACCGACTGCGGAAGCGCTGCCGAATCTGGCGCCGGAAGGATCGTCTACGCGATCTTGAGATCGGCAAGAGTACGACTACATCACCCACGAGAATCTGCTCTTGTTAACCGCTTTGGAATCTTCGAGGGTGAGTTCCTCTATCGACTCGTTGCTACAATCTAGTAGATAGATCTTGGCTTGTTTGTTTGCATGCGGTAGAAATTTTTTGTTTTCCATGCTACGAACCCCTACAGTGGTATCAGAGCCGTGTCTATATGTAGATCTGCTGCGAGTAGAACACAATGGTCATTGTGGGCGTTGATGTTTTTGTTGTCGATTGCTTCTTGTGTACTTTGCATCTTGCGGGATGGTGGGATGAAGCGGCCCGAGCTAACCTTACATGACATCGTTCATGAGACTTGCTCCACGCTTGACATGCAACTTGTATTGCATAAGTGGCTTTGCGGGTGCATGTTTCTCCCAACATACTTAGGATTCAATTTACAACGGGTGATTGACAATACTAGTATCAATGTTGTGGTTCTTGTTCGTAAGTTAGAACGACACTTATTGAAAGCCCCAAACCACGTAAAACATGCAAAGAAAATTAGAGGCGTCTAACTTTGTTTTGCAGGGGTGTGCTATGATGTGATATGGCCATGATTGTGATTATATATGATGTATGCAATGTTCCTTATTGTAAGTCGGCAACCGGCAGGAGCCATATGGTTGTCTTTTAAATCCGTTAAGTCCTGCTTGACTATTATTCAAGATAGTTGTAGTAGTTGATGCTGGTGGAAGACAACCATGAAGCGGCGCCATTGACCTTGACGCCACACCGGTGATGATGGAGATCATGTTCGTGCTTGAAGATGGAGATCGGAAGCACAAAAAGAAAGGCCATATCATATCACATATTATGAATTGCATGTGATGTTAATCCTTTTATGCATCTTGTATTGCTTAGTTCACGACGGTAGCATTATAAGATGATCCCTCAAGCACACAATTTCAAGTTTTAAAGTTTTCATCCTTAGTAAGCACCGTTGCTAAAGCTCGTTGTTTCGAAGCACCACGTGATGATCGGGTGTGTCAGATTCTGCGAGTGTATACAACGTGAGCAAGCCAGATTTGCTCATGCGAAGCTAAGTTGATCTTGATGAGCCTAGCATGTACAGACATGGTCTCGGAACACGGATCACCGAAAGTTAAAGCATGAGTCATATAGTAGATATGATGAACATGTTGATTGTTCGCCATTGAAGCTACATCAACTCTCGTGATGATCGGTTTTGATGTGGTGGATTTGGTTCGTGTGATCACTAAAACAATGTGAGGGATATTGTTTTGAGTGGGAGTTCAACGGCAATATGATTAAAAGTTGAACACTATTTATCATAAATTAAATAAAAGTGAATTTTCATAATTGTTGTAGTCATTGGCATCCGTTTACCACCTTGCGCTTAGTTATAATTGAGATGATAGAACTATAGAACTCTGGTTAGTTACTTTACGAACTGGTATCGTATTGTTTTGAAGTGTTAATCTAAAGTTTAAAAGTCCTATTGCAAACTTTCATTAAGTTCTAGTTACTCCATGAAGTTTAATAATTGGTATTAAATCAAGAGTGACAATTCCAAGTGTTAGTGTATGAGTATCATGTTTGTCTCCATGATTCTTGAAATTCAAAGGATTTTCTTAATATCAAGGTTATCTAGGATCTAAAAGAGTTGTTTCAGAAACCATGATGTGTGGAAGATATTGTGATATCTGAAACAAAGTTTTGGTTGCAACATGATAGAGTATAATATGGCAAAGGTCATGTTCTCATATTTGATGAGAATTTGCAAAAGGTTGGAGACACTAGTTGTCCTAATCCACCAAAAGGTTTTGGAGAGCAACATTATACTCGCGATTCACCGTTATAAGCTAAAAGTAGCTTGATCATGGATAATTCCATGATAAAGGTGAATATTTGATGTAGGTAAAATATTTACTACACCAAGAGATTACTAAAGAAAGGAATTTGAAAGAATACCAAACATTTGATGATGGTGATCTACTTCAAAGTTCAAGTCCAAAGACATTGGTATTTAACTATACATGCTTTGGACTATGTGTCATGTCTATGGCTCCACTATTGATGTTTATAGATTCTTTCAAACAGAAAAGGAAATACTAAAAGAGAATCTCATAAATATATGGCAGAAAAGAAAAGACTAGAATTGTTCAGCTTAAGTATATAAATGATATACATGTTATGGCTATATTCTTTGCTTATTAAACAATGTGGTTCTTAAGTATTTGATACTGAATTTGTTGGTATGAATCGTCATACGAAACAACACAATTCATGAACTACAATGGCCTAAGTAACTAGCAAAAGAATATGTGATGATGTTCATCGAGAACAAATAAAGGGTTATTGTGCTGCTTGTTAAACATCAAAGCTTGCCTTCAAGATTTGTTTTATCAGGTATTATGAGAACAAAAGGGTTGTTCAAATAATTTCCGTAATCCATAAAAGATGGATGATTCACAAATCTCGTTGGAGACATCACATCCATAAAACTAGTGCTAAAAATGTCAAAAGACAAATTGATTGAAAGATCACTTAGGAAGTGACATCGCCGTTTAAATTATATTGGAAAGAAAAAATGAAGAAACTCCATGTGGATGGAATTTTGGAGTCTTTTGATTTTTGATCAAATGATGCTTGTGAAACTTTCCTAGAGATAATTAAAACTTCGTTCATAGGCCAAAAGGGAACGAATGACTAGCTTTTTGGAACTTGTACATATTGTTGTATGAAGTCCATTATGTGTAGTCAAGAGCGATGGATTTCAACTTCATATGCTCTCTCCGAAAATTTTAGTGAATATATGAATATTTACTTAATAAGGATGAAGTATGAAACATTTGAAAAGTTCAAAGACTTTCAAGATGAAGTGCAAAATCATTGTAACAAGAATATAAATAGTTTATGATAAGATCATAAAGGAAGATATTTGAGTTACAAGTTTAGCATAATACCTAAGATTTAAGGAATCGTTCCGTGGATTTGCATTTCCCGAAACACCATAAGAGTATGGAGCGTTCGAGATATATAATTAAACCTTGTTTGACATGGTAAGATCGAAGGTGTAATTCATAAAACTGCAATTATATTTTAAAGATTAAAAGCTTTAGAGACTACCGTTTTTCCACTGAAAAGAGCTCTATCATAATCCGTTGAAATGACATCATATAAAGTTATGGTTTGGGATAAAACCCAAGTTGTCCTTTCTTAAACATTGGTATGCTATGCATAAGAAAGATGTTTGCAACCAAAGTCGGATGAACCTGTCTTTGTATGTTATTTCGAATAACTATTAAGTATTCCTCCATAACATCGGAGACAAAAGTGTTTGTCACTTAGAACGTCAAGTTTCTTTGAGAAGGAATTTTTCGTGAAAAGATAAGTGGAAGGACAATAGAACTTTAATAAGGTTAAAAGAAACTTAACTATATGTGCAAAGTTGCACAGCGCCGAAAAGTGTTCTGGAGGCAGCAACAATGCTCATGGCTCACGTGCCTCAAAGGTTGTGGTCACGGAGATCTAAGTTCCTATTGAAACAAGTAGGTCGGGTAAACAATCAAATACCAAGATTTGAGAGTTAAATCATTATTTGACAATAATGATCTGACTATATGCAAAGAAGCGATGATGGGCCCTGAATCCGTCAAATGGCTTGAAGCCATGAAATCCGTGATAGTTCCATATGCGAGAGATCAAGCTTTGAACTTGAAAGACCCTCTGGAAAGGTACAAGACCTTACAGTCGTATTTGGATCTATAAAGAAATAGACATGGATGTTTCACATCTATGAAATAGTCGACATGTTGGGAAAGAGTTCAGAAATGTTCAAAGGTTGTATATGACAAGATTTGATCTTTCATAGTGATATTTAGTCTAGACGGATTAATGTAGGAACCACTACATATAATTTTGTTATGTGGTAGTTGAATAAACAAAACAAGTTCTTCTAATAGAATTGTTACATAGGACGTGTGCATAACACGGTCCAAAGGGTTTTGTTAATTCAATGGATGCTTAAAAACATATGCAAACTTCAATGGTTGAAGTGAGCATCACGGAGTTGGAATCTTCACCATGATGAAATTGTTAAAAGAGTTTAAAATTCATCAGAGATGATAAAGATGCTTGTATTTGCAAGAAATTAAGTGGGAGCGCTAAGACATATTTCTAATACATTACGCGGAAGACATATTGTGGATTGTAAATGTTGTATATTTTATTAACACATATTAAGAATTTCATCCCGATGAAAGACTTAGGCAAAACCCAAATATTTGACATCAATAGACTCTAATATGGTTGTGCCGAAATTACATAGATGATATATTGAATGGGTTCAATATAGAAACTACAAGAAAGGTTCTTGTTGCACAGAAAGGATTGAATGAGTTCAATATTGATGATATATTCAAGTGTATTGACACTGGGTAAGTGAAACAAATATTCAAGTATAGATTGATACTTGATATATGAAATCACAAAGAGTATTTATATCAATCATACTGTGATATGTACAAATCCAGATATGTCCTATACTCTAAATGTTATGAGCATATACCAGAATGATTCATAAGATGATCATTGGACAATAGTAAGGATATTCTTATGATCTTTTGGAAAGAACTAAGAGTATATTATTTGTAGAAGTGATAAATAGATGGTTAGTTCATTGTAAAAGTACTACATTGATACTAGTTTTGTCACAAAGTAAAAATTAAGTTTATCTCAATCTAAACTAAGGGTGGCACAATATAATGGAAAGTAAGTTCCATAATGGATTTGGATGAGTTCCAAAGTTAAGACATTGTGACAAATACTACAACAAAAGGGCTAAGTATGTACCTGCTATTATAGCAGCTAAAGAGGGCATTTGTGTCAATTAGTTTGTTATCAAACTAGGTGTAGTTCACAGCGGGATAATACTATGAATATATATTGTACGACAATGTTATCAACATGTTTTAACCCCAAAGAACTAAAGGTCTCACCAAAGGACCAAATTTATACAAAGCCATCTCATTATAGAATGAGTGATGCATAGAGACGCAAAGACATGCAATTACACACGGACCTGGAAGTGTTAGATCCGGAGATCAGTTGACCACTAGAAATCGTGTACATACGACACCAGAAAGACATAGGTGTTGAATACACAAAGGTTTGAAACTAGATTATTGACTCTAGTGCAAGTGGGAGACTGTTGGAGATATGCCCAAGAGGCAATAATAAAGTGGTTATTATCATATCTTCATACTTATGATAAATGTTTACATACCATGCTATAATTGTATTAACCGGAAACATTAATACTTGTGTGATTTGTAAACATAAAAGAGTCCCTAGTAAAGCCTCTTGTTAAACTAGCTTGTTGGTTAATATATGATCATGGTTTCATGATCATGAACATAAAGATGTTATTAACAACAAGATCATATCATTAGGAGAATGATGTGATGGACATACTCCTATAGTTAAGCATAGCATAAAGATCAAGTCATTTAATATAGTTCATTTGCTATAAGCTTTCTGATACATAGTAACCTAATTCCTTCGACCATGAGATCATGTTAATCACCATCACCGGAAGGATGCTTTGATGACATCAAACACCACACCGTAACTGGGTGGTTATAAAGGTGGCAGTGAGTGTTCGGAAAGTATGGGTTGAGGCACATGGATCAAGAGTGGGATTTGTCCATCCATATGACGGATAGATATACTCTGGGCCCTCTCGGTGGAATGTCATCCAATTAGCTTGCAAGCATGTGACTGGATCACAAGGGATCACATATCACGGGAACGAGAAAAGAGTACTTATCGGTAACGAGGTTGAACTAGGTATGCAGAGATACCGACGATCATAACCTCGGATAAGTAAACTATCGTGAGACAAAGGGAAATTGGTATCATATGTAAGTGGTTCATTCGATCGCAAAGTAATCGTAGAAATATGTGGGAATCATATGAATTTCCAGATTCCTCTATTGGTTATTGTTCGGAGAAGTGTCTCGATCATGTCCGCATAATTCACGAACCGTAGGGAGACACACTTAAGGATTCGATGTTGTTGAGTAGTTATGGAATGATGAGTAAGAGACCTAATGTTGTTCGGAGTCTCGTATGGGATCCGGGATATCACGAGGAGATCCGGAATGGTCTGGAGAATAAGATTCATATAAGGAAAGTCCTGTTTCGGAGTTGGGGAATGATTCCGGTGTTTTCATCGGGAATGTTCTAGAAGGGTCCGGAAGGTCCGGCACTCCGGAGGGGAAGGGTACATGAATGTTTCATAACAAGTTGGATGGTTGCATCATGTACTAGGTGTCATCGCTGAGCAAAATAAAGGGATAAATCAAATCCTAGTTTGAAAAGTCAAATGCCAATTTGAAAGTCAAACGGCAAGTTTGCTTGGTGGAGGGAGAGTAGGAAACCTACTTAGGGAGGAAGTCCTACTCCCTCCACCCGCCGGCCAAGGAGGAGGAGTTGGAGGAGGACTCCCTCCTCCCAACCGCGCCTCCCTCCCACCTATAAAAGGAGGGGCAGGGGTGCCCCTCTTCCACACACCTAAAACCCTAGCTTTGGCGCATCCACCTCCAAGTGCAGCCGCCGCCTAGGGTTTCCCCTCCAACTCGGCGAGTTGGGGCTCTCCCCAAGCCCTAGCCGTCGGCCAAGCTTCCTCCCTTGGTGCCTCTAAACCCTAGATCGCCAAGGCCTCTCTCATAGTACACCATACTCGCTCCGGCTTAAGGCGAAGCCCTGCGAGATCTCCCCTCTACTTCCGGTACCACGCCGTCGTGCTGCCGGAATCGCGAGGAGAGTGTTACAACCTCCACTGCCTGTTTGAACAAGGGAGGGGAAGGTCTTCATCGAGTACCGAACGTGTGACCGATCATGAGCCTTGGCCGCAGCGCCGGAAGGATCGTCTACGCGATCTTGAGATCGGCAAGAGTACGACTACATCACCCACGAGAATCTTCTCTCGTTAACCGCTTTGGAATCTTCAAGGGTGAGTTCCTCTATCGACTCGTTGCTACAATCTAGTAGATAGATCTTGGCTTCTTTGTTTGCTTGCGGTAGAAATTTTTGGTTTTCCATGCTACGAACCCCTACATGTACTTACTATGACAAGAACTTACCGGTAACTAAAGTTGAGTACCATGAGGAACGGCCCTGATACGTCGGAAACGTATCTATAATTTTTGATGCTCCATGCTTGTTTATTATCTACTTTTCTTTGCTTTGTCTACACTTTGAGGTGTTTTTATATCTTTTCTGGAACTAACCTATTAACAAGTTGCCACAGTGCTAGTTGCCTGTTTTCTTCTTTTTTTGTTCCAGAAAAGCAGAAAACCAATATTCTCGGAATTGGACGAGACAAAAGCCAAAGTCAATATTTTACCGTGGGCGACACGAAGTCCAGAGGAGAGACGGAGAGGCGAACCAGGGCCGCCGCACCCCATAGGCACGAGTGGGCCCACCACGCGCCTGGGTAGGGTGTGGGCCCCCTGGACGCCTCCTAGCCTCGCCTCTTCGTCTATAAGAAGCCCTCGATGCAGAAACCCTGGAAACCCGATCAAAACTCCACGAAACCTTCTGTAGTCGCCGCCACCATCGTCCCTAGATCGGGGGGATCTGAAGTTCTTCCCGGCACCCTGCCGGAGGGGAGATCATCCCGGAGACCTTCTTCTCCTGTATGATGCGTGAGTAGTTCCACCTTGGAATATGGGTCCATGTAGTAGCTAGAAGGTTGTATCTCTTCCTTGTGCTTTCATGTATAGATCTTGTGAGCTCCGTTCATGATCAATATTTAATCTATTTGTAATCATACATGTTGTGTTTGCGGGGATCAAATGGATATTGAGATTAGTATGTCAGATTGATTAATGGTTTTGTCTATTTGATACTATCATGTCTATGTTGTTCGTGATCTTGCATGTTCTCCATTGTTAGTAGCTATCTTGTCCAAGTAGTTGCTAGTGAATCCAAGAGGGGGTATTTATGCTCGATAGTGGTTTCATGCCTTTAGTTTCCAAGGGAAATGTAAATCTCTTGATTTGTAGATGTGTTGTTGCTAGTAGGGAGAAAACAATGGTCTCTTGTTCATGGAACAAGTGGATTGTTTACCTTACACACTTTGCTTAAAGCAGTTGTATGTTGCTTGCAACTTAATACTGGAGGGGGTTCGGATGATAACCTGAAGGTGGACTTCTAGTCATAGATGCAGTTGGATGGCGGTCTATGTATATTGTTGTATTGCCCAATCGAATCTCATAGGATCTTCCTGACTAGTAATTGCATTGTTATGCCTTGCTCAGTTCCTGTCAATTGCCCTGATGTAATTTGTTTACCCTTCATGCCATGTTGTTTATCTAAGGAGAGCACCTCTTGTGAACTATGGACCCCGGTCCAATCTTTACCATTGATACGTCTTCCACTGTTACATGTTTACTTGATGCAAACCATTACCTTCCACACAATACGTTTAATCCTTTGTTACAGCAAACCGGTGAGCTTGACAACCTCACTGATTCGTTGGGGCAAATTCTTGAGTTTGTGTTGTGTAGGTCTCCGCGTTGCTTACAACACCTGTGTGACATTTCCTTCCTCCTACTGGTTCGATAACCTCGGTTTCTTGCTGAGGGAAAACTTGCTGCTGTGCTGCTTCACACATTGCTCTTGGGGTTCCCAACAGGCTCCACGTGAACCATGTGTATATCCATCAAGTCTTTCTGGTGCCGTTGCCGGGGAGGCTAAGGACGTCTTCAGAAGGGGAGTCCTCCACTTCCTTTCTCTTTACTTTGTTTTTAGTTTGCTTTGTTTTGTTTTCCTCTTTTCAAAAACTCCAAAATATTAGTTTAGTTTGGTTTTCTTTCTTTATTCATAAATACAAAAAAAATTAGTTCCTGCTCTAGCTGCTGCTGCTGTTTTTAGCTTGCCCACCTTTGCCAAAATGAACTCCGCTGAGAACACCAAGTTGTGTGACTTCACTAGCACAAACAACAATGATTTCCTTAGCACTCCTATTGCTTCACCTGCTCCTGATGCTACCTTTTATGAAATTAAGCCTGATTTGTTGAATCTTGTGATGAGAGAGCAATTTTCTGGTGCTAGTTCTGATGATGATGATGCCCATCTCAATAACTTTGTTGAACTTTGTGAGATGCAAAAGTATAAGGATGTAGATGGAGATATTATTAAGCTTAAGCTGTTTCCTTTCTCCTTGAGAGGAAAAGCTAAAGAATGTTTGCTATCCTTGCCTAGAAATAGTATTGATTCTTGGACTCAGTGCAAAGATGCTTTTATCGGAAACTACTATCCTCCTGCTAAGATTATATCTATGAGAAGTGACATTATGAAATTTAAAGAACTTGATAATGAACATGTTGCTCAAGCTTGGGAAAGAATGAAGTCTTTGGTTAAGAATTGTCCCACTCATGGACTCACTGCTTGGATGATTATCCAGACTTTTTATGAAGGTTTGAACTTCTCTTCAAGAAACCTATTGGATTCAACTGCTGGAGGTACCTTTATGGGCCTCACTTTGGGTGCTGCAACAAATCTCCTTGACAATATGATGGTTAATTACTCTGAATGGCATACTGAGAGAGATCCTCATGGTAAGAAGGTAAATTCTGTTGAAGAAACCTCCTCTTTGAGTGATAAGATTGATGTTATTTATGGCTATGCTTGTTAATGGGAAAGCTCCTCTAGATCCTAATTGTAACACCCTCAGAATCGACCCTATGCAAGTTTCAGCGATTCCCGCCAAACCCGCATAGAAACGATTCAAAGGTGCCCACCAGGCACTTTCGTGCGGGTGGAAAACGAAGTAATAACATTACACAACAGTCCTCGATGGGACCCACAAAACAGATATATATATACAACAGCGACTCAATGAGTCAAGAATACAGATATACAGAACGAAGATCCAAATCACCTTGAAAATGATAGGGCGTCCAGCTACGGACAAGATGCAAATGGGGCTAAGATCCCTGAAGAATAACCAATGGCGTCCATAACCCTGCCCAGGCCAAGCCGGAAGGGTAACCCTGCTAACGACGTCGATCTCAAAACCTGCTTAAACAAAAGGGGTGCCGACAAAGGGCAAAGGAAAAAAGAGAGAGCGGTCAGTACTGAGGCCAGTACACGGCGAGACTAGAATTCGGCGGTCCTCGCCTACATAGGTATGGTGGACTGAAGCGGCAGCGCAGCATGCACTAAACAACCTATAGAGACTCGATACAACTGGCGGTTATCAGAGAGGGGTAAGAAAGACCTATTCGGAACCAACCTGATACTACCACCAAACATACCCATCCTGGTATTTCCCCCTCGAGACCAAACGAGGAAGTCAACCGAGGAACTCACACCATTGGCAGTTTTATTTATTCAGTTATCGTTGCAGCAATTACTAGTCAAATATAGATAGTCATCCTGATATAATAAGCAGTGGGAAATTTTAGTTAACCATTCCGTTGAGGTTGTAATACTTACTAGTCAGATACAATTAGCATGAGATAACCCAAAACCCAACAGTTGTTGGTACTTTTATGTAGCCATTCCGTTGTAGTTGCAATATTTACTAGTCAGGTACGATGGTCGCAAGCGACAACTCAAACAAGCAATTGTTGGCAGTTTTATTTAGCCATTCCATTATAGTGAAGCTGATTACTAATCATTATAAAGTCAAATTTATAGCACTACTTTAGTTATAGTTGTCTATGATCGAGATACTATGCTCCAAGTCGTCCATAACATGACACGGCTTTCGAAAGTTTTACCTGCAGGGTGCACAAATAGCAACACACTCGATCAACCTCGGAAAAACCAAATCAAAACCCAACGAGGCTTTCACGACAAAGCAATCACAGGATTCGAAATATTTCAGGGGACACCACATTGAGTACACCATAGCGAAGTTAGTGACTCAGACGGACTCAAGGTTTGCGACAATGGTCAGAACGATCGGGAACCCAAAACTGGGCTTGTCGATACCATGGAAACACTCCGCTTACCTAACAGATGAGTGCTCCTCGCACAATCGTAATAAAGCGATAAAGCATGGCATAAGTACAGGATAGTAAATAAAACCTCAAACTAGTTTGTGGCCCCAATAAATAAGAATGAATCAAGATCTCGCCTGGGGTCCCATAATCCTCCGGATGTGGATATCGCGAATAATCAAGGAGCAGTATCAAGCACTCGGGGTCCTACGGACACAAGTGGACGATTAACAACCAAATAACATCTATTGCCCACCATGCCTCGCTTACTTACTTCAATTTTAGTTGTTAAACAGTAAGTAAAGTTATGATCATCTCCAACAATAAACATGCGGCAATACTCCAACAACTGTGGTACTTGGCGACACGCAACAGCACTTGAGCAAGCGGCTACGATGCGCAGGTCCAACTATCTACCAAACAACAGGTAATAGGATGTGTCCAAGGCAATATAAGGCTGCAAGGGATATCACGGGTACCAAAACTAGAGCATCGCAACACATATAGCAATAGATCAACAGGAAGGAATAAATACTATAAAAGTAAGATAGGTAGAAAGGGGGAGATGCTCTCCTGAAAACATTGTCGAAGGTTCAACCGAAGATCGGGGCGAAGCTCACATCAACTCAACGGCCTTATCCGCGAAGAACCAAAACACTAGAAGAAGCACCAGATGCACTATTTAATACTATGAAAGAAGATCGGGCATGATGCATGTATGATGTATGACATGGCAAAGGTGCAATGCAATTAGATCATATTAAGCGGAATCGGGGTCCCGACATGTAATTAAATGGTTCCAGTTGTTTAACTACCCCGCAATTTAAATGTTGTTTCAACATGGCCAAATATAGCACCGGTTCGCTATACAAATTTAAATGAGGCCAATATAAGACTAGATTTGCCCGCATATGGATCCCATATTTAATTATAAGGTGAATCGGCATAAGGCCCCCAAACCACATGACAATATGCATGCGAGTATGACAATTTAATATGCAACAAGTTTGTATTTCATTTATAAAAATAGGGCTCGAGAAAGGGGTCACACATTAGGGTTCGGCGATCTTGGGCTCCGAGGGGTTCGGGGTTGGTCTCAGGGTTCATGGTTCGACGGGTTCGGTCTCGGACAACGGTGGTAGATCTTGTCGCTCCGAGAAGGACTTGGCTTGGTGTCGGGGCATATTGGATCCGCCCTGGTCGGTGCCGATCTTGTCGTCGATGGCGAACTTGAGTGGATCGGGTACCGGGGTCTTCGGATCCGTGAAGTAGATCTTGTCGCACGGACGTCAATGCTTCCGGGAAGGAGAACTTGTCGTTGCGGAGATCTTGTCGGGTCCGCGCCATCGAGTCGGTCTTGGCATTCGGGGCAAAGGACTTGGCGTCCTCGAGGAAGTACTTGTCGTATCTGTGAAGAAGATCATATCGGTCCACGGGATTCGGGCTTCGGGGTTCGACGAGGGATCGGGGTCTTCGGATTCTGGCAGTGGATCTTGCGGCTTCCATGACGGAGGTCTTGTCGTTCTGACTTTGTCATCGAAGGCGAACTCTCTCAGGTCGCATCGTCAGCAGTCGGTCTTGTCGATGCCCGCTCTTGCTGTGACATTTTCACAGGCCTCATCACATGACGAGGACGGCGAAGGACTTGGAGATGATCTCGCATATGGCGAAGATATACAGGAAGATCAAAGACCAGCCTAGTGTATGGAGTTGGCGCTGCTTGTACCGCGTTCGATGGTGACTTGGGCTACAACACACGGCTCTTAGGACCCGCTGCACAAGGCGAGCCATGGGCGGTTCACGGGGACGGGCCGATGCGGTTCCAGGCGGGCTGCGGTCGGGGCACTAGGCGTCGGGGCGGCGAGCCGAGGCCCGAGAGAGAGGTGGCTGGGCGGTGCGCGGCGAGCTCGAACTCATGGCGCGTCGGTGGCGAGCAGAGGCGACCAGCGGCGGTGGCGGCGGGCAAGCGGCGCGGAGGTGCCGTGACGCGAACATCAGTGGAGGGCGGCGCGGAGTTCGCCGAGGCAGGCGGCGCGAACCAGCGGTGGCGGGCGAGAGGAGGAGACGGGCGGCTGGAGGTGGTCGCGCGAGGCGGAGGCAGCGGCATGAGGCGGGCGGAGCTCGGGGCCAACGAGCAGCCAGTGGCGTCGCAGTGGTGAGGACGGCCGAGGAGGAGCTCGGCCTGGCGGGAAGATGGCGACAGGCAGCGCCGGGAAGGAGGTGGGCGGCGGCGCTCGGAGGCGGGGACCGTGGCCAGAGAGGGTGGAGGACGGGAGGAGGCGCGGCGGGCACGCGAACACGGGCGGAGGTGGTCGAGGCCGTCCGGAGCTCGGTGTCGGCGGGTGGGGGTCGCCGGCGAGCCGGAGAGAGGAGCTCGAGGGGGGCGGCTCGACGGAGAGGCGCGGGGGCGCGCTGCAAAGGAGCAGAGGAGGGTTGGGGAGACGAGGTGGGGAAGAGAGGAGGCCAGGTGGAGCTGGGTGGCGGGCTGGTGGGGTCGGGGTGGGACAGAGGCGCGAGGTGGGGCCCGGGGTGGGGTCGAACGGGGGAGGTGGTTACCGGGCAGGGTCGGGTTTGACCGGGGTGGGGTTGCAGGTGAGTGGCGCGTGTGGTGTGGGGGTGGGGCTGGAAAGGGGGAAGAGAGAGAGGGGGATGGGGTGTGGATTGGTGAGGTGGCGGTGGGTGTGATGAGGTGGAGGGAAAGGTGAGGTGGCAGGCTAGGATAGGTGGGTAGACTAGGTTCGGGTAGGAAAAGGGGCTAGGGGGACTGGTTTAGGACTAGATATTTTGACTAGGTTTTCTTTTAATTTTAAAAATAAATTTTGTAATTGGTTTTAGATAAATGAAAGATCCGGCTGGACAGACGATTTGGATTTGAAAAAATAGAGGAGGGCTAGTTTAGAAAATAACATAGTCTTTCGCAAATAGTTTTTAGGCAAAAAAATAATATGCATGATGATGACGATGCTCAAATGCAATATGGCATGATGACATGAGCATGCGGTCATGATGATGCAATGCACAAAAACAACGCGATTTTCTAATAGTGGTTTTTGCGGGATGCCACACTAATAGTGTTCCCTTAGCCTATTTGGTTGCTCAAGAAGAGCAAGTTGATGTGAACTTCATTAGAAACAACAATTTCAACAACAATGCCTATAGGAATAATTTTGGTGGTAACAACAATTATAGGCCTTATCCTCCTAATAATCGCAATACCTATGGAAACTCCTAAAAAAATGCTAGAAGTGCCCCCTCTGAACTTGAAGTCATGCTCAAAGACTTTATTAGTAAACAAACCACTTTAAACAAGACTATAGAGGAAAAAAATTGAATGTTAAGAAAAATATATCCTCTTTGTCTGAAGCACAGTCCTCCTTGATTAATAAAATGGCTGCTCAACCTGAAAACATGGAAAGTACCTTTGCTGCTACTCATGCCATACAAGTTACTATTGATGAAAATGTTAGACTGTTAGCCCAACTTCATGCTAAGTGGGAAAGGGAAGCTGAAATTGATAGAAACAATAGTGTGTGCACCATCACTAGAATGAATACCACTAAACCACAAGAAGTCCTTATTCCTCCTCGTACAATGCCTAAGCCTATTAAGTCTACTACTAGTGATGCTAAGCTTGATTTTGATATAGATGGTTGCAATATTTCTGAAGTGATTTTGTTCATGCAAAAGCTTGCTAGAAGTCCTGATGCTAGTGATATGCATGTTGCTTTCACTAAACACGTTACAAATGCTCTTGTTAAGATTAAGGAAGAGAAGCTAAAACACAAAGCTTATATTCCTAGGAAAGTAGAAGATAGTTGGGAACTCATTATTAATGTGCAAGTGAATGACTTTGATCTCAAAGCTTCATGTGATCTTGGTTCTAGTGTCTCTATTATGCCTAGGACGATTTATGAAATGCTTGATTTGCCACATTTGGAAGATTGTTATTTGGATGCAACCCTCAATGATAATGCTAAAAAGAAACTTATGGGGAGTATTAATGATGTTTTTATCATGGTTAAAAATGCTTATGTCCCTGTTTATTTCTATATTTTGGATGTTGAATACAATGCCTCTTGTCCTATTACTTTGGAAA